>CM035152.1:119155049-119364305 GCA_020205615.1 Panax quinquefolius
AATGGAAGAGACCATTGGTCTATAAAAAGGATTGGAGCACATAGGGTGTCTCATATGCTTGATCTTTCTATATTCCACAGTGTTCATTATCGAAAGTTCAAGACTCGACTTTGAAAAGTATGATGGGTTGGAAAATCCTTACACACTTGAAGGTATTCATGGGAGATCTACGAATCTTATCTTGAGGATGAGAAGCTCGAGAATGCATTATTCAAAAAGAGTCTAACCGGAAGCTTGGATCATGGTATACTAGATTAGACAATTCTAAAATCGTAGTTGGGAAGAGTTAGCTCATGCCTTCCTCACTCGATCTGACTTCCGATCTCGAGATGGCTCCCACCTAAGTACCAAATTATCAAGGTCAAGAAAGCAACTTTAATGAGTCGTTTAGAGTATACTCCAATGGGAGGCGCCTTGCTTTCTTCAAGTTATTCTTTCTGTAATGAGTCGAAAATGTTTATGACTTTACATATACAAAAAGCTCCTTTCATGAGAGTAGTCTGGTGGCATTGGTAAACCATTTTACGAAATGATCAAACACGGAGATGGGTGAGATGGGATTGAAGTAAGGAAAAATTCAAGACCTAGCCGCTCTGAAAGTTGTTCTTGGAAGTACATCACAGATCCACTTACGGAAACAACCCTCGGAGGGTTGAAGAAAGAGGAGGATGTTTCCTTGATACTATAAGGTCGAGAGCGTTGAGAGCATACCTATCCGGAGAAACTTCTCCCTTTTTAAGCTACGGTCTTCCAACCCTACATTGCCAAAGGTTGGAGAAGTCCGGAAATATGATCGGCGTTCGCACCCACAAGGGATTCTCTCGAAATGTTCTCAATCTTACACTACTCTAGAAAAAATTACAAATCTTCTTCCACCATCCAACCCGAATGGGAAGGGTTACAATGATACTGCAGTGTGTTTATCATGTCGGGCACAGGACATGACTTTTCGGAGATTCTTTGGGCCTTGAAACACAAAATCACGCACTTAATCGATAATGGGGATATTGTGGTGACTAAACCTAACCAATTTCATGTCGCAAGACAATCCTCTTCCTCAACCTGAAAGAAGAAGAGGTCAATATGATTAATTGGGCGATGGACAAAATTACAATTACATTGTTGAATCTTCCCGGACCCCAGAAAAGCGGTCTTGTGGGATGGGATTATCTGCGATTTAAGTTTATGATGGAGCGAAAGATTAAGGCTCTTTGCAAACAATTAGACCAATTAAGCGAACTAGTGATTCATGACACCAAGTCACACACCAATTAGTCGATCCAAGAGCATGCCGATCTCCTTTCTTTTTCGTGAATACTCCATCCTCACCTTGAAGAGTGAAACAGGAGGATAAAGTTGCAAAAGAGCAAGTGCAAGCTCATGATTTTGCCAGCAAAGGGAATTTACATAACTTGCCGACCTATGGAGGAGATATTTGAGATCTTGATCAATGAAGGAAGAATTACATCCTTCTACCTCAATCAATCCCCATTCCAGATGGTTCAATTCGATGGAGTGCATCAATTACCACTCCCATTCTCGCTGATGCCATAGTACGAAGAATCTTTGGGCACTCATACCTCATTCGAAATTTAATTGGTGTTGTGTCCTGCAAATGGCGGATGATGAAACTTTGTTACTCGAGTGGAAACACATATCCTACAAAATGGAAGGATGGCGCGTATGCGATTATATCCTCTAAGGATGATTTGGGCTGCCGGACCACTCACAATACTAGCAATTCAACTCAAAAGTGCTTGACAATCCTTTGAAAGTGGTTGCACCAAAGCGATTCCCTTGCCATCAGAGCCACGATATCTGTTGTCGACTTGAAAAAAAGTCCCATGGAATTATAAGCAAATGAAAGATCTACATCACATACAACTACTACGATTATCGAAGGAGAATCCACTTTATCTTCCCCATCGGGTGATGAAACCTATCATCAAATCATATCAGAAAGTTCCCATAGAAAAAATTGAAGAGTTCCTTAACTTTACCATTGGCCATAATGAAGCCAGGTGGTTTTAAGCAACGAAGCTCCGTAACAAGTTTCCATATTGGACTTGGTTTTCTCTTAGAAAGATCACAAAGATCTTGATAAGGGTCTTGGAACAAGCCTGTTTACAAAAATTAGTGGATGTGGAAAAATTCCAACATCTCGGTTGATCACATTTTAACAAAAATGTGATATCTTTCACCGATGATGACATACCCGCTAAAGTGGTATTTGGTCATTGCAAGCCATTTCATATAGCGCTTTATCCTCCTGGATATATGGTGGGAGTAGTCTTGATAGATGGAGGTTCATCTTTGAATATCATCGTCCTTATGCTACCTTGGAAGATGAATATCAACCCAAGAGGATCAAAAAATATACGGTTATCAAAGCTTTTGATGGATCTCGACAAAACGCAGTTGGAGAGATTCAACTACCGATGGAGATTGGTCCACATACATTTAGTGTATCCTTTCACATACTCGGAATAGATCGAGATACAACATTTGTTGGGAAGAACGTGGATTCATATAATTTGGGCCGTAGTCTCTTCCACCCTTCATCGATAACTCAAGTATATTATCAATAATAGCCTAGTCACTATTAATGATGAGCGAATGTCTAAATAAGGTGACATACCACTCTTGACTTGATTTAGAAGTTGGTAAGCCCGATTCCATGCCTTGGAGGTGAGCAACACTCATTACCATCCCATTGGGGCGCCACCTCCCACCCCAATTTACGCCAAAGTAATGTCGGCCACTCAAAAGATGATATCATTGGGTCATCAACACGGACAAAGGTTAGGCAAAGATCATCGGTATTAAGCACCCAATACTGAGTTCCGGTCAAAACAGGACATCTTGATTAGGCTATTACGCTTTAGCTCCAATCACGGGAATCCTCACAAACACAAATAAATTCCTTCCGTATTTCAACCTTGGGCGATTATCTCCACCTCTAGATCCTAAGCTTTCTCGGTCTCTCGGTAAAGGTTCCATTACATTATAGCTATGCTATTTCCCAAGCCCGATCTGGGTTAAAATAAAAGAGATCCGATTCACGATCCCAAAGCGGAAGAAGAGGAATAGAGGCGTAAACAAGACATCGCTTGAGGAGTTTATCTTATCTATGTATCCTTTTTATGATGAGCACACAAATAGATAGACTCCAAACGATGATTGTCCCGATATTATGGTCATCATTCAGGAAAAGAAGGATGATGATTGTCACTTCATTACTGCCGTCCACCAGGACTTCACCCTTGACAATTGGAGCAGCACTCCTTGCATTTGTCACCAAGGGTAAAAAGGGCAGAAACCTCTCTGCCCTGTAGATAGCTTTAACTGCTTACTTTTATGTACAGTATGAGTAGTTATTTTATTAATACTACTCAATATAACATGTACTCATTTTTTGATTGCTTTGCGCGGTATCATCAAATTATGGTTGCTGAGGAAGATCGTGAAAAAACTGCATTCATCACGCCTTGGGAACCTTTTGCTATAGGCGATTGTCATTTCGACCTCATTAATCTTTGGAACAACATACCAGCGAGCTACGATGGCTCTTTTTCATGATTTAATGCATAAAGAAATAGAGATCTATGTGGATGACATCATTTTCAAATCCAGAAGGAAGAAGACCACTTAGACCATCTCAAAAAGCTTTTCAACGGGTTAGTAAAATCTGACTTGAAGTTGAATCCAACCAAGTGTGCCTTTGGCATTAAATCAAACAGTTATGAGGTTTCCTAGTCAACCACAAAGGATTGAAATGGATCCCATTCGGCTAGTTTTATAGATGGCTTGAGTTCGAAGAAATAAACTTCCTCCACATTCCTCGGAATAGAAATGATTTTGCGGATGTGTTAGCAACCTTGGCCTCCTTGATCACCACACATGACAAGGAAAACATTCCAAGAATCCCATTTCCCCTACAAAAGGCTCTTACCTATAGGAATTACATTGGATAAGTATCGGATGAGCTACCTCCCATCCAACACCCTTAGTATCAGCACATCAAGGAGTATTTAAGAGATGGATCTACACCACATTGAGCAAGCCCAATGACGGAAGAAGCGGATCCATCGATTGGCTATAAAGTTCTACTGGAGAAGATGCACTCTACAAAGAGATGCGGAATAGGTCTCCTCGGATGTTCCGGACAAGGACCAAGCTTTCAAAGGCTCATGGATGAAATCCATGGTGAAGTATGTGGCCCACATGGTGGCCCCTACTTGTTAAAAAGATCCTCGAGCAGAGCATTACTGGCTCTCGCTTAAAGCTAAATGTGATGATCACGTCAAGAGGTGCTATCAATGTCAAATTCATGGGAATTTTATCCATGCCCCTCCTAGGGAACTCCATAATATGAGTTCGCCTTGGCCCTTCTCAATGTGGGGAATGGACGTGATCGGGCCCATCGAGCCCAAAGCTAGTAATGGGCATCGATTTATCTTCACCATGATCGACTACTTCACCAAGGGGGTAGAAGCAGCCTCTTCCCCCCAGGTCACTAAAGAAGTTATCATTGGTTTCATCGAAATAATGTTATTTGTTGATATGGACAACCGGAGGTGGTATGTCGGATAATGCTAAAAACATCAGCGATCGAATGATTGAGGAGTTATGCATTAAATTCCACATCAAACATCTCAACTCATCATCCACCGGTCAAAGATGAATGGTGTTGTTGAAGCGGCTAATAAGAACATCAAGAAGATCATGTAGAAGATGTCCGCCAATCACAAAGGATGGCTTGACCTCTTGCCTCTGACTCTGTTATCCTACAGAACTTCAATGTGTACTTCGACTAGGGCAACCCCCTACTCATTGACCTATGGGATGGAAGCATTGCTCCCCATAGAATTGGAAATGGAATCCCTCAAAAGTGTTGATTGACGCTTAGTTTGGATGAAGACCAATGGTTACAAGAAAGATATCACCAATTGTCTCAATAGGCGAAAGGCGGTTTATGCTATCTTCCATGGTCATTATACCAACAAAGGATCGCTAGGTCCTGACAACAGAAAGTTCGGCTGGTAGTTTAAACAACATGACTTGGTTTTGAAGAAGATCATTGACAACCAAGATCAGTCAAAGGGAAAATTTGCTCCAAACTGGGAAGGCCCGTTTATTATCAAGGAAGTATTGACAAAAGGTGCTCTTAGATTATAGGAAATGGATGGCACCGAATTTCCACAACTTCATCAACTTCGGACAGTGAAATGGTACTATATATAAAGAGGTTACCATCAAGCAAAAACATCCTGGTTTTGGATCACCGGATCACCGATCATTTAGGTTTTCTAACCTTACTTACACAACCCTTTCTTCATACACATTTGCCCTATCGAGGAAACATACTCTTCAAGCCAATAGCCTGGTTTTTAGATCATCAGATCTTTCATTTCACACTTCATACAATTTTGGTTATCCCACTAGGGATTGAACCCTTCCCCTACAGTTTGTCTTGAACTTGGGATCAAACTCTTTCACACCCACAGTTTGTCCTGAACATGGGATCAAACTTTTCCCCATAATTTATCCTGAACATGGGATCAAACTTTTTTGGTACCGAAATCGTCACGAACATGGGCTTAACTATGTCGACGATCTCCCGATACCTAGAGATGCGTAGGAAACCATTTTATATGGCCCGAACGCAATAAAAAACAACAAAATAACAAAAACATTTCTACACCCTTCGATACAAACAAAAATCACAAAAATATTTCTACACATTTCTACACCTCTACACCATTCAGCGTTGAACCTCTTACACCAGGTTTGAACTACGTAGACCTGATCTCCTCTTCAATAGAATGCGTAGGTAGGCGATTATGGTTTGGTATAACCCTTACCAAAAAACACAAATACTTGTCACATAGTGCTTGGGATTAAACTTGATCCACCACATTTCAAATACCTGGACCAAATGGATAGAACTACTGGCCTCCCCATAAATGGGAGAGTTGGTGACCATCTAAGCTGCAGTTGATTCCTCGAAGAGCAACACCAATCCATAAGAGACAGAACTAATTGGGCTCTTCTTGAATAGGTGTACTGGCAACCATCTGTGGTGCGGTGAATCTCGAGAGGAAAAGTCGCACTCCTATACACATTTCCATCTGAAACTAGTCCCAGAGACATCCAGAGGATAGGGATATACACGGATCAATGATCTATTCTAAAAGATCATGTGATGTCTCAATGTCCATACATTAAGGATGAGTTGAATACATCAAGATCACAAGCCCGAAGAAAGCAGGACAAATATCAAGCAAGTATCGAGGCACAACTAAAGGGAGTGTATCAAAATATATTTCCTGCCATATATAATGTTGTTTGATATATATACAATATATCTTATACATGACAAAATGGCTAATCTAGTTTGTGCGGGAAAATACAAGTATATCTACGGATCTGTATGTATGTATCTGGACTCGGATCTAACATAGCATCTCTCTCTCAAAGAAGGGGAATGTATGCAAGCTCTCACCTTGAATGGTATATACGAGCTAGCAAATGAGGCCAATTGTATGGTGGCATGATGCTCATCAATATATGCACTCATATCGGCAAGGATGCGGTCGTAAGGGATCTCATTGAAGAACTATCTATAACGGCCACATTAGGGCATATAGGCGACATCTCACTCTATAATCAATGCATCTCTGGCTAATCGGCCTCATCTCTCTCAAATAGGCGGTGTCTCTCCCATCAAAGTCATTTTTACGGCGTATTCTTGAAGTTTTCTTAGCCTACCCAAAGCGTGAAATCGAATTTTGTATTGACCCCAAAGACTGAAACCCATTTCTTCAACCATTAAATATTTCTTCACCCAAAAGCGTATAATGCACCAAAGAGCGATGGCTCGAATTGTTGAAGGTTATGACCATTCACTATCATCGTGGAAGAGCGAGCGTGGTAGGCGGCGCATTGAGTAGAAGATCGTATCGCGTTCTGAGTGCGATGTTGTTAACACAAAGACCCATTTCAGTATGACTTACAAATGATGAAAATAGAGTTAAATACTCTAGGGACCCACGTGAAGATAACGAATATATGATTAGAATCAACTTTAATCGATAAAGTTAAAATTTGCTCAAACTACACACCGGTGATGAATATGAAGATGAAGGTTCAAGAAGGCGTTATTTTAGAAGCAAAAAGTCGATGAATAGAGGAAATCTTAACCCTCGATTTAATTATCCCATATTAAATCCTCGATCGAGTAGGGCTGTGGCCCGTAGACTCATTTTATCGCCAAGTATGTTGCGTGTTCATAACATTTTTTTTTTATATCGATGTTACATAAATATGTGGATGACCCAAACCACATTATTGAATTAGAATTAGATGAGATAGCAGAAGATTTAACGTATGAGAAGATACGTGTTAAAATCTTGGATAAGAAGGATCATATTCGACACTCAAAGGTTATACCTCTAGAGTTAGAATCTGAAATGAAGTCAAGGTATCCTCATCTCTTCGGCATACCAGGTACGTACATAAATTTCGAGGGCAAAATTTCATAAGGAGGGGAGATTGTGAGACCCCAAATTTTATGAATAAAGATTTAAATTTCTCGAAATATTTTTTTTTAATATTATGGTGTGGATTTGATATAATGTTATAGTTGTGGGTAATATTTACAAATTTTGCAAAGTAAGCAAGTGGTTATATAATATTAGATTGGTGGGGAATATTCCTTTTGTCGGGGAATATTAAATGCGATGACACAATCATTAGTGGACCCCTACAATGGAAGTATTGTATTAGTTAAAAATGATGAATTATCTTTTATAAAAATAACGGCGAAAGTGTTCTGAATTAAAACTATTGAACTACCCGGTAGTAAAATGCGTACGATCTCGCGTGGTTGCGTAGTAGCATATGGTATTGATTATTGATGCTTTACGTGAAAAGTCACTCGATTATACTTAATTATTACTACAATAATTGTTGCATCATATCTCTCTCGTATTATTGATTCAATTATTGTCACAGTATCATCTGCATAATATGTTATATTATTAAATCAATAATTGAGACGACAAAGTTATTCATATTATTAAATTACAATATTTACAATGTCTAGAAGTTCTGTCAAGGAGAGGTTTGGTCATCTAATTGCGAGCCAATAAGGAGAAATCCTTATCGAAAAGCCCCCTCTTTCTTGGGAATAACCTGGTTGTTAAATATTGTGAGTTATAATATTAATTATGAATAAGTTCTTGTTGATTAAAGATGAATTTGATAGTTCCATTGTGTTGGAATTATTAGTGTTAGTGGAAATCGACATCTATTCCGATGATAATTGATGTCTGGGGGTTATATTGATAAATCGGGTAATTAATCGGATAAATGAGCTATTAATTGCTACTAATTCACATGCTTATATAACTATTTGTTCACATATGTGTACTATTGAATCACATTCTTGTACTATTAGGGGAGTTGGTGCAAGATTGATAATACTTGCATTACTAATGTGAATCAATAGTTCACATGATTGAACTATTGATTCACATTACTTACTATTAGGGGAGGTGGTGCAAGTTTGATAATACTTGCAGGACTAAATTAAAAATGAAAGAAAAGTTAGAGGTATTGTACTGTAATATTTCGAGCCCCGAAATGTGCAATTATCGAAACAATATTTTCTTATAAATAGAAGCTCATTCTTCCTTCATTTCTCACCAATTCACTAAAGCTATAGAGTAATTATTATAGAGATAAATTATAGAGAGAAAGAAGAAGAAAATTCTGCTACCTCTCTACTCTAGTGTCTAGTTTCTTTCTAAGGTAAGGGGTATTATTTCTTTCATTATTCATGAAGAGAAGTTATTGTTATTCCATTATTATTATTATGTTGTTATTCCATTCTTTATTATTATACATGGTGAATAACTTACATTATTCCATTCTTTATTATTTTGTTGCATATTACGCATGGTGAAATTCTTCTTTATTCCATTATTTATTATTACATTGGAATAACCTCTCGTGATCTATGTCATTGCACATAACCTGTTATTCCATTCTTTATTATTACGTTGGAATATCCGCCTGATGCTAATCGTATTACGCTTTGACTGATTATTCCATTATTATTACATTGCAATATCACATGCATGCGATTATCGCATGCGTGGTGATTTACATGTTATTCCATTCTTTATTATTACTATTTGGAATATCCTTCTAAGTATTCGCCTAACACATTTTATTATGGAATTCCTTTTTATTACATTGGATGGTGAATGATCCATATTCATTATTATTAAATTGTGAAAAATGATCCATTCCATTATTTATTATTCTTGAGAATAACTTTTAATATTACATTCATTCGTGGTGAATGATCCTTCGATTATTTCTTATTAAATTATTAAATTTGTGAAAAATGTATGGACTAAATTTCGCGTGAAAGTAGTATGCTTTTGGGACATGATCATGTTTGATGATAAAGCATATACTTTGTAAACAATCTTATTCATTTATTAATAAAAAGTATTAATTTATTAAAGGCTTTTAATTATCTACATGATCTTTTTGGTTTTATAATATATAATTGATAAACCCATAGTTTTAAGCAATGCTTTTAGAATAATGATGATGATCATTCTAATGAGATCTAAATTCTTAGAAAGCTTAAAACTAAAATAGTTCCCAATCGTTTTAGATTACTAAATTGGGGATTAGTGAATCTTAAAATAGATTGGTACATCGTTGGAGATTAGTGAATCCGGATAGATTAGTGCATGCTCATTGGATGAGGATGATTGATCTCATGATCATTTGTGTGGAACACTAAAAGCAAGTATGTAGGTGCTTATTAGAGAATAAGTTCAACGAGCATTGGCTCGCTAAGGAATACCTAATGGAGTTTTATTTGCTGTCGATAGGAATTCTGTAGTGATAGTAGTCTGAGTAATCCTTGGACTTGAGATCATCATAGTATCTTGTGTATGATGAGTTATACTTTGACTTATTCCTTAAGACCCTTAGGGTATATCAAAGGGTATGCTTGGGTATAATAAGTTGTACATGGAGATAATGTATGATCGATAAAGAATCTACCACTTCAATAAAGAGAGAAATGTCCTATGTGATTCGATAAATGACAACCCAGTAGTCCTTGGCAAAGAGAATGAAATTAGAAAGGAGTTTCTAATTTGCATTATTTGGAGTTGTGCATTTAAGGATCGAAATACATATAATTAAATAAAATAAGACTTGTGATGAATTCCATGTCTTATATTTAATTGGGACATTGTATGGTGGAAGGATTGAATTATCTGGTAACTATTTACTCGAAAGGTTCTTTTATGATTAATGTTGAAATCTATATTATCTGGAAAGTCGTTGATCATTGGGAGGCTTATCCTATTGTAGAATAAATATTATTTATTTAAATAAATTAATTGTTTAATTTATTTATTTAAATAAGATTAGAATTGTTCTAATTGATTTATTCTGGCCATAGGTTTAATATGGAGAACCTAAAGGTCACACCATAAAAGGAAGAATAATTATTTAAGAAGTTAATGGCATAATCGTAATAATATGTTATGTATATTTAATTTAATCTATGGTGATAGAATAAATTAAATAGCTTAATATTATTATTTAATATTTTAGAAATATTAAATATAAATTAATAAGAGAGTCTTATTAATATTATTACAATTATTATTATTTTAATTTCTAAAGAGTTTAGGAATTAATTTAATATAAAATACTCTCATTTATTCTAATAGGATTAGGAGGAAAATTAGTTAAAGGAGTTTAATTAATTATCCCTAATAAGATTAGGGAGCTTAATTAATTAAAAGAATTTAATTAATTAAATAAAACCCAATTCATAATTTTAATAGGGTTGCCCACATCTATAAATAAGAGGAGTCTTATTATGGGTGGGATGGGTTGTTGACTTTTTTCAACATCGTAATAATTCGATTTGTTGGGAGAGTACGCCCTTTTACATAGAGATAGAAAAACTAGGGTTTAGCCAACCCACCCATCTTCTTGAATTTTCTTCTTCCTTGGTGGATCACCTCTGAGGCCAAACATTTGGGTGGCTAACGTTGATCGAAGGAAGGAACCAAACCGGTGGATTCAAGTTGAGCGAAAAGTTTTGGAGGTGAACTTGTACGAGGAAGCTCGATCTTGAGGTATGATTTTATTCTTTATCTTTTCGTTTAATTAATAATTGTGCATAAAGGGTGATCAAGGGTATATGGTTTGTAAAATTTTTAAACTCTGATTTTACACGCTTAGCTTATTTTTATGCAATTTGATTGCGTTCATGAATATTACAAACCTAACGGTGGCATCGAGCGAAACCTTTATCTGAATTATTAATTGTTTTAATTTGATATGTATATTGATATGTGTTTAGAACAATTTAATTGGGCATAATTTTATTATATAAAATTTATTAAAAAAAAAAAAAAAAAAAAAAAAAAAGTTTTTGATTACTTTAATTTTTTCTAAATTTTATATTTATTAAAAGTAACTTTATTTTATTTTTTTAAATGTGCTTTCATTTTTTTAAATAATTATACCTCGATTTTGATGCGTATTATATATACAATTGTAAAATACTTTTTTTTTAAAAAAAAAAATTATATATATTATATATATAACGATATATATATATAAATATATATTTTTTTAAATTATATTAATATATATATATTATATATATATATATATATATATATATATAATATATATATATATATATATATATATATATATATATATATATATATATATATATATATATTTTTATAATTTTATAATTAAAATAAAAGTTTATTTTAATTTTAAAATAAAAGGTTTATTTTAATATTAAAATAAAAGATTTATTTTAATTTTAAAATTAAATTTCATGCTAACTAATTAGAGTTGGAATTGGATTCCATGATAACTAATTGGAGTTGAAATTGGATTTTATTTTTCCTTAAATAAAGGAGTTTATTTAGATATGAAATAAGATTTCATATTATTCAAAATAAAAGGTTTATTTGTGAATAGGAAAAGTGAATCCATATTTCCTTAAATAAAAGGTTTATTTAGATATGAAATAAGATTTCATATTATTCAAAATAAAGGAGTTTATTTGTGAATAGGAAAAAGAAAATCCTAATTTCCTTAAATAAAGGAGTTTATTTAAATATGAAATAAGATTTCATATTATTCAAAATAAAGGAGTTTATTTGTGAATAGGAAAGAATTCAGTGTGTTTCCTTTAATAGAATATGGAATGGATTCCATAATTAATTAAAATAAAGAGTTTATTTTAATTAAAGATTTTTTTTTTACATGGAATTGGATTCCATAATTAATTAAAATAAAGGAGTTTATTTTGATTAAAATTTTGATTAAAATAAAATAGTTTATTTTATTCAAAATTGGATAAATTAAAATAAAATAGTTTTATTTTGATTTAAATTTGGATTAAAATAAAGGAGTTTATTTTGATTCAAAATTAGATTTTATACTAACTAAATTTGCCCATTAAATGATATCAATATATATATTAAATGTTTATTATTAAGTAAGATGAATGTTATTTATTGATGCGTATGATGATGTGTATGATAATAAATGGGATTGATTATGGATTATTGACGATGTGATTGGATTTTATTTTAGTTGGATGCATGAATGTATGGGTTTTATTAAATGGGGTCTGCGTGCCTCGTCTTCTCTAATTTTTCTTAATGTAAATTCTATCTCCCTCTATGTACTTCCCTTGGCTTCTTTGATCAAGGTTTCTATTTATTTTAAATAGTTTTGTAATAGGAATATTTAGAATTAATTTTGAAAAATTGGAGATCGAGGACAAGGAAGCGCTTGAAGACCCGTTTGTAATGGAGCAGGGTTTAAATGTAATAGTTATATTTAAATATTATTTCTTGCACCCTAGGGTTTGACCTTTTGGTTCACTTGGTGGCTCTAGTAGAACCAAACTAGAATAAAAGTCCATAATCAATCCGGGTAGAATATAGTATTCTATATGTGCATGCTTATACTATATATATTATATATTATGCAAACATGCTTGGCATGTTCATTAATATAATAGCGTATTTTATATATATATATAAATGCGGCGCTAAACAAGATGAGACAAATTAATAACAAACCCCTCAATTTTTATATTAAAGTCCTAAAGCGTTCAAAGATATTTGGAATATCGAGCGTTAAGCCTTCTAACATGATAAAATTAATAGAGTATTAAATATTTAATATGAGTTTGTTGTGTCACCACAAAAAGAAGTATTAAGTATTTAAGATGTTAATTTATCACATTTGATGCTTATAAAGAAAATTGAACAATATTGTTTTGTTGTGTCACCACAAGGATGATATTTTTCTTTTTGAATATATGGAGTGCTAGGTTGGACTTAACTTGGATAATTTTGATTCGGATGTGCCACCACTTGATCAAAATAATCTAAGAGGCAAAATCTGAGGAGTTGCATAGTTGATGTAATTGACAAAAGTTGTCTACCTATTTATTTATATATAGTTTGTTGTGTCACCACAAGGCTATATACATTTGAAATGGGATCCTTATTCTCACTAGCAAATCTTTAATTAGATTTTGCTTAGAACTATATAAGTGAGGGTAATATAGTTTGAAGAAAATAGTGGGAGATACCAATTTAAAACAAGACCTAATTTATTTTGGTAATTAATAAAAGAATGTATGTTAAAATGTTGTTAATTACAAATTCATTTCTGAAATTTTACAATGTCTAAAATTACTATCCTTTGCGAAGCATATTAGATGCTAAATTAACGGGATAAAGATTAAAAGGATTGGTTAAGGAATTTGAGAATAGTTCTCATGGTGAAAAAGCTATCTTATGTCATTATCGCTTATCCTGCAATGGTTTAGAGACAATGCCTCTGAGGAAGAGATTGCTACTTTTAGAAAGTGGCGAGATGATGCATGATTAGCTCGATGCATCATGCTTTCGCATCCATGAGTAACAAGCTTGACGTCGACATGAAACTATGGATACTCTACTATATTCACTGCACATCAAGTAGTTGATGGTGAGGAAAATGGGGTGATAGATATCGGATATCTAAGGAGCTCTTAGATCTAGAATGGCCCGATGGCACTATGATCTGAGATAAAAGTTCTTAACATAATCAATTTGATTGATCGAATTAGGACAACACGTTTTTGTCATGGATGGAGAGTTGAGCGAAGATTTGATCTTGCACTCACTCCGGACTCCTTTCACAATTGTTGTGAATTTTTCATATGAAAAGAGCTAGATATCGACTTTGTTGATTTGCTTAACATATTTGAAAATGTTGAGAGTCACTTTCAACCAAGAAAGATCAAGTCTTCTTTGGTAGGGGCCAAAGGATCTTACGAAAGAAGAAGCGATTCAAGAAGGTAAATAGAAAGGCGTAAACAAAGGATAATAAGAACAAAAGCGATATGGATAGCAAAGGAGTTTGCTTCCTTTGCAATAAGCTTTGGACTTTGGAAAGAAGCTGCGAGAAGCATCTTGCGAGGCTAACGAAAGAAGCTTAGTGAAGTTTGGTTATAAATACAAATTTGTTCATGATTGAAATAAATTTTTTTTTAAATCGAGGTTCTACTTGGGTATTGGATCTGACTTTGGTTATCATAAATATAGATTTATGAAGGGACCAAGCGAAGTAGAAAGTTAAACAAAGATAAGTAATCTATATGTGGAAAATGAAGCAAAGGTTGCTTTATTAGCCATAGAAACTTATAGTTTAGCAATGCCTATGGAAAATCTATTAAGTCGATAAGTTGTTATTGTATTCGATTCTTGTTAGAAATATTATTTCCATTTTATTGTTGGATGATGAAATCTTTGGTATTATAATTAAGAACAATTGTTGTTACATTTATAATAATAATGTTTTGTATAAATGGAATATTACTTAATAAATTTTGTATACTTGACTTACATGAAAATAATTTTGCATATTGAACAAATTAGTATAAGAAAAGGAGATGATCATTCAAAGAGTTGAATGTGTGTATTTGTTTGAAATACTGATGTGAATTATTTGAAAGGTTCAAAAGAATTGAAGTGAAACAAATTGGCAAAGTATTAGGATTCTTTGATTAGATCGAGGAATAAATACTTGTGCAATAAGTTTCTAGATCATCTCAAATGGTTTTCTCATAATGGACACATCGATCTGTAATAATTGATTGATGTATCTTAATGAAAAATCGTACCTTGTTGGACATAGTGCGGTCCATAATGATTTTGCTGAGCATTCGGTATCTTTTTTGGGATAATGTCACTAGAAATGGCTACGTATCTCTGAAAATGGTAACCTCAAAATCCATTTGAAGACTCCATAAAAGTTATGGACGGGGAGGATTCTAATCTTAAGTATGTTAAGATAAGGGTTGTCCAACTTATGTGAAAAAGGTTTCAAAGGATAAGCTTGGGACAAGATTTGACAAATCTGATTTGTGGGACATCCTAAAGTAAGTTTAGGGTATATGTTCTATAATCCTACTTAGCAAAAAGGTGTTTGTTGCGAAACACGCTTGCCTTACAAAGATAAAGGTGTTTATCATTGAAAGGGGGGCTAGTGGGAGGATAATAGATCTTGAAGAGTTCAAGAACCACAAAAATACTATAAGTCGAATAAGAGGAACACATAGATGAACTATTGTACCACAAAAGAATAATAAATGCGGAATAGTACAAAGATACCTAGGAGGTATGGATTCATCATGGATGATGATGATGAGGATGAGGTACATCATCATAGAAGATGATGATCGAAAGTTACATTCGATGAGGTAAGACTTCTAAGTGTGTATAAAAGGTTTCGATGGGAGCGTTATGACATTCCTAATATTATATGTTGATATACTACGGATGAGGAATGACATACCAATGCTACTGATATACTACGGATAAGGAATGAAAATGATAAAGTTGTCTAAACATTCCTCCATGAATGATTTGGAAGAGTATCTTAATTGGGGATATAAATCTATATAGATAGATTTAAAGGATGCTCGACTTAACCCGAGGCGTATATTCATTTGATGCTAAAGTCGTTTAGCATGGCAAACTCAAGAGATGTCTCATGTCGATGAGCTATGGAGTGTATCTCTCTTAATAGTCCCCACAGACTCACGAAAGAGAGGTCGCATGAGTGGCAATCATCATGTATGCAATGAAATATCTGAGACACGATGTTGATCGGTCGTATTATGGAGAAGTTCACTATGAGTCGTTGAAAAACATCTTAAAAGTTCTTAACTTAGGCACTAAGGATGTGATCATATTCATGGTGGGTCTAAATTAAAACTAGAGGGCTTAACGGACTCAAGTTTTTTCAGACGAGACGAAGATGACGAAAAAATCCACTTTAAGGTAAAGCGTTACCTTGAGCGGTGGTGCGATGAATTGGAAAGGTTCCAAACAATGAAGAGTTCTTTGGTTTAGTGATAAAGACAAAGTATATAGCTATAAATGAAGGCTGCAGTTGATTGTTTGGATTAAAAGTTCATTCTGAACTAGGAATAGTTCTAAGTCTCATCTTGGATCTAAACATGTGTTGTGGCACTTTCATTTGATTATTAGAATCATTGAAAGATGGGAAATCACTATAGAGATAGTGGACTCTCATGAACAACATTACATATCCATTAACTAAAAGCTTATCCAACGGCGGGGATAATAAATCACTTAGAGAAGAAGAGTATAAGATACCATGACGATTGGCTTTAGTGCAAGTGGGAGATTGAAAGTAGTATGCACACAAGCGATCATGTTTGATGATAAAGCATATACTTTAAACAATCTTATTCATTTATTAATAAAAAGTATTAATTTATTAAAGGCTTTTAATTATCTACATGATCTTTGTTTTATAATATGTGATAAACCCATAGTTTTAAGCAATGCTTTTAGAATAATGATGATGATCATTCTAATGAGATCTAAATTCTTAGAAAGCTTAAAACTAAAATAGTTCCCAATCGTTGGATTACTAAATTGGGGATTAGTGAATCCGGATAGATTGGTACATCGTTAACTGCTCATTGGATGAGGATGATTGATCTCATGATCATTTGTGTGGAACACTAAAGCAAGTATGTAGGTGCTTATTAGAGAATAAGTTCAACGAGCATTGGCTTTCATAAGGAATACCTAATGGAGTTTTATTTGCTGTCGATAGGAATTCTGTAGTGATAGTAGTACAAGTAATCCTTGGACTTGAGATCATCATAGTATCTTGTGTATGATGAGTTATACTTTGACTTATTCCTTAAGACCCTTAGGGTATATCAAAGGGTATGCTTGGGTATAATAAGTTGTACATGGAGATAATGTATGATCGATAAAGAATCTACCACTTCTAATAAAGAAGAAAAATGTCTATGTGATTAGATAAATGACAACCCGGTAGTCCTTGGCGGCGAAATGAAATTAGAAAGGAGTTTCTAATTTGCATTATTTGAGTTGTGCATTTAAGGATCGAAATACATATAATTAAATAAAATAAGACTTGTGATAATTCCATATCTTATATTTAATTGGGACATTGTATGGTGGAAGGATTGAATTATCTGGTAACTATTTACTCAAAGGTTCTTTAATGATTAATGTTGAAATCTATATTATACGGAAAGTGCGTTGATCATTGGGGAGGCTTATCCTATTGTAGAATAAATATTATTTATTTAAATAAATTAATTGTTTAATTTATTTATTTAAATAAGATTAAATTATTCTAATTGATTTATTCACAACCCGGTTTAATATGGAGAACCTAAAGGGTCACACCATAAAAGGAAGAATAATTATTTAAGAAGTTAATGGCATAATCGTAATAATATGTTATGTATATTTAATTTAATCTATGGTGATAGAATAAATTAAATAGCTTAATATTATTATTTAATATTTTAGAAATATTAAATATAAATTAATAAGAGGAGTCTTATTAATATTATTACAATTATTATTATTTTAATTTCTAAAGAGTTTAGGAATTAATTTAATATAAATACTCTCATTTATTCCTAATAGGATTAGGAGGAAAATTAGTTAAAGGAGTTTAATTAATTATCCTAATAAGATTAGGGAGCTTAATTAATTAAAAGAATTTAATTAATTAATTAAAACCCAATTCCTTAATTGTTAAGGTGGGTTGCCCACATCTATAAATAAGAGGAGTCTTATTATGGGTGGGATGGGTTTGTTGATTTTTTCAACATACGTAATATTTCCAATTTGTTGGGAGAGTACCCTTTTATAGAGATAGAAAAACTAGGGTTTAGCCAACCACCCTTCTTCTTGAATTTTCTTCTTCCTTGGTGGATCACCTCTGAGAGGCCAAACATTTGGGTGGCTAACGTTGATCGAAGGAAGGAACCAAACCGGTGGATTCAAGTTGAGCGAAAAAAGGATTGGAGGTGAACTTGTACCTGAGGAAGCTCGATCTTCAAGGGTATGATTTTATTCTTTATCTTTTCGTTTAATTAATAATTGTGCATAAAGGATGATCCGGGTATATGGTTTGTAAATTTTTTAAACTCTGATTTTACCACGCTTCCGCACTTTTTATGCAATTTGATTGCGTTATGAATATTACAAACCTAACACTAATTTCTTAATTAATGATTGATTTTTGAAAAACGTTATATAAAAAAATACTTGTTAAAAATATTTAAGTGATGGATAATATTTTAATAAATTTAAAGTCTTTAATATTTATCCTTGTTTTCGATTGATTAATGCTTATATTATTGTCATCATCCTCATGCTTATATTGTGATGAAAGTCATCTTTGGCTTACGTGCAGAGATGGACTTAGTCTGATTATGACCAAGGATTATTCGATATAATCATGACCGTAATGTAACGAATGATGTAGTAAAAGTCCTTATTGGCATGTAGTTCATTGGTGGAGAGTTGTTGGTATGATTATGACCAGGGATTATTCGGTATAATCATAACCATTGATGATTACATGAATATCCTTGGCTGTGGTGCAGGGATGATGTGGTTTATTTATTAAGTTGAGTCTCAGCGATAAAGTTGATGAAAATCTTTTTAAATCATAGAAGGTAGTAGATTTTATGCTCTACTAGACTCTTCTAATGGATTGGTTATTCCGCTGCAGTTGTTAATCTAAAAGTTGTTGTCTATTATATTCAATCGGTTGTTTATCTTGTTGAAGGCTAAGGATAATTTATTCTCGCATTATCTTAGTCATAATATTTCTTCTTTGGGCTTGTTGAGCTCACCCTTTCTTTCACTTTTTCTCTCTTGAAATGAGAATATAGATGGAGACCTCGAGGAGCGGAGTGATGGTCCAGATGATAACATTAGTAGTCCTCACTATTCTGTTAAATAGTGTGACGATAAATGTAATGAAGACTCCATTGAGTGTGGATTCTTATTAAAACTCTCAGTTTATGTTTTGTCGTATTTTACACGACTGTTGTATAATTAAGTTTTATTTGAATTTTGTACCATGTAAGTGACGACCTAAGATGGGTGATGTATACCTGTTTTGGGGGCGTCACAAATACTCACCAGCAGAAATGGGTAAAATCATAGCAAAGCCTCCGTTAAGCCCTGCGAACGCATGTGCATTCCCCTAAGGAAATAGGCGATGGTGTAGAAACCCCAGTCATACTCTCCAATACGGTCCACATGTCCTGTGGAGCTCACCAAAGTGAATGACACCGTAGAAGATTTATCAGCTATAAAGCAGCTCCTAATGATCATCAGGAACAATCACCGAAGAATGCGATCCCTGACTCTCATATCATCGGGTATGGGCTCACTCAACAGCCTGCTTATAGCATCCACGCTCAATGGACCTGTACGAACGGTCCTACCCTTGAGCGCCTCAGCCGAAACTCCTAACAAGGTTCGAACGGCAGTCGGGGTAATATCCGCCGTACATGGCACGGGATCCCCTCCAAACTCCGTACCGGTGATAAATCACCAATCCATCAGCATCATCATCACCTCACAGTCCAACAAATGGAGAGACTGTGTCTAGTGAAACCAGTACTCAGACAAGAGATAACCCTATGGACAACGATGGGGAAGGATGGAAAAGAAAGATCCAAAGCCCCAGCCATGCACAATCGCTCTATAATTAGAATGCAGAGCCTGGTACATGGAGTGAATGCTAAACCAGTTCCCTCTTGGCTGTGTAAAGTTGGGAACCTACATCACAAAGCAGATCAACATCAAAATCTTACTCCTCATCAATAGGAAAAAAGGGGAAGATCAAAATCTTGCTTTTACCTCATTTGTGTGCAAGTAAATCAAGGGATGTCTACTCAGATCACCCAACAAATTTGGGATCATCACCTGGATACCTGGGAGACCCCTACGGGGAACATGTGCAGCAGAAGCAGGGTCCGCAACCGGAACTTCCTCCTCCTCGTCCTCAACATCTGGCACATCAACCAGGACATGACGTATCACCGCCTTTGCCAAACGACGAGGCTATCTAATAGAACGGGGTCGACGCACTTCAGAAGCCCTCCTCCGCATACCTGAAGTGGTCCTGCGGGAACTACTTGGTGATTCGGATCCATGTATCTAGACAACAAGTCTCCAAATCACCTCAAAAAGGGTGTGGTACATGCATGCATGCATGCATTATTTTAACATACGTTTATAGTAGAGTTAAAAATGCATGACTACCCAATGCCTACATTTTGGAAAAAAAATTCCATAGTCCCATTTGTAAATAGGACTATCCACATGCACATAGGCATGACTAGGTGGCCATTCAGTGGCACACCTGCCTACAGTCATAAACATCCTACATGCATTAATACATTAAAGAAAAAATCCATAAGGGTAGCCTAATTACCAGGATTACTTTGCTTTTTCACCTTAACTCATTTGTCCTCAAATAGGATAATAAATAGCAGAAAAAGGTGCCAATTTGGCTATTTTAGAAGTCAAATTTTTTCACATCATTATGTTCAGTATGGTTTTATACTAACATTTGCTGTGTTGAATATTTTTTATCACATCATATGAGCATACATATTCACTACTACGTGTTTAGATGCATTTTATATCATAAGTCATTTTCCAACGGATAAAAACTGGAAAAGAAGACATGCATACGTTACCAGGATAGTGTAGAACACTTATACGGTGACAGAATTTGCAGAAAGACGCCTGAACTCATTAAATCTGAAGAAGAGCTCTCAGATTTCCTTCGCGGTGCACTATAAAAATGATTTATGAAAGCAACGGGCAACTTAAATCTACCCACGGCTGGCCGTAGGTGTACCTATAGCTCCCCTGGATGGGGCCCACTCCTCCGGCTCAGTCCAATTCGAGTTGCAAAGGAATTCTCAGAAGCTGAAAAGGCCAAATCGGGAATAAAAATGCTACATGATTGAGCAGAATAGCCTAAAATCCTGGTTTTCACGGGTCAAGTTGTGGCTTTACACATCATTCATTGGTATTCGGCCAAACACATGGTACGCTATACCAATGATCTCAGCTATTGCAAACTACATTCGGCAATACCTCACGAAGGTCTGATGCCATCAGTGCAGGGTCGTAACCCTAAAACACTTTCCCAACGGGTTTTTATAACAATCCATCCATTGACTTACATGTCAACAAAGGTCAAGCAGCCACTACTACAAAATAGTAAATAGACAACGCTTAAAAGACAACGTTTTTTCTAAAAATGTTGTGGTATTTTTTTCCACAACGTTTTAAAATAAAACGTTGTAGATATATATGCAAAAACGTTATCTATTTAATAGGGTAATTTTTTTATTTTAATTAGATAACATTTTTTAAGAAAAACGTTATGTTTGTAAAAAAACACGGAGCCAAAATAAAGGCGTCTATCACTTATTAACGCGAGAACCCTAGCTAGCCTCTCTTCTCTCTCACTCCCTACCTCCACAACCGGCCGTCGCCGCTGCTCGCCCCTTGGTTTCGATTCAAACCCTTGAATCCGACATGGCCACCGACGGAAATGGCAAAGTTCAAAGCCCTAATGCTGTTTAGGGGAAGAAGAGGAAGAGAATCAAAGAGAAAGATGAAGTATCTGATATTGAGAGAAATGTCGAGCTCACAATCGGAGTACCAGAGTTCGGGGATGCTGTCGAGGGGGCAGTTACTTCATCTTTTTAATCGCTTCTCTGATCTTAGCTGAACCTGGTAACTTTTATTCCTCCCTCTTCCTCTAATTCGTGCATATGCTTTGCATTTTTTCCAATAAATTTTGAAATTTATCGAATAAACTGTCGGATGTGAAGAAACGGATTACAGATGCTGTAAACGACAACCAGGCAAAAATTACTTCCTTTATTTTTTTTGGATTTCTCTCAATTTTCTTAATTTTATTTTTGCTCCTTCACTAGTAGTTTCTATTTATTTAATTCCTCTAATTCGTGCATATTCTTTTCATTTTAACTTCTACTAATTTTAATGCTCACATGTCACAAAGTGATGCAGTTATGTTCAGTTATAGGCATTTTAATGAATTGATTTATTGGTTTTTGTGGGGATATTCAGGACGAAAGGTGAAGGTTCCTCCTCTTTGTGATTCAAGCGTCCAAACTATTGCTGCTGATGTCATGAAGCTCCCCAAAAACCAAATTAGGAGACTCTCTCCTCAGGTTAGCATAACTCATTCACAAAACTTGATCTTCATTGTTTAGTTATATGTTTATATTGGATTCATTTGTAGCAGAAGAATTGTTCAACTTAATTTTTATGGCATTTACCTTGTTTCTTCATTTGAAGTGATAGTTGGTCTAGGAGCAGGAAGTCTTACACTGCTCTTGCACTTCAAGCCATGTCCAGACATTTTTGCAGCTTAAAAGATGCAATTATATATCAAATTTGCCTGACAAGAAGAAACCATAAGCCAAGAATCACAGTATTCCATTTGGTTACTTTTCTTTGTTTGCTGCTATTGATTGCACAAGATTACTTTTCCAGTGAATATGTGGTATATTTACATCTTTTTTTGGGGGTTTGGTTTTGTTTTGTAAAATTATAGTGATATCCTTTTTTACTACATAATTACATTATTCCATTTGGTTACTTTTCTTTGTTTGCTGCTATTGATTGCACAAGATTACTTGGGTTGTTTGTGGTGTAATATTGGCACCAAAATGGCTATTGATTGCATAAAGCTTATTTAGGTCATTTGTGGTGTAACATTGGCACCAAAATCGCTACTTGACATGAGGCTCTTATTTTTATGCTTTCCCTTGTTAAAAATGTTGCTTTAACATAATATGTGTTTGCTACATAGAAATATGCAATTAACTGAAAATTTTTTTATAGAAAAATCTGCAAACAAGAATTTTTTAAAAGTTTATTTAAATATAAATTTGTTTATATTACATCAGGTAGTGGTATGATGAATAATTCGGTTTTAATTTTCACGTGTCCTGATAATGCTTTATCCTTAAGATGGGATATTCACCTCTTCTTAATTATTCGAATTGTATTGTCGGGTTGGCTCAGACTTCTATTTGAAACATTTAATCTCTAAGACATGGAGAAAGTGTGTCTCTGGTCAGCTTTCTACCAGAATCGGGCTTTTTCATTCCAGGAAGTGCTTGATTGGCGTTTTTTCTTCCTTGGAGATTTCCTTGTTTCCTTCGTCAACTGCACTTAGTGAACAACTTTTATATCATCAGTACGGGAGGCGTGATGCAATTTTTTTCTGAGATAGGTGTTGGATGTTTAACTCACATCTACAAGTAAGATGATTATCATTATTTTTAAGAATAGGGTGTGCTGTTTATTTTGATCATACTAATATTTCTTTATGAAATAATATTGTTGATACTAGTGCATTGCCGATAAAACTTTCTTTCAAGATCCTTCAGAAACCATCTTCTGGGGTACTGCTCTAATTTCAATTGTTTCTTTGCATTTCATTTTTCTGCCTGTTATTTCGAGGTAGTCCTGATTTGTATATGCGGTGTCTCTTCTCCTGACCACAGGGCCGAAGTTTGCAAGTATATGAATAAAATCTTTGTACTTGGTTAATTATTAGACAAGCCTGTTGCACTGGATCAGTTTAAAGAAATACTTTATCTTTTCTTCTCATGTTACCAGTTAGAGCGCGTCAAGATATTGTTGACTGAAGATTTGGCATCAGATTTAAGATATTATAACTGAGTTTACTGTTACAACACTGTGATAGACTTTGGTGGCTATGTTCTGAGCTAGGATTCCAAGCTACTGTCTAGAACTATATTTGGCTTTGATCAGTTCCTCAATTGGTCTCAAGATGCTCTGCAGTTTTAGACTTCTTTTACTTTTTGTTCCTGACAACGACCTCGAAGCCATTGTCATGCTATATTTCAAAAATAAGGCTCTGAAGCCTGTTTATCAGAAGCATTCTAGTTTTGTGGTCATGCCTGGCGCAGGAGAAAATTAATTGCATACAACTATAAAGGCCAGGCCGTTAGTTTATACTCTATAGGTTCCATTATAGTCATCTGTTAGAGATAAACCCTATATTTCTTTTATGTCTGCATTGTTTCTTTGCTAAATAAGGAAGGTACGAGCAGTTGACGTCTGCAAGTATGGAAAGGTGCGTTGGTGTTCTGTGATTTTTGCTTGTGGTAGTGGTTTCATTCTTTTATATGTAAATTAAAGCATGTCAACTTCGGCTGATACAGGTACAAGATAATCAAGGAAGTTGGTAATGGAACATTTGGAAGTGTCTGGCGAGCTTTGAATAAGCAGACTGGTGAAATTGTAAGTGTTTTTTTACATCTGATAACACCCGTTTAAAAAATGTGATTCAAATAAATGCTTCTGTTATATGTCCTGCCTTCATTTAGTGGTTTACATTTAAACAGGTTGCAATAAAGAAAATGAAGAAGAAATACTACTCTTGGGAAGAATGCATTAATTTGAGAGAAGTCAAGGTAACTTGTTTGGATTAATTTATTCCCTTTTGATTTTCTTATAATATGTCAATGTATAACTATAGCTTTTTTTTGCTTGGAAGTCATTGCGTAAAATGAACCATCCAAATATTGTGAAGCTGAAGGAAGTAATTAGGGAAAATGATATCTTGTACTTTATTTTTGAATACATGGTGTGTGTTATCACAGTTGCTTTGATTTCATGCCTTATGGTCATTTTGTTGCTACTTCTATAATGGTGTAAGATATTGTATTCCACTTACAGGAATGCAACCTATACCAACTTATGAAGGACAGGGGAAAGCTTTTCTCAGAAGCTGAAGTAAGAAATTGGTGCTTCCAAGTATTTCAAGGTCTTTCATACATGCAACAGCGTGGATATTTTCATCGTGACCTCAAGCCAGGTGACTATTTTACTTGTTACTGTGTGAACTAAATTCAGAACTGAAGTTGAGATATGAAACCATGGGCCATAGCGGTTAGAGCACTGTGGTTGTATGGATAATTTTCTAGGGCAGGATTTTTGTTCTGCAATTGTAGCTAATTTATTTTCTTATTGGGTTGTCAAAAAATATTAAAAATGGTTTCTACTAGGTTGTTGGAATTTACATGTTTTGATTTTCTTTATTGGCAGAAAACTTGCTTGTTTCTAAAGACAAAAAATTTTTTGCTGATTTTGGTCTTGCTCGAGAGATCAGTTCTTCCCCACCCTATACGGAATATGTCTCGACACGCTGGTGCGTAATGTTTCTTAAAATTTCATATGGATCATAGTTCTTGTTTCTATACTTTTTTCAGTTGCTAAGATTTAGGCTCGACAGGTATCGGGCACCTGAGGTTCTTTCTCAGGACCAGCAAGAAAGCAGGATTTTGGAAGTCAATATGGCAATGCCAAACTGGGAACTCCAGGTGTGTTGAACATTCTTCTGCTTCTGCTGAATTGTATAAAAAAAAAATTCTAACATTTGGCCAACTTTTAGCACCTAGCCTTTTTTTACCCCTTACTTTTGGTTTAAATGTAGATTACAAGACTCAAGATTAGCTAGCTATTGTGGTGACTGATTGAAGGAAAAAAACGAATTGGCACAGAAGGTTAGCTATCTATTGGAGGTTTGGGAAATTTGGATTAGAAACCAGAGTACTGTACTCAAATATAGTAGTAATTTATATTGAAAAGTGAATTTGAGATGTATATATGGATAGTTTGGTATATATTTTGTGGATGTAGTAATTTGAAACTGTAAACGAATGGTATTATTGGGATGTATTTTGAATGGTTGATACATTTTAGTTAAATTTAAATGAGAATGTAGACCTTTTAGCTATATATCATGGCATTAACATATTGCAGGTGCATTGGTAATGTAGGTGAATAACAAATGTTTTTTTTAATCTACAACATTTTAAAAACGTTGTGTAAATGTGCCTAAACGTTGTCTGATATACTAAACATCAACATTTTTAGTCAGAAAAACGTTGTGGAATCATACCTTCTACAACGTTTTTAAGCATCTGCTAATTTTTGGAAAACAAATCTACAACGTTTTTTCCCAAAAAAACGTTGTGTATTGTGCTTAACTACAACGTTTTAAAAATGTTGTGTAAGGGTGTCAAATAGATGACACCCTTAACCACGACGTTTTTCTGACTGAAACCACAACGTTTTTTCCACGTTGTCTATTTACTGTTTTGTAGTAGTGAGCCTTGACATTATCCCTAACAGGGATCTCATCCGTTGATGCACATGTCAATGAAGGTCAGGCAACCCTGACAACACCGACTGTTGGTAGTAACTCCAATAGAGCAGTGGAAAGACCTGGCGGTACAAACCAAGGAAGAACATCCTCATCGAGGAGGACCTATGATGGAATATGTTATACACATCCTCAACAGACAAAGCTTTATCCCCACAGAATCTCTTGTACATGAGAGATGCATCTTCAATGTGAATTCTGTATCAAGGATTAAGGACTTTGGTGATAACCCCAACATTAACATCCTGGAAACTCTTGAGAGCATTGGATTGCACGTCCAAAACAGTTCATCAGGGTTATCAGTAATAATTATCAACACCGGTAGAAGTCAAGGGGAGCCGACAATCATCCCGCCATATTAGAAAACAATCCAACAAACCACATACATTCGCATCATGTTGTTGTACATGGAATTATGATCATCTTGTTGCATTTAAAGTGTCTAGTATTCTTTATCCTATCCATGTCATTGCATTGCATGAATATGATAAAGAGGGGCATCTGTAGACACAATTTTTTTTTTGCATACTTGTTACTAACATTACAGGAGGGCAGAATCGTCTTTTAGAGATAACCATGGAGGACAACTCAGTTCATTCCCAGAAATAACACCGGAAGTATCAGTTTCACCTCGGAGATAACCCCGAGGCATACAATTCTAATACCGAAAATCACACCGGAGAAGGTCGTTTCATCTCAAAGATAACCCCGAGATACTCAGTCTCAGTCCCAAAAACAACACCAGGAAAGACAATGTCAACCTTGGAGATAACCCCAAGGAGTGCAGTTGCAGTTCTGGAGATAACCCCGGAAATGCTCGTTTCAACCTATGCAGCCAGCTTCAACCTCGGGACTCACACCGAGGCACTCAGCTCCAAACCCGGAGATAACCCAGGGAGGTCAAGCACACCTCAGAGATAACCCTGAGGACATCCAGTACTTGCAGCAGCCCAATCTCAGAGATAACCTTGAGCAACGACTGCATTATCAGCCAAAATCAGAGATAACCCCGGCGAGGGGAAAAATCGTCATTTTGCCACATTAATCCCACATTGTGCCATCTCAACATACATTCTACACAACAATGTCCCACAAGAGCCAAGGAGTTCCAATCTCGAGTGACTACTATGCAAGGCAGCACACCTGATAGAATTTGAAGCTTGAAGACCAAGGGCATGGTCCCATCTTCCTAACTTCTGACAACCTATAATCCCATGTTATGGCTGTTACCTCTTTTTTAGTTCTGATAAAAGTGCTCTAACTCATGCAAGCATTCATGTGTCAACAAGTAATACAGAGTAAGTAGAGTATCGATCCCACAGAGAAAGTTGTCAAATTTAAACTACTATGCATCAATTAACTCACTATATTCATATGCTTAAACTAACGACTAAAAGTGGTGAATTAAACTAATTGTAAACAACAACTACAATAAGAATATTAATGGAATAAATCAAATCTGGAAATAATGGGACCCTAACTTCATTTAATAATTCGTCTAATCGCCACTATCATGCAAGAAATGTTCACATCTCATAGGAAAATAGCCAAGAGCACGAATAGAGTTATAACCATTTTTCAATGCTCTATAACCTACTTACACAACATCCACAGATGATAGACTCCATATAATCATCAATACAACCAAAATCACTATATGTCTATGTGAAATTACAATTATATTGATTTTAAGCACAAGCCCTTACTCTAGCTCATACAGTGAAACAGTATATGTCTATCTGGTTCACAAAATACACAAGCCATCTAAAACAGCCCCATATTCACATGCTATCATGATTATAATCCATACTCGCATGTTCATTGTCAATTCCATACAAGTACTGAAACGAATGGTGATCAGGCATTCATACATGTAAAACAATCACGATAAATTCCCATATGATATGCAAAAAACATTTCCTAGCATTCAAGCATGCAACCAAACTACATATTAAAATCATAGAATCCCATAATGGAGTTTAGTTCATAGTTGAACCAAAAGCCAGTATGGGATCAATGCTAAACATGATTACAAAGCAAACAATTGAAAGATGAGAGATAGAATGATCAAACCCAATTGCTGAATATAAACCAATGATAACATTCAAATCCTCGTACTATTCCAACAAAATAAAATACTAATCCACCGTGATAGAGAATCCCAAGAAGAATTGGAGAAGTACACGTTTTGGCTTCGTTCTACGTTGGAATTCCCTCACAGTGTAAACCCTAGTTTCTATGATGAAAATACGACAAAAAGTATCAATTCTCCGTCTAACACCAGTCAGAGTCGTTTTTAATCCAATTACAACTCATTTAATTAAAAATTAAAATAAAACAAATACACAACTTCAGCATCGCGCGCATGACGCATCTCAAGTATGTTCTCACTTTTGGCGAGTACATTTCGTAAGGGTACTCTGCATAGCGCGGCCACATGGCACATTTATGTGGCCTGATGCACAGCGATTCTGTGCGATTCGGTTACGGTTACGATTACGTCATATGTCATCTTGCTTTTTGTTCATTCATGCTTAATCCTCATCCATCCACTTGATCTCCTTGTTCCATTGTACCTCCATGCCATGCATATCCCCGCTTGTGCCTTACCTTCACGCATCCATTAGCCTCGTGCCCTCTAATACCACCAAATTAGGCCAATTCCTGAACTTATTCATAAAAAAGAGTTTTAAGTAAATGCAATGCAAACTATCATGAAATGCAACTAAAACACAATAAAATGTACTTGAGATGAGCATAGTACGCGTGAATTGGTATTCAATAAGTAGGTATAAATACCACTTATCAAATACCCCCAAACTTGAACTGTTGCTTGCCCTCAAGCAATGCATGCTAATGAATAATGAATATACAGCTACGATACTATGCAACTAATCTATGATGCAACCTAGTCTCACATAGTTCCAGCCATAACAAAATTCCAGTCCAATTTGCCTCAGTGAAATATCCAGATCCAAGAATACAATTTCAAACCAAACTATAGGCATAATGTCAGACACTCAAATAATTCATATATGCTATAGAGATGTTGTGTGTGTGTGTGGTGTTCACCAAAACTTGATCTAAGTAAAGAATACATATGCTACATTGCTCCAAACAGAAAATTATAGTCTAAATCAAGACTCATGTAAACTCATGCAATGCAGACTGTTTTGACATATCAACACAAACTAAGGTTCCGCAATGGGCTTATTGCTTTATTGCTACTCACGAGGGTGATTAACGCACTTTTCCGCTGTGTTTATTGCTATTTTTCTTTTCTTTCTTTTTCTTTATATGATTGTGCAATGCCTTATTCCATTAGGCAACATTGCTACCCCTTAGCGAGCTTTCAACCAACGACTCCCAGACCATGAAAGACCTTAGGGCGCTAGGTGTAGAGACAATCCCCTCGGGCGTACTTACTCAAGTAGCCAGGGCCCCGAAATAAGACTAGCCACGTTATTGCTATTCATTTTTTTATACATAGCATACCCATGTTTTCCTAAAGTTTGAATGTCAATGTTTGTCAAGTCTATATGCATGTTCCACATTTTTCCCTTTTTTAAAACTACATTTTCTGACAAGCAATGCAACCCATAATTCTTATACCTGCAAGTGATTGTGAACACATCCGTGCAAACCGAAAGCATTTAAACAGCAACATGAATTCCCTCGTGTAAAACATTATAGCTACGTTCATGTTATCTAATATACTCTAAAATCCTTCACAATTCACTATCATCATTGACTAGGCAAGAATTTCTATAAAGCAAGAATTTTGTGAGACATGCAAATTAACTGAAACAAAAAATTTCTATCCATAAAACAATAACATCAAAAAAAACTAAATTATTTAACTAATCATGCAACCCTTTAACTAAATATGCAAAAACTAACTACATGCTACTATACTACTCCCCAATACCCCCAAACTTAAAGTATTCAATGCCCCATTGAATGAAGGGAAAGGGTACAGAAAACTCCCCTAATGATCGGCTTAACCACCCTCCTCGGGTGGTGAATCTGGTGGTGTATATGGCACTGCGGTCCCAAACTAAGGCTACTCTAGCCTTGTTCCTTGCTGTGCGAAGGCTTCGGCCAAGGCCCTTTTGAGTCCCGTAGCAAATGTTCCAAAATTGTCATACATAGCGTCGACTTTTCGCTCCAACCTTCGGAGCTGTCGATCGCTAGGAATAGTGTATGCTCGGGTGGATGGGCCTGCCTCATCTGTCTGAGGGGCCTGCTGGGATGGCTCAGGGAAAGTTGGCTGGATGATAAAGCCCAATCCTCGCGGGTGCGGTTCACCACCCGTCCAATCCTTGAACTTGGCGATTATGGCAGGAGTGATGTCATGGCTCGGGTTCTGCATTTGCTCGTCATGCCATGGTATTCCTTGTTGGGTACAAAGCATGGCTGCCACAGATGCATGCGAAATACTCCCATTCATGCTCCCCCACCAATAATGCAGCATGTTCTGATGAATGAGGTGGCCGACGTCAATATACTTGCCTTTGATAATGCCCCATAAAATGATAGCCCACTTAGTGGTTACTTCATGCTTATGAGGGGACGGAATTAATTTGGCACATATAAATAGATTCCATGCTTGGGCATAACGATTCAAGGCGGATGCGGGAAGAGATTTTGGCTCGGTCGTCCCTGCCTTATAATTCCATTTGGTTCCCGAGATGCATAATTCCGAAACCACTACGTCCAAGTCCGTCATCAAATGTACACCTGTGACCCAATTCGCAGACCCAGTCGGTGGTGTATCAGTTATCCCAAACGCTGCTTTAATGGCTGGGGGGGCGAAAATCCACTTGTACTCCTCGAACCAGCATTATCCCTCCTTTCATCTCCATCTCCTTCGCATTCGCGTAAAACTCCCGAACAACCCCCATGGGAATAGGCATCGAAATTGCGGCCAGGCTAACCCAGCCTTTTTCTCATAGCATATGCCATAGTTGTCCGTCTTTCTTGTCAGGTTTAAATCCCCGTTCCTTCACAAATGATTTAGTCATGAGGTGATAATAATCTTGCTGGGCTTCCCAGCTAATAAATTTTCTGCGTTCTATGATATCCTCGTCGTGATCACTAGATGATGATTCTGATGATGAAGAGATGAAGATTGACCGTATTCTTTTTGGACCCATGAGCAGATTATAGGTAGAGAATATAGATGCCCTGCTATATATGTGAGTACCCTCAAACTTGCTTATGCACAACCCCCGCAAAAACCCTAAATTTATGCTAATGGAGAGAGCTGTGTGTATGAGTTGTGATGAGAGCTGAGGAGTCTTATGATTATGGAAGAATAGAAGAATACGCTTTATATTATGGCATGTGAGAGGTCAAGTAGACCACGAATCGGATTTTTAAACTTTAAAAATTTTCAATGCTTGGTGTCATGTGTGGCATGACTGCTTAAGCATTTAGCAATAAAAAACACAATGCAGGTATGAGCGAGTGGACGATTTTTGTATGGTTTGGATAGAGAAGCTACTGACTTTTTGGTGCTGGAATGCGTGACCGTGCGAAGTAAGTACCAGTACTATAAATTGTTTACTCTCAAACTGCATATTTATGATGAGTGTACTTGAAAATTCCTACAGAGACATGAATACACACTGTTAAAGCATGAATTAATGAGCTACAGGCAGGACTAAATCAAATCTATCTTACTTCAAACACATCTTACTGCAAATGCAACTACACACTCAATTATGTATAACATATACTTTATCAAACATGAAATAGAGATGATCTAACTAACTACTCTACTTAATGAATAAAAAGAAAATAGAGATAGAAAGAATGGGTTGCCTCCCATCAAGCGCTAAGTTATAGTCAATTAGCTTGACTGTCTCTAAATCTCATGTCTATAAGAGAATTGTGGTGACTTTTTGTCTGTCCACCTTGCCACCAAAGTATTGCTTCAATCGCTGTCCATTGACCTTAAAGGCTTGTCCAAAAATTGATCATATATTTCAATTGCCCCATGCGGGAAGACAGTCTTCACTGTGAATGGACTTGACCATCTCGATTTCAGCTTTCTGGAAAAAAGTTTAAGTCTAGAATTATAAAGCAAAACCCTTTGTCCCGGTTCAAATGTCCTCTCCATGATCTTTCGGTCATGCCATTTTTTCACCTTCTCTTTGTACAACTTCGAATTCTCATACGCCTGTAATCTAAATTCATCCAACTCATTGAGCTGTAGTAGACGTTTCTCCCCTGCAGCTTTCAAATCAAAATTTAGCTTACGTATTGCCCAATATGCCTTATGCTCTAGCTCCATAGGGAGGTGACAGGCTTTGCCATACACAAGTTGAAAAGGTGACATGCCCGAGTTTTGTATGCTGTTCGATAAGCCCGTACTGCATCATCTAACTTTAACGACCAGTCTTTCTGTGTGGGATTCAAAACTTTTTCCAGGATTCTCTTTACTTCTCGATTCGACACTTCAGCTTGGCCATTCGTTTACGGATGATAAGCTGTAGCAATGCGATGGTTCACCCCATACTTAGCCAACAAGGTAAATTGCCTGTTGCAGAAATGACTACCTTCCTCACTAATGATAGCCCTTGGAGTCCCAAACCTCGTGAAGATGGTTTTGTGTAAAAATCGGAGGACGACCTTGGCATTATTAGTCAGAAGAGCTGCAGCTTCGACCCATTTCGAGACATAATCCACTGCGAGCAAGATGTAAAGATTTCCACAGGAAGAAACGAAGGGTCCCATGAAATCAATCCCCCATACATAAAAAATTTCTACTTCGAGGATCGTATTCAAAGGCTTTTCATTTCTTTTGGAGATGTTCCCCACTCGCTGATATCTATCACACCGCAGGACAAAACTGTATGCATCCTTGAAAATTGTCGGCCAGTAAAATCCTGCTTGTAGTACTATAGCCGCTATTCTTTCACCACCATAGTGACCTCCATATACTGTAGAATGACACTCTTGCAAAATCCCCTCGGTCTCGCTATATGGAATACACCTTCTTATCACTTGATCAGAGCACTATTTAAACAAGTAAGACTCAACCCATATATACCATTTGACATCATGTAGAAATTTCTTCTTTTGATATCTTACCAAGTCAGAAGGTATCATATTACTTACCAGATAATTCGCTTAGTCTGCGAACCATGGCACTTCCCCTTTCACCACAAACAATTGTTCATCCGGAAAGGATTCGTTGAGTATGACTTTGTCGTTTACTTCCCTTTCCAGATTCTCGAGTTGAGATAAGTGGTCTGCCACTTGGTTTTCAGTCCCCTTTCTGTCCTTGATTTCCAAATCAAATTCCTTCAATAATAAAATCCATCTAATCAAACGGGGTTTTGCATCCTTCTTTGCCACTAAATGTCAAATTTCCGCGTGATCCGTATACACTACCACCTTTGTGCCAATCAGATATGCTCGAAACTTATCAAAGGCGTATACCACTGCTAATAACTCTTTCTCTATAGTGGTGTAGTTCAATTGTGCATCCGTGAGGGTCTTGCTGGCATAATAGATCACATGAAATATCTTGTCCTTTCGCTGCCCCAAAACAGACCCTACGGCGTAATCACTGGCATCACACATCAACTCAAATGGCAGAGCCCAATCTAGTGCAGTAATCACTGGTGCTGAAGTTAGCTTTCTCTTTAAGTGCTCAAATACTGACACGCAGACGTCATCAAAACTAAACTGTGCATCCTTTTCCAATAGACTGCATAGTGGTTTAGTTATTTTGGAGAAGTCCTTGATGAATCTGCGATAGAAACCTACATGTCCCAAAAAACTACGAACACCTTTTACTGAAGTAGGTGGTGGCAAGTTCTCAATAGTCTCCAGCTTTGCCCTATCCACCTCAAGTCCCTTTTTCGAAACCTTGTGTCCTAATATGATTCCTTCTTGGACTATAAAAGAGCATTTTTCCCAGTTCAGAACTAAATTCATTTCAACGCACCTTTTCAAAACCATAACTAGATTTTCCAGGCATAAATCAAAGGAGTCCCCAAAGACTGAGAAGTCATCCATAAATACCTCCACATTCTGCTCTACCATGTTTGAAAATATAGCCATCATGCATCTTTGAAATGTTGCTGGAGCATTGCACAGCCCGAAAGACATCCTCCTGAAAGCAAAAGTGTCGTACGGGCATGTGAAGGTAGTCTTTTCCTGGTCTTTTGGAGCTATCATAATTTGATTGTAGCCCGAATATCCGTCCAGAAGGCAATAATACTCATGACCTGCTAATCTATCCAACATCTGATCAATGAATGGGAGTGGGAAATGATCTTTCCTCGTAGCTTTGTTGAGCTTGCGGTAATCCATGCAAAATCTCCACCTCGTTATTATTCGTGTTGGAATTAACTCATTATTCTCATTGGCCACGACTGTCATGCCACCCTTTTTTGGAACATACTGTACTGGGCTCACCCATGAGCTATCTGAGATCGGATAAATTATTCCAGCATCTAATCATTTCAGCACCTCTTTCTTAACCACTTCTTTCATTATCGGATTAAGCCTCCTTTGTTGCTCAACTGTCGGCTTGCTACCATCTTCCATCAGGATCTTGTGCATGCAATATGAAGGGCTGATCCCTTTGATATCTGTTATGGTCCATCCAATAGCTGATTTGAACTCTCGAAGCACTCGTAGCAATTTTTCTTCCTGACAAGATGTTAGTGCAGAAGCAATAATCACAGGTAATTTCGAATCTGAACTTAAAAATACATACCTAAGATGTTCTGGAAGTGGTTTTAACTCCAACTCTGGAGGTGTCTTAATAGATGGCTTTAACTTTATTGAGGCTTCCCCAGCTTTTATCAATGGCTCTGCAGGTGGTCTAAACCTCCTGAATTATGGAGTGGTATCCAGATATTGCATAAATTCGTTGAATTCCTCATCCTCCAAATCTAAGTTCTCATCAGTGATATTCCTCAAAGGTTCATAATCCATTAGACTATGTACTGCATCATTTAGAACCCGATTCACCCAATCAACTAAGAAATAGTCCTCTTCATCTGTTGGGAACTTCATGGCCTTGAAGACATTGAAGGTGACCTCTTGATCATGAACGTGCATTGTGAGTTCCCCTTTTTGCACATCTATCAGAGTCCTTCCTGTGGCTAAAAATGGTCTTCCCAGTATGATCGGTATACTCTTAACCTCTTCGTAATCTAAGATGATGAAGTTAGCCGGAAATATAAACTTGTCAACCTTTACTAACACATCTTCAACAATTCCCCGTGGATACGTGATGGATCTGTCAACTAGCTGCAAAGATATGTTTGTCAGCCTTGGAGCCGGCAATCCCAACTGGTTAAACACTAACAAGGGCATTAGATTTATGCTTGCCCCAAGATCACATAAACACTTACTGAAGTTCATCTTTCCAATTGTGCATGGAATTGTTAAGCTGCCCGGATCCTTCAGCTTTGGAGGTAATTTCTGCTGAAGCATTGCACTGCATTCCTCTGTCAAGGCTACCATCTCAAACTCATCTAGTCTTCTCTTCCTTGACAATATACCCTTCATAAACTTTGCATAGCTTGGCATTTGTTCCAATGCCTCGGCGAACGGTATATTGATCTGCAACTTTTTGAATACCTCCAAGAACTTGCTGAACTATTTATCATCCCTCTGCTTGTTTAATCTCTGTGGATACGGTACTTGAGGGTGAATTGGTGGCACTGAACTCTTGAGCTTCTCCTCTAAACCTATTTTATCTTTTTCTTCCTGTTGCGACTCAGATTTTTCCAGATTTTCTTCATCAACAATCACCTGCTCTGCCTCGCCGGCCGCGCGGCCTCCGTAGTGTTGTCAGGCGTGGGCGCACGACTTATAGTGCTTGTCAAATCTTTCCTAGATCTCAATGTGATCGCTTGACACTGTTCATTCCCGTCTCTTCTTGGATTTGCCTCTGTGTTACTTGGCAAGGTACCTTGGGGACCCTGTTGTTTAGCATGATCTCCATCTGCCCCATCCGAGTCTCTAAATTCTTAATAGCCACTGCTTGGCTCTTGATCATCACCTCTGTATTTGCCATGTACTTCAACATCATTTCCTCTATTTCTGATTTCTTTTCCTACTGAGGTGCAGCTGGAGTGTGATGTTGTTACTGAGAGAATCCCGGTGAAAACTGTGGTTTTGGTGTATACTCAGGCTGAGCTAGCTATGCCTGGAATTGATGATTCGGTTGAAACTGACTTTGTTGATTTCCTTGGTTATTCGACCAACTAAAGTTTGGATGATTTCGGTTGTTGGGGTGGTATGTGTTCTAAAATTGACCTTGGTCTTTCCTGTAGTTGCTCATATACTGCACCGACTCCGAGATGATGGCACACATTGATCTGTGGAGTGTGACCCTGCACAGGTTTCACAAACGAAGGCAACTGTTTTCATTTTACTCTATACTATCGTGTCTATCTTCTTTTTGCCATCATCGCTACATGCATGTACGACAACAAGTGTGTAATAGCATCTACCTCCAACACACCTTGGGTCGTGGGCATCCAGAGATGTAGGATTTTGGTAATCATTTGCAGCCATAGTTTTAATAAGTGCATAAGCTTCGTCATAGCTTTTTCCTCATAATGCTCCTCCTGCAACTGCATCCACAATCGGTCTCAACTGCCAACCCAATCCATTGTAAAATGAGTTAATCACCATCCAATCTGGCATACTGTGATGCGGACACTTCCTTAACATTTCTTTGTATCTCTCTCATGCTTCATATAAGGACTCACCATGTTGTTGCTCAAACTGAGAGATAGCTGTCCTCATCTTTGCAATCTTAGCCATTGGAAAGAACCTGGCTAAGAATTTCTATGCTAGGTCCTCCCATGTAGTGACTGACCCCAACGACAAAGAATGTAACCAACTTCTCGCCTTATCCCTCAATGAAAATGGGAATAGACGTAGTCTAATGGCATCCTCCGTCACACTGTTATATTGGAATGTATCACAAATCTCTATGAAGCTCAATAAGTGTTCATTCGGATCATCTGTAGCAGCACCCCCAAACTGAACCGAGTTCTGCACCATCTGAATAGTTCCCGATTTAATCTCAAAAGTGTTGGCTGCTATCACCAGTCTGACTATACTCGACTGTAGTCCATTTATGTTTGACATAGAATAGTCCCTTAGAGCCCGATGCTCTTCTCTTTGCTCAATTCTCCGTTCTTCCGCCATACTGGATGTTGTACTGTCTAACTGTGCTTGCAAATTTCTCCGCACACTTGCTTTCCAACCTCTTCCATGTATGTTATCATGTGCTGGTGTTAATTTGGAATTAGAAGTTCTTATGTGCATAAAAATCTACAAGTACCTGAAACCAAAAACGAAACAAAAATAGAAATGAGAAACGATCAGAATTGTCTAAGTCATACAATATAGCTTTAAACTAATGATAATTATTTAAATTCAACGCCTTTCCTCGGCAACGGTGCCAAAAATTTGTTGCCTCTTTTTCAGTTCTAATAAAAGAGCTCTAACTCATGCAAGCATACATGTGTTAACAAGTAATACAGAGTAAGTAGAGTATCGATCCCACAGAGAAAGTTGTCAAATTTAAACTACTATGCATCAATTAACTCACTATATTCATATGCTTAAACTAACGACTAAAAGTGGTGAATTAAACTAATTGTAAACAACCACTACAATAAGAATATTAATGGAATAAATCAAAACTAGAAATAATAGGACTCTAACTTCATTTAATACTTCGTCTAATCGCCACTATCATGCAAGAAGTGTTCACATCTCATAGGAAAATAGCTAAGAGCACGAATAGAGTTATAACCATTTTTCAATGCACTATAACCTACTTACACAGCATCCACATATGATAGACTCCATGTAATCATCAATACAACCAACATCACTATATGTCTATGTGAAATTGCAATTATATTGATTTTAAGCACAATCCCTTACTCTTGCTCATACGGTGAAACAGTATATGTCTACCTGGTTCAAAAAATACGCAAGCCATCTAAAACAGCCCCATATTCGCATACTATCATGATTACAATCCATACTCGCATGTTCATTATCAATTCCATACAAGTACTGAAACGAATGGTGATCAGACATTCATACATGTAAAATAATCACGATAGAATTCTCATATGATATGAAAAACAGCCCTAGCATTCAAGCATGCAACCAAACTACATATTAAAATCCGTTAGAATCCCATAATGGAGTTTAGTTCATAGCTGAACCAAAAGCCATTATGGGATCAATGATAAACATGATTACAAAACAAACAATTGAAAGATGAGAGATAGAACGATCAAACCCAATTGCTGAATATAAACCAATGATAACTTTCAAATCTTTATACTATTCCAGCAAAATAAAATACTAATCAACCGTGATAGAGAATCCCAAGAAGAATAGGAGAAGTAGACGTTTTGGCTTCATTCTACGTTGGAATCTCCCTCACAGTGTAAACCCTAGTTTCTATGATGAAAATACGACAAAAAGTATCAATTCTCTATCTGACACCAGTCAGAATCGTTTTTAATCCAATTACAACTCATTTAATTAAAAATTAAAATAAAACAAATACAGCTTGAAAGATCGACATATGCTGCAACCGCTGCGCCTCCAAGATATGTTCTTCGTGCGGGCGCGCACTCTCAAGGCTATTCTGTCGCGCGGCTTGCAATCTACAGATTCTGGTTCTGGTTCTGATTCTGTCATGCTGCTGTTGCTGCTACTTGTTCATTCATGCTTAATCCTCTTCCATGCTTGATCTCCTTGTTCCATTGTACCTTCATGCCATGCATATCCCCGCTTGTGCCTTACCTTCACGCATCCATTAGCCTCATTCCCTCTAATACCACCAAATTAGGTCGATTCCTACACTTATTCATTAAAAAGAGTTTTAAGTAAATGCAATGCAAACTATAATGAAATGCAACTAAAACACAATAAAATGTACATGAGATGAGCATAGTTTGCGTGAATTGGTATTCAATAAGTAGGTATAAATACCACTTATCAATGGCGTAGCTCTCGATAATAGAACTCCGTAAAAGGTCTTATACACCTCAATCTTAGTTTCACGGACTCGTTTAGCAGTGTCACATCACTGGGTAAATATGCAAACCTTTTATCGATTATGTTGGTACAACCTTTTAAAAAACTAACTGGCGACTTTTATAGTCAAATCGTCAACATATAAATGTCAGACCTTTTCATAACTTGTTTTTTTTCAAACAAATCTCACCTAACATGAGAACACCAGAAGACAAGAACACAAAAGGGATCAATAAAAATCCCGACGTATACACTTGGTTTTGAAGAAGATCATTGACAACCAAGATCAGTCAAAGGCTAAATTCGCTCCAAACTGGGAAGGCACATTTATTGTCAAGGAAGTATTGACAGGAGTTGCTCACAGATTACAAGAAATGGACGGCGATGAATTTCCACAGCTCATCAACTCGGACACCGTGAAACGGTACTATGTTTGAGGTTTCCATCAAGCAAACATCATGGTTTTGGATCACCGGATCACTAGTCACTTCAGGTTTTTTAACCCTTTCTACATACAAACCTTTCTTCATACCCATTTGCCCCATCAGGGAAACACACTCTTCAAGCTAGCAGTCTGGTTTTCAGATCATCGGATCTTTTACTCAACTTGTTTCAAACCTTTCAAGTTATTCCACCAGGGATTGAACCTTTCACACCCGCAGTTTTGTCCCACTACGGACAAGACTTTTGATACCTACAGTTTGTCATGAACATGGGATCAAACTTTTCCCCCACAGTTTGTCCTTAATATGGGATCAATTTTTTTTGCTGCAAATCGTCCTAAACATGGGGCGAACTATGTCGACCTTATCTCCTCGATACATGGGAATACGTAGGCAACCATTTTATATGGCCAAGATGCAATAAAAAAGGAAACAAAAAATAGCAAAAATAACAAAAACATTTCTACACCCTTCTACACAAACAAAAATCACAAAAACATTTCTACATCTTTCTAGCCCTTCATATGCAACGTTGAACCTCTTACACCATTTTCGAACTACGCAGACCTGATCTCCTCTTCAATAGGAGTGCGTAGGTAGCCATTGATGGTTTGGTCTAACCCCTTGCCAAAATAAATACTTGTCAATGGTACTGGGATCAAACTTTAATCCCCCACATTTCATCGGCTTTAGACCAAAGGGATGGAACAACCTAGCCTCCTCATAAATGGGAGAGTTGGCGACCATCTAAGTTGCGGTCGATTCCTCGAAGAGTAACACTTATCCATAAGAGATGGAACTATTTGGGATCTCCTCTTCAATAGGAGTATCGACAACCATCTGTGGTGCGGTGAATCTCAGAGAGGAAAAGTCACACTCCTCTCCACATCTATATACAGAAACTAATCCCAAGACACCAAAGAGGGTAGGGATACACACAAATCAATGATCTATTCTGAAAGATCCTACGACATCTAAATGTCCACCCATCAAGGATGAGTCCAGAATACATCAAGATCACAAGCCCTGAAGAAGTAGGCAAATATCAAGCAAGTAGCAAGGCACAACTAAAAGGGAAGTGAATCAAAATATATTTCCCTACCATATATAATGTTGTTTAATATACAATATGCGATGTACATGACAAAATGGCTAAGCTAGTCTGTGCAGGAAAATAACAGCCTGTCTAGAATCCTGTGGATATCCGAGCTATCAAGTCCAACATGGCATCTCTCTCTGAAGAAGGAGGCAACGCTGCAAGCTCCTGCCCAAGGGTATCTACACGAGCTAATAGATCCGCAGCCAACTACATGGTGGCATGATGCTCATCAATATATGCACTCATATCCAAATCATGCCAGTTGTAAGGGATCTCATTGTAGTACTATCTATAACGGCTACATCCGAGGCAGATATGGCAGCGTCCCGCTCAACTATCAATGCATCTCTGGATGATCTGATCTCATCCTTCTCAGCAATAGCGTTGTCTCTATGAGCTATAGCCTCTTCTCTCTCCAATAGAGCAGCGTCTTTCCCATCAAGAGTTGTCAACATCAAGGCCCTAGCCTGATCTCTCTCAAAGGTCATCAGATGAAGACTCTGCTCTAAATATCATGTTGAATCTTTGGATTACAGATGCTTTTCGTCTTTGGGAGAATCTATAAGAATTGTTGGCAACCCAGTGAATAGCTCCTACTCGGTGGGAATGTCAATGTCCTCTATGGGCTCCCCATCATCTGAATCAATCCCCAACACTTTGTATACTACCACAGCCGATGTTGTCTCTGTCTCCATCCATACAGAATACTTTGTCGAATAGCCCAGATGGCTAATAGAAAATACAGCTAGCTCACACTGATCCCAACAGGCATACAACCTAGATCTATCCTCTGCTGACAAGTGGCGGGAAGCCAAGAGCTGACTCAATGCCCCCTCAAAAGGATGGAAGTCCTAGAACTGGTCAAACTACGACATCAAAGCCAGTGGGTGGTAAGTAGTCATGCCCCTCAAACTAGCCAGAAGGAGATAATCTATGCCAGGAGCATAAGTAATGAAGCTATAGGGTGAACTGAGCCTTGTACATGGCAAAATGTCAAATGGATCTCCGATCCCTGCCAAAAATACCGACCAAGACATAGCGTCTGTACACTCTGCTGGCTAAAAGGAGTAAGACATAGCAATCTCATGGGTGAAACAATACCCGTGCCATCAAAACGTGCCAATCGGTCTCAGGTGTGACATAAACCACATGTATAAGATAACTGAGCTACCTGTAAATACCCCTACAGGGTATGTACTAAAAAATATGGTCGATCTCAACGTCTCTACTACAATCATCGGCGCAATGGTGTGACCCTCCTTGAGAGCTCTCATTGCCATAATGATGCCAATGTCCAGCTCATCCATATATCGTGGCATATACACGTATGACAATACACACATCAACAATACGTCTACTTTGGCTAGACTCTAATGATCCTCTAGCATGGTAAAATCCCTGGAGTGTCGTGTGTAACTTTCGTCTGAACCAAATCTGTCCATCAAAAAATGTTGGGATACCACGTGGCCGGATGTGATCTCGTCATGCATAACTCTACGCCTCAGCCCGGTGAGGGTCATAAACTGCCAGCTCATGTCGCCGATAGCCATCTCATACAAGAAGATCTCATCCATATGCGTGGCAATCGGCCGTCATCATACTCCTCTAAGGTAGGAGTCAACTCATGGATACCAAACTAGAAAACCTACCTCTCTAGTATCCAATGCTCTAGCATACCCTCTACAAAGCCTGTGGGAACCTGAAACATCAGGAGGGTCATGGAATGTTGTAGTAGCTGATCTACAGTCACCCTATCAGGAGGTGGCATACTATCATACCAGAATCTTAAACGGGATGCCACCAACACTGGTGGGGTATGATCAATGAGGCTAACTATCGAGGAAGACATCTGTGTGGGTCATATCAGAAGACCATCCAGGGGTTAATGCTAAATATCTCTTGACATACATACATATGTATAACATAATACATGCATAATAAACAATAGATGGCAATATGATGTAGGGAATAATAGTACATACATTCCTAAGTATGTCATCATCTAATAAATCTCTGTACAGCTAGAAATATAGGGAAATGGGGCACAGACGCCCAACAACTAATAGAGGCCTATCAAAAGGTATAGCGAGAATGAGGCACAGCCACCGAGTATCTAACAGAGGCCTATCAAAAGATATAACGAGAATACACATTAGAAGAAGACAATGGTGTCAATGTCTACATCATCAATCCTGTCCACCTTATGTAACTCCTCTTGAGTCACTAGATCTCCATCAACGGGGATATCAGGCCTATACAACGGAGGATCTGCACCGACAAAGCCATATGGGTCACCTGAAGGGCCAACGCCTGAGCTGGAAGGATCAAAAGTATCTTCCTCTAAAGAATCTCTACCTAAGTGCCGGACGAAAAAATGTGTCCGGTCCAACTATCGGGTCAAACTGTCAATATGTGTCAAATGGGTCGGATGTTGGACACAGGCCATCCAATCCGTCATCATCACGGATCTAGGAACCATATCCCCCATAAACTTAGTGGCGCAGGTCTGGGCTCCTATGGTACGAGGGAACCACCAATGCTGGAACATCTCCTGAGTATAAGGATTCTCTGACAGTGTAAAACTGTCAACACCCTTCAATGGGATATCAATGACGGGCGACTATGATACAGTCCAATAACACCTAGCAGGAGGCAAGATAGGTGTATGGATCTCCCCTATGGTGCTCTTAATAGCACACTCTCCTAAATAGATCTCCCATCCTCCATAAGTGAAAAAAGGAATCCTAAGGGTGGAAATCATATACTCGACACCAGTCGGGTATCCATCCTCAAACCCAATGGACAAATGTTCCCCAGAATAGGGAATCTATGTGATAGCATCAGTTGTCAATAACTCCAACTATAGACGACAATGGGTGAAACCCTCAGCTACAGGAACCTTCGTTAATATGGAGTGATGCCATTGACGTCCTCGATGATAGGTCTACAAGCCTGGCACACTCACAGGACGCAAACATGGGAGTCTCTCATAGGCCCAAAATTGCCAACACAAAGGTAAACATCTGCTGTCAGTCAACACTCTTAACCTATACATGGGAAATCAAAAGAGAAATACTCACCAGCAGAAATGAGTAAAATCCTAGCCAAGCCTCCGTCAAACCCTATGAACGCATACGCATGCCCCTGAGGAAATAGGCAAAAGTGTAGGAGCCCCAATCATACTCTCCAATATGGTCCACATCTCATGTGGCGCTCACCAAAGCGAATGATACCGTAGAAGAGTTATCTACTATGAAGCATCCCCTAATGATTATCAGGAACAATCGCCGAAGAATGCGATCCCTGACTCTCACATCATCGAGCATGGGATCACTCAATAGCCCGCTCATAGCATCTACGCTTAAAGGACCTGTACGGACTGTCCTTCCCTTGAGCGCCTCAGTCGGGACTCTAGCAAGGATCTAACGGTAGTCAGGGTACTATCTGCCGTACATGGCATTGACACCCCTCCAAACTCCATACCAGTGATAAATTGTCAATCTATTGGCGTCATCATCACATCACAATCCAATAAATGGAGAGACTGAGACTGGTGAAACCAACGCTCAGAAAATGCCCTGAGGTAACCCCAGGGACAACGACTGGGGAAGATGGAAAAGAACACCCCAAAACCCCAGCAATGCAAAATTGCTCAATAGTCAGGATGCAGAGCCTGATATGTAGAGTGAATGCTGAACCAGTTCCCTCTAGGTTGTGTGAAGCCGGGAACCTGCATCATAAAGCAGATCAACATCAGAATCCTTACTCCTCGTCAATAGGAAAAAAGGAAAAGATCAAAATCCAGCTTGTACCTCATTTGTATGCAAGTAAACTAAGGGGTGTCAACTCAAATCACCCAGAAGCTCTGGGATCGCCACTTGAATACCTGGAAAATCCCTACAGGGAACATGAGCAGCAGGACCCGGGTCTGCAATAGGTACATCCTCCTCCTCGTCCTCAACATCCGATACCTCAACCTAGACAAGGCGTATAACCGCCTCTGCCAGACGATGAGGCTGTCTAACTGAACGGGGTCGAGGCACATCAGAAGCCCTCCTCCACACACCTAAAGTGGTCCTGTGGGAACTACTCGGCTAATCCGGATCCATATATCTGGACAATAAGTCTCCAAATCAGCTCAGAAAGGGTGTGGTAAATTCAAACCTGGAGTTTTTTCAAATGCATTTTATGACTATATGCATGCATGCATTACTTTAACATACGTCTACAGCAGAGTTAAAAATGCATGTCTACCCAATGCCTACATTTTGGGAAAAAAATTCCATAGTCTCCTTTGTAAATAGGACTATCCGCATGTACATAGGCATGACTAGGTGGCCATTCTGTAGTACACCTACCCACAATCATAAATATCATATATGGATACATATATAAAAGCCATAATCTGTAAGGGTAGCCTAATTACCATGATTGCTTTGCTTTTTCACCTTAGCTCATTTGTCCTCAAATATGATAAGAAATAGCATAAAAAAGGTGTCAATTTAACAATTTCAAAAGTCAAATTTTTTCACATCATTATGTTCAGCATGGTTAAATACTAACATTTACTATGTTGAATATTTTTTATCAAGTCATATGACCATGCATATTCACTACTATGTGTTTAGAAGCATTTCATTTGATATTGCGTTTTCTAACGAATAAAAACCGGACAAGAAGATATGCATACGTTACCAGGGCAGTGTGGAACACTTGTACGACAACAAAATTTGCAGAAAGACTCCCGAACTCAACAGATCTGAAGAAGAGCTCTAGGATTTCCTATGCGGTGCAACTTAAAAATGACTTGTGAAAGCCACAGGTGCCTTAAAGGCCACTCATGGCTGGCCATAGGTGTACCTGTGGCTCTTTTGGGTGGGGCCCACCCCTTCGGTTCAGTCCAGTTTGAGTTGCAAATGAGGTCTTGCAAGCTGAAAAGGCCAAATCAGGAATAAAATTGCTACGCAATTAAGCGGAATAGCCTAAAATCCTGGTTTTCAGAGACCCGACTGTAGGTCCACCTGTCACTCATTGGTATTCCCCCAAACCCCAAGTTTACTATATCAATGATCACAACAGTTGCAAATTACACTCGGCAATACCTCATGAAGGTCTGATGCCATCAGTTCAGAGTCGTAACTTCAAAACACCTTTCCTCAGCGGAGATTTCATTCGTTGAGGCACATGTCAACGAAGGTCAAGCAGCCTTGACACTTCCCAGCAAAGATCTCATCCATTGATGCACATGTCAATGAAGGTCAGACAACCTTGACAACCCAGACTGTTGGCAGTAACACCGACAAAATAGTGAAAGGACCTGGATGTGACGCCCCCAACATAGGTATACATCACCCATCTTGAGTCGCCAAATACATGGTACAGAATATAAATACAAACTTAATTATACAAACGTCGTGTAATATACGACAAAACATAGCTGAGAGTTTAAACAGGAATATTGTCTTCTAGACAATATCCACTCTCAAATAGAGTCATCATTACATTTATTGTCACACTATTTTATAGAATAGTGAGGACTACTATAACACACACTCGGACCATCACTCCATTCCCCGACTAGTCCCGGCTACATTCTCATTTCCTAAAGAGAACAATGAAAGCAAAAGGGTGAGCTCAACTAGCCCAGTAAAAAATATTATGACTAAGATAATGCATGATAAATTATCATTAGCCTTCAACAATGTTAAACTGATAAAATATAATAGACATCACGTTTAACTGCAGCGGAATAAGCAATCCATTAGAAGAGTCAAGTAGAGCATGATATCTACTATCTTACATAATTTAAAATGTTTTCATCAATTTTTATCATTTGAGACTCGACAATAAATAAACCACATCATCGAATCATCCCTGCACTACGGGCTAAGGATATTCATTAAATCATCAATGGTTATGACTATACCGAATAATGTCTGGTCATAATCATACTAAAAACTGTACATCACTACACTATAGGCCAGTGAGGACTTTTACCACATCATTTATAACATTATAGGTCATGATTTTACCGAATGATCCCTGGTCATAATCATACCAAGTCCATCTATGCACGTAAGTCAAAGATGACTTTCATCACAATATAAGCATGAGGATGATGACAATGACATAATAACTCAATAAAAACAAGTTCAAGAATAAATTTTAAAGATTTATAAGTTAATTTATCCTAAAATCAATTACGTCCAAATTGTCAACATGATCTTTGCTTTGTGGAGTAAAATTCAAGAATGCTTCTCGAGAAGAATATTTCCATGAAAAGATCTTTGGATGAAGCACAAATATCCGAGGATATTCTACTAATTTCATGGAGTATAGAAGCCAAAACTTTAACTTATTTGAGTATAATAGAATATATGAAGCGTAAATGGATTTTCTCCGCCATGTGGTAATCCACGTGAGGCAGATCATTTCCATAATTTAATAAGGAATGAATCTGAAGGATCATTCACCATGCATGCGGTAATCCACATAGGCGAGTTATTCAACGAGAATAATAAAGAATGGAATAACGAAGAATTCACCGGGTATGCGATAGATCCATGCAGACGAGTTATTCCAAGCGAATAATAAAGAATGGAACCGAATGTCAAATGCGTAATCCGCACAAACAGGGATATTCAATGAGAATAATAAAGAATGGAACCGGTCATACATAATCCGCTTTGAACGGCAGGATGTTCAATGAGAATAATAAAGAATGGAACCGAATTCATACGTAATCCACATGACGGGATGTTCAATGCGAAATAATAAAGAATGGAATAACAACGAAATTCACGGGCGTGCGATAGGCGACTGCAGACGAGTTATTCAACGAGAATAATAAAGAATGGAAAAACGAAAGAATTTCACCATGTATGCGGTACTTAGCATAGACAGAGTTATTCAACATAATAATAAAGAATGGAATAACAATTCTTACAGTATTGAAAGAAAATAACTCTCTTCATGAATACGAAAGAATAATACCCTTACCTTAGAAGAAAAGCTGGATCTTGGAATAGTGAGGTAGCGAGACTTCTCTTCTTCTTTCTCTATAATTTCTCTCTAATAATTGCTCTATAAAGCTTTAGTGAATTGGTGAGAAATGAAGGAAGAATGAACTTATTTTTATAGGAAAATATAGTTTTGATAATTGCACGTTTTGGGGCTCAAAATATTACGATATAATACCTTCCTCTTTTCTTTCATTTTTAATTTAGTCTTGCAAGTATTATCAAACTTGCACCACCTCCCCTAATAGTAAATAATGTGAATCAATAGTTCATCGTCATGAATCGATAGTTATAATCATGTGAAAATCTGAATTATAGTATAGTACCTCCATCTATACCTCTATTTTTAACTTAGTCATACAAGTATTATCAATCTTTTTTGAAATCCCCCTAATAGTACAAGAATGTGAATCAATAGTACACACATGTGAACAAATAGTTATAATCATGTGAATTAATAGCAATTAATTGCTCATTTATCGATTAATTACATTGATTTAGTCGATAAAACTTCCGGACATCAATTAATATCGAAATAAATGTCGATTTCCACTAACACTAATAATTCCAACCAATGGAACTATCAATTTCATCTTTAATCAACACGAACTTATTCATCATTAATATTATAACTCACAATATTTAATAACCGAGTCGTTCCCGAGGAAGAGGGGGCTTTACGATAAGGATTTCTCCTTATTGGCGCGATTAGATGACCAAACCTCTCCTTGTGAACTTATAGACATTGTAAATATTATAATTTAATAATATAAATAACTTTGTCGTCTCAATTATTGATTTAATAATATAACATATTATCACGGATGATCTTTGTGATAATAATCGAATCGATAATATGAGAGATATGATCGCGACATTCTTTTGTAGCAATAATTGAGTATAAGCGAGTGACTTCTCACGTAAGCATCGATAACCAATCTGGTGTGCTACTATGCGACCACAGCGTATTCTTTATACTTTTACTACTAGGGTAGTTCAGCGGTTTTAACGGTAACACTTCCTCTATTATTTTTATAAAAAGATAATTATTGTCATTTTCTAACTACGAATAATACTTCCATTGTGGGGTCCACCATGATTGTCTTGTCGTGCGAATATTCCTGTTAAAAGCGAATATTCTCGACCAATCAAATATTATATAACCACTTGCTTTACTTTTGCAAAATTTGTAAATATTACCCACAACTATAACATTATATTATATCCACACCATAATATTCAAAAATATATTTTGAGAAAATTATTCTTTATTCATAAAAGTTGGGGTCTTACAACCTCCCATTCTTATGAAATTTCATCCTCGAAATTAGAATGCGTACACGGTATATCGAAGAGGTGAGGATATCTTGACTTCATCTCGATTCTAACTCCCGGTCATTTCCTCCACATCGTGGTTTCTCCATGAAAACTTTGACTTGAGGTATAACCTTGGGCGAGAAGAATATGATCCTTCTTATCCAAGATTTTAATAGGTAACTCTTCATACGTTAAATCTTCCTCTATCTCGTCTAGTTCTAATTCAATAATGTGGTTCGGGTCTTTCACATATTTACGTAACATAGATATGTTAAAAATGTTATGAACACAAGACATACTTGGCGGTAAGGCGAGTCTATAGGCCACAGTTCCTACTCGATCGAGGATTAAAAATGGGCGAATGAATCGAGGATTGAGCTTTCCTCTCTTTCTAAATCTTGTAACTCCTTTCCACGGAGCAACCCGTAACAACACATGATCTCCAATATTGAATTCCACGTCCTTTTGATGAAGATCAGCATAACTCTTTTGTCGATCTTGTGAGGTTTTTATACGTTATCGGATCGTTTGAATCTTTTCCATAGTCATATGTACCAAATTCGGTCCCAACAGCGTTGCTTCACCCACCTCATCCCAACATCTTTGAAGAACGACACTTTCTTCCATCTGGCGCCTCAAATGGAGCCGTGCGATACTTGTTTGATAACTATTGTTGTAGGAAAACTCCACGAATGGTAAGAACTTGTCTCAACTTCCCTTGAAGTCGAGGACACGAGTCTTAATAAATCTTTAAGAGTTTGAATAGTCCTTTCCATTGCCCATCCATTTGAGGATGATATGCGAACTAAATCGTAAATCCATGCCCCGTAGCTTTTTGCAAACTAACCCAAAATCTTGAAGTGAATCTTGGGTCTCGATCGAAAACTATGGATCTTGGCATACCATGCAATCTTACGATCTCATTTATGTACATACTAGCAAGATGTTCAAGTGTATAAGTTTCTCGTATCGGTAAGAAATGAAGCGACTTGGTCGATCTATCAACAATGACCCAAATCGCATCTATGCCTTGAGAAACCTTGGGAAGACCGATGTGAAATCCATGGTAATGTGCTCCCACTTCCATTCTAGAATTTCAAGTGGTTGCAATGGACCTTTTGGCACTTGATGCTCGCCTTGATTCGTTGACAAGTTAGACACCTTGAGATAAACCACTATCTCTCTCTCTCTTATTATTCCACCAAAAATGTATGTAAAAGATCACGATACATTTTGGTACTCCCGAGATGGATTGCAAATGGTGTGTTGTGCGCCTCCATCATGATTTTATACTTCAAGTCGAGAATCATTAGGAACACAAAGTGCAGGAGTTGACTCGAAGTATTCCTTCTTCATCGATTCTTGCTTACGAAATAGCACCTTCTTGCACTTTCTTCCTCATCGCGCATCGGCTCGAGTGCATGTAGCTTGGCGGCTTTTAACTTTATCGATTAAAGTCGGTTCCTTTCGTATATTTGCCATCATCACATGGGTCCTGAAGTCTTTAACTCTATTTCCATCCTTTCCAAGTCATACAAAATGGGCCTTTCGTTGACAATATTGCACTCGTGCCCGCATATGATCTTCTACTTTCGATCGTCGGCTACTACGTTCGCTTTTCGAGGATGGTATTGGATGGTATGATCATAATCTTTCAACAACTCAATCCATCGTCGTTGTTGTCATGTTTGAGTTCCTTTTGAGTGAAGAAATATTTGAGGCTTTTATGATCCGTATAGATCTCCACCTTCTCTCCATCTGGTAATGCCTCCAAATCTTAAGCACAAAAACATTTACTTTGCCAACTCTAGATCATGAGTAGGATAATTTCTCTCATATTTTTTGAGTTTTCACGAGGCATAGGCTAGGACTTTCCCATGTTGAATGAGAACACATCCTAACCCTTTGCCTGAAGCATCACTGTAGATGACAAATCCCTCAAGAGCGGATGGTATTATCGAGCAGTCTTTGAAATGAGTCTCTCTTGAGTTCTTGAAAACTCTTTTCACATTCCTCGCTCTAATCAAATTTTGTATCTTTTGAGTCGGTGAGTTAATGGATTAGCGATTAGAAAACCCTTCTACGAATCTCGATAATAACCACTTAAGCTGAAAAAAGCTACGTACTTGATCATTGACTTAGGTTGCTCCCGACTTTGAATTGCTTGATCTTTGTTTGGTCAGCGGATATTCCATGATTTGATATCACGTGCCCAAGGAATGAAACTTCCTCGAAGCGAACTCGCATTTCTTTAACTTGGCATATAAGCTTGTTTTCACGAAGCTTTTGATGTCGACCTCAAGTGTTGTTCATGGTCTTCACGGGTTTTGGAGTATATGAGGATGTCATCAATAAAGATGACCACAAAGTGATCCAAATATTCCTTGAATACTCGGTTCATCATGTCCATGTCCATGAAGGTAGCGGAGGCATTAGTCGATCAAAAGACATGACTAGGAATTCATAATGCTCGTCTGGGAGTTACGAAAGCGATCTTTGGAATGTCATCGGTTTTAATCTTCAAGCGATGATATCCGAACGAAGATCGATCTTTGAAAAGAATTTGGCTCCTTGCAAGCAGTCAAATAGGTCATCAATGCGAGGCAGCGGTACCTATTTTTGATGGTGACATGATTGACTCCAGATAATCAATACAAAGTCGCATACTTCCATCTTTCTTCTTCACGAATAGAATAGGAGCACCCCGGAGGCGTCTTAGGACCAGAATGAAACCGATGTCTAACAATTCATGTAGTTGGGTTTTAACTCCTAAAGTTCAATAGGAGCCATTCGATATGGGGCTTTGGAAATGGGTTTTGTCTTAGGATTCAAGGTCGATACAAAATTCAATTTCACGCTCTGGGGTAGGCTAGGAAGTTCTTCGGGAATACGTCGGGAAATTTATTAACAATAGAAATATTATTCCAATCTGACATATTTTTATTTAAGTCCGTGACATGGGCTAAGAAAGCTTGACATCCATTTTTCAATAAACGAATAGCTTTAGGACTTGATATGATAATGATTGATTTTAGTGGTTTGGTTGCTTGAATTCGCATAATAGGTTGGTTAGGAATATGAAAGCTAACAACCTTACGAAAATAATCGATTTTAGCATGATGAGTAGTTAACCAATCAATCCTAAAAATCACATCAAATTCAAGTATTTTCAAGGAAATAAGATCGACGAGTAACGTCTGCGATTCTGGATTTGAATCAAACAAGACTTATAAACCGTGGATGTAATGAAGGTTTCTCCCAACGAGTTTCAACGAGATAAGTCAAAGTCTAATTTCTCCGAGTCAAATTTAAGCGTTGGCGCAAGTAAGAGAAATAAAGGAATGGGTAGAACGGTATCAAATAAAGTATAAACTTCGCTAGAGTTTATGATTAGTTTACTCGTGATCACCTCGTTCGGTTCCTCGCTTTTTGGGAGGTTACGACAAACTCTCTCCTTGAACTACCGGTTTTGTCTTATGCAGGACACCCTTTGATGCCTCCATCCCAATTTGGACTTGACTTTGGTGCATGACAAAAAATGGGCTAGGTGACCTTCTTTTCCACAATTGTAACATGCTTTGGAATTTGCATCGTGCAGTTTGGACTGATGTGTCCTTCCCTCCATATTTGTAACATACGATGATGGTGGTTTCTCCTTCCTTAACAACAGTCTTTGATCTTGACGTTTTCCATCATTGTTGAATCTCCTCTTCTTGAAATGTCCACTCTTATTGTCATGGCCATGATTACCACCGAACTGATTACCATTTCTGGCATGTTGATTCCCTCCACGCTTGTTGTCACCGCTTTGATGACTGCTACCACTGGTATTATCGACTTGCTGACTGCTCTCTCTTGGTTGGGTTGACTCATTATCATGCTCTAATAACTAAGCCCTATTCACAACATTTGAATACAAACACAGTTTATGAGAGATAAGGTATTAATGTATCTCGGGTTTCAAACCTCTTAAAAACATTCGCGTCATTTTCTCCTCATTATCAACCAAGTGGGACGCAAACCGAGACAACTCGGAAAAATTAGCTTCGTACTATGCCACGGTCATATTGTTTTGCTCAAGCTTGATGAACTCTACCTCCTTCATGTGACGAATACTTTCAGGAAAGTACTTATCGTTGAACAGTTCTTGGAACTTCTTCCAAGACATCTTGATCTGCGGCCGAGTTGAGTCGCTTCTGATTCCCACCAATGTCTGCCTCTGCTTTCATGATATGAAGGTGGCAAAGGAAACCTTTTGCTCCTTGGAGCATCCCAAGACATCAAATATCTTGTTGATCTGTTTTATCCACGTCTCCGCCTTAAGTGGTTTTGGCTCTCCAAAAAACTCCGGTGGTCCCAGCTCCTTGAACTGCTTAGCGGTGACCGTTCGAGAGTTGTCAGTGTTTCCACCTACATTTTGGACAGGAGCTGCCTTCGCCTGATGTTGCATGAATTCTATAAAACCTCTGTGTTAGGTTTGTAATATTCATGGACGCAATCAAATTGCATAAAATAAGCAGAAACGTGGAAAAATTAGAGTTTAAAAATTTTACAAACCATATACCCGGATCTCCCTTTATGCATAATTATTAATTAAACGAAAAGATATGAATAAGAATCATACCCTTGAAGATCCGAGCTTCCTCGGTGCAAGTTCACCTCCATCCTTTTAAATTCAACTTGAATCCACCAAGTTTGGTTCCTTCCTTTGATCAACGTTAGCCACCCAAGTGTTTGGCCTCTAGAGGTGATCCACCAAGGAAGAAATAGAATTCAAGAAGATGGGTATTTGGCAAAACCCTAGTTTTTCTATCTCTCATAGAAAAGGCGTACTCTCCCAACTATTGGAATTACGTATTCTATGAATACGTCAACAATCAACTCATCCATAATAAGACTCATCTTATTTATAGATGTAGGCAACCCTCCTTAACAATTAAGAAATTGGGTTTTATTTTAATTAATTAAACTCCTTTAATTAATTAGGCTCCCTAATCTTATTAGGGATAATTAATTAAACTCTTTTAATTAATTTGCCTCCTAATCCTATTAGGATATTTGAGAGTACTTTTATTAATTAATTCCCAAACTCCTTTAGGAATTAAATAATAATAATTGTAATAATATTAATAAGACTCTCTTATTAATTTATATTTAATATTTCCAAAATATTAAATAATAAATATTAAGTTATTTAATTTATTCTATCACCATAGATTAAATTAAATATACTTAACTTATTATTACGATTATGCCATTAACTTCTTAAATAATTATTCTTCCTTTTATGGTGTGACCCTTTAGGTTCTCCATATTAAACCTAGGTTGTGAATAAATCAATTAGAACAATTCTAATCTTATTTAAATAAATAAATTAAACTATTAATTTATTTAAATAAATAATATATATTCTACTGATAGGGATAAGCCTCCTAGCGACCAACGACTTTCCGGATAATATAGATTTCAACATTAATCATAAAAGAACCTTTGAGTAAATAGTTACTGCATGAATTCAATCCTTCCACCATATAATGTCCCAATTAAATATAAGACATGGAATTCTTGTCAAGTCTTATTTTATTTAATTATATGTATTTTGACTCTTAAATGCACAACTCCAAATAATGCAAATTAGAAACTCCTTTCTAAGTTCATTCTGCCTTGGCCAAGGACTACTTAGTTGTCATTTATCGAATCACATAGGACATTTCTCTTCTTTTACTAGAAGTGGTAGATTCTTTATTGATCATACATTATCTCCATGTACAATTTATTATACCCAAGCATACCCTTTGATATACCCTAAGGGTCTTAAGGAATAAGTCAAAGTATAACTCATCATACACAAGATACTATGATGATCTCAAGTCCAAGGATCACTTGTACTACTATCACTCTGAGAATTCTATTGATGAATAAGTAAAACTCCATTAGGTATTCCTTAGCGAGCCACGTTCAGTGAACTTATTCTCCAATAAGCACCTACATACTTGCTTTAGTGTCTCCACACAAATGATCATGAGATCAATCATCCTCATCCAATGAGTAAGCAACGTATGTACCAATCTATCCGGATTCACTAATCCCCAATTTAGTAATCCAACGATTGAGAACTATTTTAGTTTTAAGCTTTCTAAGAATTTAGATCTCATTAGAATGATCATCATCATTATTCTAAAAGCATTTCTTAAAACTATGGGTTTATCACATATTATAAAACAACATCATGTAGATAATTAAAAGCCTTTAATAAATCAATACTTTTTATTAACAAACGAATAAGATTGTTACAAAGTATATGCTTTATCATCAAACATGATTGGCTTGTATGCATACTACTTTCAATCTGAACATCCCATCGTTCATCATTTGATCGTTGTTGTTTACCTGAGGATTATTGTCTTCCTATTGCACATTATCCTGGGTATTAATCTGTGGTGACTCAATGGTCTCATGTGCTTCATTGCTTATCTTAATATTTTCGGATGCCATTTTCAAATACTGCCACAAAACAAGGGTTAATTATCATATCACATATTATCCCTATACTCTGATCGACCAATTAAATACCAAATAAACATAGGTAGGTCATACTTGCGAAGGAATTTCCCGTCTCTCCCCTTCTAGTTCTTGTCTCACATCTCAGCCAGGGATCATATCCCTAAGCTTTGATACCAACTATGACACCCCCAACATAGGTATACATAACCCATCTTGAATCGCCAAATACATGGTACATAATACAAATACAAACTTAATTATACAAATGTCGTGTAATATACGAAAAAACATAGCTGAGAGTTTAAACAGGAATATTACATTCTAGACAATATCCACTCTCAAATAGAGTCCTCATTACATTTATTGTCACACTATTTTATAGAATAGTGAGGACTACTATAACACCATCTCGGACCATTACTCTGTTCCCCAGGCTAAATCGGCCACGCTCTCATTTCACAAGAGAACAATGAAAGCAAAAGGGTGAGCTCAACTAGCCCAGTAAGAAATATTATGACTAAGATAATACGGGATAAATTATCATTAGCCTTCAATAATGTTAAACTAGTAAAATACAATAGACATCAAGTTTAATTGTAGCGGAATAAGCAATCCATTAGAAGAGTCAAGTAGAGCATGATATATACTATCTTTTATGATTTAAAATGTTTTCATCAATTTTTATCATTTGAGACTCGACAAATAAATAAACCACATCATCGAATCATCCTTGCACTACTGGGCCAAGGATATTCATTAAATCATCAATGGTCAAATGACTATACCGAATAATCCATGGTCATAATCATACCAAAAGCTGTCCATCAACGCACTAGAATACAATTGAGGACTTTTACCACATCATTTATAATATTATAGGTCATGATTATACCGAATGATCCCTGGTCATAATCATTCCAAGTCCATCTATGCACGTAAGTCAAAGATGACTTTCATCACAATATAAGCATGAGGATGATGACAATGACATAATAATTCAATAAAAACAAGTTCAAGAATAAATTTTAAAGATTTATAAGTTAATTTATCCTAAAATCAATTACGTCCAAATTGTCAACATGATACTTCTTTGTGGAGTAAAATTTAAGAATGCTCAGAAGAATATTTCCATGAAAAGATACTGGATGAAGCGCAAATATCCAGGATATTCTACAAATTTTATGGAGTATAGAAGCCAAAACTTTAACCAACTGAGTATAGTAGAATATATGAAGCGCAAATGGATTTTCACCGTAGTGCGATAATCCACATAGACGCATCATTTCCACAATTTAATAAGGAATGAATACTGAATGATCATTCACCATGCATGCAGGTAATCCATATAGGCGAGTTATTCCAACAAAATAATAAAGAATGGAATAACGTAAGAATTCACCGAGCATGCAATAGACCATACGAATAGGTTATTCCCAACGAAATAATAAAGAATGGAACAAGGTCATGCGTAATCGCACGCAGATAGGATATTCAACGAGAATAATAAAGAATGGAACCGAGTCACATCGTAATCGCACGGGCATATGATGTTCCAACAGAATAATAGAGAATGGAACTAGGTCATGCGTAATCCGCACAGACAAGATGTTCCAAAAGAATAATAAAGAATGGAATACCAATAGAATTCACCAGGCATGTGATAGAATAGCGTAGAGCGGTTATTCCAATGGAATAATAAAGAATGGAATAACGTAAGAATTTCACCATGTATGCGGATTGACAGCGCCAAACGAGTTATTCCAACTTAATAATAAAGAATGGAATAACAAATCTTACGAGTATTGAAAGAAAATAACTCTCTTCATGAATACGAAAGAATAATACCCCTTACCTTAAAAGAAGACTGGATACTGGAATAGTGAGGTAGCAAACTTCTCTTCTTCTTTCTCTCTATAATTTCTCTCTATAATAATTGCTCTATAGCTTTAGTGAATTGGTGAAAAATGAAGGAAGAATGAAATTCTATTTATAGGAAAATATAGTTTCGATAATTGCATGTTTTGGGGCTCAAAATATTACAATATAATACCTTCCTCTTTTTCTTCATTTTTAATTTAGTCCTGCAAGTATTATCAAACTTGCACCACCTCCCCTAATAGTAAATAATGTGAATCAATAGCTCAATCATGTGAATCAATAGTTATAATCATGTGAAAATATGAATTATAGTATAGTACCTCCATCTATACCTTCATTTTTAACTTAGTCATGCAAGTATTATCAATCTTGCACCAACTCCCCTAATAGTACAAGAATGTGAATCAATAGTACACACATGTGAACAAATAGTTATAATCATGTGAATTAATAGCAATTACTTGCTCATTTATCTGATTAATTACCCGACTGGTCAGTAAACCTTCTAGATATCAATTAATATCGGAATAAATGTCGATTTCCACTAACACTAATAATTCCAACACAATGGAACTATCAATTTCATCTTTAATCAACACAAATTTATTCATTATTAATATTATAACTCACAATTTTTAACAACTAGGTCGTTCCCAGGAAAGAGGGGGCTTTCCGATAAGAATTTCTCCTTATTGGCGCGCAATTAGATGACCAAACCTCTCATTAACAGAACTTCTAGACATTGTAAATATTGAAATTTAATAATATAAATAACTTTGTCGTCTCAATTATTGATTTAATAATATAACATATTATGCAGATGATACTGTGACAATAATCCAATCAATAATATGAGAGATATGATGCAACAATTACTGTAGCAATAATTGAGTATAACTGAGTGACTTCTCACGTAAGCATCAATAACCAATACTGGTGTCTTACTATGCAACCACACAGACATCATTCTTTACTTTACTACCTGGGTAGTTCAACGGTTTTAACGGTAACACTTTCGTAGTTATTTTTATAAAAGATAATTACATAGTTTTCTAACTACGATAATACTTCCATTGTGGGGTCCACCAATGATTGTCTTGCGTCGTCTGAATATTCCTGTTAAAACGAATATTCCCGACCAATCGAATATTATATAACCACTTACTTACTTTGCAAAATGTGTAAATATTACCCACAACTATAATATTATATTATATCCATACCATAATATTAAAAAATATATTTTGAGAAAATTATTCTTTATTCACAAAAGTTGGGGTCTTACACTGGAGGTATAAACCAAGGAAGAACATTCTAATCGGGGAGGACCGATGATGGAATATGTTATACACATCCTCAACAGATAAAGCTTTATCCCCCAGAGTCTCTTGTACATGAGAGATACATCCTCGGTGGAAAGTTTGTACCATAGATTAAGGACTTTGGTGATAACCCCAATGTTAACATCCTGAAAGTTCTTGAGAGTTTTGGATCACGCGTCCAATCAATTCGCTAGGGTGGTCAGTGATAACTCCAGTCCCCATCAGAAAGTGTGGGAGCAAATAGTAATCATATTCCATTGGAGAACAGTCCAACAAACCACATACGTCATAGATTTGCATCATGTTGTCGTACATTGCATCATGATTATCTTGTCACATTTCAAGTGTCTAGTATTCTTTATCCTATCCATGCCATTGCATTGCATGAATATGATAAAGAAAGGCATCTATAGACACTCAAAATTTTGCATTCCTATTACTAACATTGCAGGAAGGCAGAATCGTCTTTTAGAGATAACCCTGGAGGACAAAGCAGTTCCAGTTTCGGAAATCCCACCGGAGAAGCCTTTTCAATCTCGAAGATAACCCCGAGATATTCAATCTTGGAAACAACACCAGGAGTTTCAATCTCAAACTCGGAGATTACCTTGAGGAGTGCAGTTGTAGTTCCAGAGATAACCCCGGAGATGCTCATTTCAACCCTTGCAGTCAGCTTCAACCTCGGAGATATCCCCGAGGCACTCAGTCCCAAACCTGGAGATAACCCCAGGAGGTCAGGCACACCTCAGAGATAATCCTGAGGACATCTAGTACTTGCAGCAGCCCAATCTCAGAGATAACCCTGAGAAACGACTGCTTTATTAACCCAAACCGGAGATAACCCCGGTGAGGGGAAAAATCATCATTTTACCACCTCGATTCCACACGTGCTCCATCTCAACACATTTCAACATACATTCCTCACAGAAGTGTCCCACAAGAACCAAATAGCTATAATCCCAAGTAACTACTACACAGGATAACACACAGATGGAATTTGAAGCTTGAAGACCAAGGGCATGGTTTCATTTTCCTGACTTCTTACAACCTCTTATCCCATGTAATTTGTGTATCTCTCAACAACAGTACTCCGATATAGGTCTTATACACCTTAATCGGATGCCCGGATTGAAGTTCTGAAAGTTCGAGTGGACATCACGTTGCATGCTTGCACGTATTTTAAAATGGTGGGACCCGCAGAGCCTGGGGCACCCCGAGCAACCGCAGGTGCATCTGCGACTACCGCAGGTACACCCGCGGCTCCCCCCTCTAGGGTTTTATACCCACGAATCGTGTCCTAATTCAAGCTTAATCGGTGTTAATTCCTTATTTTTATGTGTTGCTTTTACTTGTTTAGTGTTATTTTGTGTATAGGTTAGGTGGTGTGGCAATTGATCAAAAAGGGTGAAATGGTGGCAAAATTTGGCAAGCAAGGAGCAATTCAAGTAAACTAGCAGAAGCCACCGCCTTGAGCGAGCTCTTTATACCTAACACCCGTCAGGCGGGGTCTTGATCTCGATTAACGATCTACTAGCTAGCATTGAGAGGCACAATCTAGCTTACACCCCGTAAGGCGAGGTACAGGGATGTGAAGACTGCTGGTTTGTCTCAAATGCTGCATGAACGTGAACTTAAGTGTTTGGGATGGCTTGGGAATCATATTGGCATGGATGTGTAATCAGCATATATGTCTTAGCAATATAATTGACAACAAACAACAAGATGGATAGAATGCAAGGCAATTAACATTGATAGAAGATAGATTTTGGAGCAAACACTGGAGTGAAGATTTTTAAAGGATTTTTCAGATCAATTGCAATTGGAGCTATAGAAAAGGGTGGTTCTGGATTTATTCTTTTCTTTTAGTTTTATATTTGTAATTAAGAGGATGTTTTCTTTAATTACTTCAATCTTTATTTCATTAATGATGAACTAAATTACTTTTTAGGCTTATGGCAGATCTTTAAGTGGAACGATGATTATGCAACTTTGATTTTGAGTTTAATAAGATATTCTTAAGTTTATCTATATTAATTTGTGTTTTATGAATTGCCTGATCACCAATTCTTTGTGGACTTGTATGGATTTGAGAGAGGAAATACGAGTCTAGACTTAGTTAATATAACGTGTGTTCTTGAATTCTGTGAATGAATGGAATCTTGATGAATGTTAGGGTAGAGATATGCTTAACATCGCATGTAATCAGATAGAGAACTTGGACTTAAACCTTCTTTGATTGTAATTCACATAGAGATATAGTGAGTTAGTTAATTAAGGTGTTTAACTTAATTCTATCTAATTTGTGGATTTTAGTTAATATGGTGTTAGTGCATCGAGAGGTGGCTAATTCTACTTAAGTGTTCTTGATTAATAAACTGGGATAGTGATTTAGACTAGAATAAAGGGAAATAATCAGAGTAAAGCTTAGGGTGAAGTTGTAAACTTAATTCTTTAATAATTGTTTAAAAATTCAGTTTTTATATTTGTTGATTGTTTGGTATTTTTAATAATTTTAGTTTTTATAATTTTAATCATTAAATTGGATAGTTAATAAAATTGGGATTAATAGGAAACTGGTAATTGTGAGGTTTTAATTCATACTAAATTCCTTGTGGGAACGATACTCTACTTATCATTATATTACTTGTTGACCACGTATACTTGTGTGTTGTGCATATATAAATTTTTACCCAACACTTCCTCCTCATACGCATCATCTTCATGTCCATGGTTTGAGCAGCTTTAGCTTTATCGATTAAAGTCGATTCTACTCGTATATTTTCCATCATCACGTCGGTCCCTAGAGTTTTTAACTCTATCTCCATCCTTTGTAAGTCATACCAAATGGGCCTTTGCATTGACAATATCGCACTCGTACCTGCATATGATCTTCTACTCAATGCTTCAGCTACCACGTTTGCTTTTCCAGGATGGTATTGAATGGTATGATCGTAATCTTTCAACAGCTCGAGCCAACGTCGTTGTCGCATGTTGAGTTCCTTTTGGGTGAAGAAATATTTGAGGCTTTTATGATCTGTATAGATACCCACTTTCTCCCCATACAGGTAATGCCTCCAGATTTTAAGCGAAAAACGACTGCTGCCAACTCTAGATCATGAGTAGGATAATTCCTCTCATATTCTTTGAGTTATCGTGAGACATAGGCTATGACTTTCCCATATTGCATGAGAAACACATCCTAACCCTCTGCCTGAAGCATCGCTGTAGATGACAAATCCCTCCGAACCAGATGGTATTGTTAGAACAGGTGCTGAAATGAGTCTCCTCTTGAGTTCATGAAAACTCTTCTCAAATTCCTCGCTCCAACCGAATTTTGTATCTTTTCGAGTCAGCTGAGTTAATGGAGTGGTGATTCGAAAAAATCCTTCCATGAATCTCCGATAATAACCAGCTAAGCCCAGAAAGCTACATACTTCGGTCACTGACTTACGCTGCTCCCAGTTTTGTATTATTTCAATCTTTGCTGGGTCAACAGATATTCTGTGATTTGATATCACGTTCCCAAGGAATGCTACTTCCTCAAGCCAAAACTCGCATTTCTTTAACTTGGCATATAACTTGTTTTCACGAAGCTTTTGAAGTATCATCCTCAAGTGTTGCTCATGATCTTCATGGCTTTTGGAGTATATGAGGATTTCATCAATAAAGGCAACCACAAAATGATCCAAAATTTCCTTAAATACTCGGTTCATCATATCCATGAAGGCAGCAAGAGCATTAGTGAATCCAAAAGACATGACTAGGAATTCATAATGCCCGTACAGAGTTTTGTAAGTAGTTTTTGGGATGTCATTAGTTTTAATCTTTAACTGGTGATATCCGGAATGAAGATCGATCTTTGAAAAGAATTTGGCGCCTTGCAACTGGTCAAACAGGTCATCAGTGCGAGGTAACGGATACCTATTTTTGATGGTGACATGATTCAAATCCTGATAGTCAATACAAAGTTGCATACTTCCATCTTTCTTCTTTACAAATAGAACTGGAGCACCCCAAGGAGACGTACTAGGATGAATGAAACCGATGTCTAACAATTCCTGTAGTTGGGTTTTTAACTCCTGAAGTTCAATAGGAGCCATTCGATATGGGACTTTGGAAATGGGTTTTATACCGAGTTCAAGGTCAATACCAAACTCAATTTCATGCTCTAGGGGTAGGCCAAGAAGTTCGTTAGGGAATACATCAGGAAATTTATTAACAATAGAAATATCATTCAAATCTGACGTATTTTTGTTTAAATCCGTGACATGAGCTAAGAAAGCTTGACATCCATTTTTCAATAAAACGAATAGTTTTATGGCTTGATATGATAGTGATTGACTTTAGTGGTTTGGTTGCTTGAATTCGTATAATAGGTTGGTTAGGAATATGAAAGATAACAGCCTTACAAAAATAATCAATTTTAGCATGATGAGTAGTTAACCAATCAATACCTAAAATCACATCAAATGCAAGTATTTTCAAGGAGATAAGATCGACTGGTAACGTGAGGGTACCGATTTGAATCAAACAAAACTTAGAAACAATGGATGTAATGAAGGTTTCTCCCAACAGAGTTTCAACAGATAAGTCAAAGTCTAATTTTTTGAAGTCAAATTTAAACTTTGAGCTCAAGTTGAAGAAATAAAGGAATGGGTAGAACTAGTATCAAATAAGGTATAGACTTCGCAAGAGTTTGTGATTAGCTTACCAATAATGACCTCGTTCGGGTTCCTTGCTTTTTGGGAGGTCACGACAAATGCTCTGTAATATCCCGAGAGTTTGAGAATCTAGTACATGATAATGATCCTTAGAGAAAGATAATTAACGGGTCAAAGAATATGTAGTACTCAAATATAATTGAGTCTAAATAAAGGTTATGAAATAAAACTTACAAGAATTTATTGTGAAGAATGGTTGGAGTGGTAATAAATAAAACCTATATTAAGGTAATGTGTTAAAGATATTCAACGATAAATTTTGAAAAGAGATTTGGTGAAAACCGAGTAAGGGAGATTTCGTTGATTCCGAGGACGAAATCCTTATAAGGGGAGAAGGATGTGACAACCCGAATTTTTTTAAATTATTAAAATAAGAATTTAATAAGTAAAATTCTTATTATGATATGTATATATTTTGAATTATGTGTTTTGGTGTGAGGAAATTAAATTTATGTGAGTTTTAATAGTTGATTAAACTATTAAAGAAAGTGATGAAAATTAGTTATGAAAAAGGAACAGGGTGGCAAAAGAAATTAACTAAATAATATTAGTTAATTAAGATGGAAATTATATTATGGAATAATATAATTTAATTTGTATGCCTTATTGGTAATAAAATTAGTATAAATTTAATCTAAATATATAAAGCGAGTAATTCACTTAATTTAAATAATGAATTAATATAAATATAATTGTTTTAATAAAGTGAGAAGGTAATATATTACATGTAAGAGTAATGCGTTTATGTAATGGCTTAATATATTATATTTAGCCAATTGAATGTAAATGGAGTATGAGAATCAAAAAGGTTTGTAATGGGTTAAATAAAATTGCAATTATTTTGGTTAAATAGGAATTATAATTAGTGAGGTTTAATTGAGTTTATTACTAAAATAAGTAATTATTTAAGTGTGACATTAGAAATATGTTATATGTCATAGTAAAGTAATAATAGTATATAATGATTAGCCTAACCATTGGGTTGTTTAACTAATGATGGAAAAGTGACGTTATGCTACGAAGATGGCTTAATGTGATATTGGTAATGCATGTAGGAGTTTTGTAACATAAGCCTTATGTTATTAGTGGTGGTTACTATTATATTAATTAATTACATAACTATTACCCAAATGAGGAGTTACACATTAAGAAATCCTAGAATTTTTTTTTTTAGAGCAAGAGTCTTTGTGGAAGAGAGAAATAGAGAAATTGAGAGAGATAAAGAGAAATAGAGGAATTGAGAGAAGCTAGAAGAAGAAGAAGAAGCCATGGAAGAAGAAGAAGAAGAAGAAGAAGAAGAAGAAGAAGAAGAAGAAAAAGCTAGAAGAAGATAACTTCTAAACCCTTTTTTAATCTTTGATTTTTTTGGGTAGATTTATGTTTTTATAGATCTAGGGTAATAGATCATGCTTAATCTTGATTGTATTGGTTTAATCTTTGATTATTAAGAATCAAACAAGAGGATTCAAGAAAGAAAATGAGATGGAAAGAAAATTTGAAGAACAAAATTCGTAGGTTTTGAGTAATTGTGGACAGATCTTGTGAAATTCATACCTCTTTGGGTATAATGAGTTAGAAAGTGAGCCTTATATCTAATTGAAGTGATAGAAGTTAGCTATATTATGAAAGTGGAATCACATGAAAAATCCTTGTAGATTTCTTGCAGTGTCTGTTTTAGTAAGGCTGGTCCGAAGGGAAAACAATATGCCCATAAAATCAAAACTGTTACGGTTTCTGACTTTGAAAAATTCATATAAATTCGTGTGTTTTGAATCTGAAAAAACTTAAAACTGAAAAGTTGTAGATACGAAAGTTTACTAGCTAGACTTCCAAGATTGAGCCATTTTATGGACCAGATCATGTCCAAAATAAATTGTTTAGTAAGGTTGTCCAGAAAAATGAATTTTTCTGGACTAGTTGATGAAATTGCAGAATCTATTTTAGATGGATAAGGGTCTGACTTTAAGGCCTAGATGAGGTTTTAGTACATTGAGTAAGGGTTAATTCTATATAAGAAGGAACAAAGTGTCTAACTAATGGTTAATATTGGGTGTTATATGCATCTAAGTATGAAAATACGATAATACAAGAATAATAATGGAAAGAAATCGGAAAGGGCAATTTTTGATTTTTGATGAAAAATTAAACATGTAAACAATGTGTTGAATATGCATTTGTTTTTAAAACCAAAGTGGTACAATAAAATGGTGTGATATACGCACATTAAACTATAAGTACGATAGTCTAGCATGTGTGGTGATGAAAATGAAAATAAAACTGAGTTGCATATAAAACACAGTTAGATGTCTATAAAGACATTATAAAGGATAATAAGATAAAGTAAGGTCTTAGAATAAATTTGACCATGAGATCGAGTATTGATTTTGTTTATTATCAATCTCACATATAGTGTAGGTTGTGCAAGGACGCAAAGTATTAGCGTGTTGGTAAAACGCTGGTAAAGGCAAGTCTTTCAATTCCTTTTTGTTATGTGAACTTGATGATGAACTGCTTTAAAATTTTATTGTATAACGTATTATATATGTCAAAAGTATGAAATGTGAAAGTCAATCTATGACTATGATGATTGAGCTATGAATGGTTATTGAGTAAGAAACTCAATCTTTATAGTTGTTATGTGAGGTACAACATGTATGCTATGTTAGTTTTATGATAATGAGATGTATGTTGAGCATGTTATTATGTGCTACATGATGCATGAAAACTGTAAGATTTTACTGAGCTGTCGAGCTCATTCTTGCAAATAACCATTTTTGCATATTCAAGAATTGAAGGTAACGCTATGTGCTACTTGATTGATATGGATCAAAAGTGATACATGAAGATTTAATATCCTATCCAAGTTATTATTCTTGTAAACCATGTCTAATGTTTCGATAAATGTATTAATGTTGAATTATAATATCGTTTTGCGATGTAAACTCTTGTAGTATTAAAATGATTATGAGATATTTAGATGTAAATGTTGAAAGTTTTGGGAACGAGAATAGTTTGTAATAGAAAATTTTAATTATTCCGCAAATTTCAATGGTTGTATTATTGTTTAATGATGTAAAATTAGAGGTTTAATGTATTGTTAACGACCGAAGTCGAGAATTAAATTATTTAAATTTTGGGGTCGTTACACGCTTTCCCTTGAACTATTGGCTTTGAATTCTTTGGGACGACCTTTGGTGTCTCCATCCCAGCTGGACTTGACTTCACTACACGACAAAATCAGGCTAGGTGACCTTCTCTTCCATAATAATAATATGCTTTGGACTTCATCGTGCAGATTGGACTGATGTGTCCCTTCCCTCTGCATTTGAAGCATACGATCGGTGGTCGTTCTCCTTCCTTGAAAATGAGTGCTGGTGCTGCTGTCTTTCCATCATTGTTGAACCTTTTCTTCTTAAAATTTTCACTTCTATTGTCTTGACCATGATTACCACCGAAGTGGTTACCATTTCTAGCATGTTGATTCCCTCCATGTTTGTTGTCACCGCTTGGATGACTGCTACCACTGATATTATCGATTTGTCAGTTGCTCTCTCTTGGTTAGGTTGACTCATTATCGCACTCCAATAACTTAGCTCTATTCACAACATCTAAATACAAGCAAAGTTTGTGAGAAATGAGGTATTAATGTATTTTGGGATTCAAACCTCGCAGAAACATTCGCTTTATTCTCTCCTTATTATCTACCAAATGGGATGCAAACTGGGACAACTCGGCAAACTTATCTATCAACATCGGGATTTTTACTGTCCCTTTTATGTTCTTGTCTTTTGGTGTTCTCATGTTAGGTGAGATTTATTTGAAAAAACAAGTTGTGAAAAGGTCCGACATTTATATGTCGACGATTGGACTGTAAGAGTCGTCGGTTAGTATTTTTAAATGGTTGCACCAACTCAACCGAGAAAAAGGTTTGCACATTAACCACGTGATGTGACACTGCTAAACTGGTCTGTGAAACTGAGATTCATTTGGGTCCGGGGACTTGCTTATGCGGAGGGAAGGTGTTAGTCACCCCCAACATCCGTGTTACCACGGTGATCGCTATTTTTTAATTAAACTATTATATGAATGTGTGTGTATAGGTCAATGTGCAATTATTTGGAAGTAGTTCTATGCCTCATTCGCACCTATATACAAAGGGTTTGAGTTTATGTAAAAATTCAGTTTTAAACAAGATATAGCAGTGAGGTTTTGTGAAAGAGGTTTTTCAAACTCTTATGCTCAATAGTAATTAAGGCCATTGATACTTCCATTTTATTAAGTGTTCGACTTGATTGCTTTCATTTTTGAGATGCGAAGAATCTTTGAGAAAATAATATACATAGTAATGTCGAATTCCTCGTGGGCATGATAGCCATATAAGGAAATTTGAACACCGTAAATAATGTACAAGCTGATTATAGCCGAAAATGTCCATTACGGCAATCGAATCTAGATTCAGGAAACTGAATCTGTGATCACATGATTCTTAGGCTCACATGATATAGAAATTTATATGAAAGCTGTAAGCAGTTATATATTTAAAAGTTGTAAATATATATATATATATAGACATGATCAACCACCACGAAGCACCTCCATGGGGGATCAGAAATGTAAATATATAAAAGCGGTAAATATATATAGATAGAGAGAGAGACAAGATCAACCACCACGAAGCACCACCATGGGGGATTAGAAATGTAAATAAAGAAGTCAAAATGATCATCCGCCACGAAGTAAACAACAGGCGGGACGAAATGTAAATAAAAAAGTAAAAACGATCAACCGCCACGAAGTAAACTCCAGACGGGACGAAATGTAAATAAAGCAGTAAAAGGCCGTGAAGTAAACTTCAGGCCTGACAGAAATGTAAATATATATATATATATATATATATATATATAAGTTGTAAACGCACTAGATATTATATCCAGGCTCAATCAAACAGAGTTTGATGGGTATAATATATATATATAAGTAGTAAATGCTCCGAATGTAAAATCCAGGCTCATCGAATGGAGTCTGATAATAGTTTATATATATAAGTATATATATATATATAAGCAATAAATGCACCACATATAAATCCAGGCTCATCGAACAGAGTTCGACAATAGTTTATATATGTAAGTATATATATATATAGAAAAGCAATAAACACTCCAGACGTGAGTCCAGGCTCAATCGAGGAATAACTCGATAATGTTAGTCCATATATATAAATATATATATATAACAAAAAAAAAATCCACGGACCAAAATCCGGGCATACACATGCGACACGACTCTCAACATGAAGAATGGTGTGTGCAAAATATGGAGAAAAGGCTTTGAAAGATGTAAGAAGGCTTACAATGGACTGCCAAAGAAGACTTCTATAGCTTTAAATAGATGAACACTCAGTTTCCACCAGTAAAAATATAGCAATATATAAGCTCACAAGTGTTTAAAATGAGAAAGCACTCAGTTTATAGTGTGTACAGAACAAATTGGATCGGGCTTCCTCACCGTTTTCTCTTATAAAATGGCAACCCCAAGCCCTCTAAACTTAAATCATGCTAGTCCTCAAGCACGAAACAAAACTAACAAACTATATAATGCAATGCCATGATATGTAATGCTTCTAATCTATATGCCTACGAATCCAGCAGCCATCATATAATCAAATTTATTTAATCGGCCTTAGAGAAATTAAACAAACACGACGACACTTTATATCAAAACCAATCAATAATTACTTATCAATCCTCAAATCTTAAACCGTTATCACTGGTATAGTGTGTGTGTGTGTGTGTGTGTGATCAACGTTATGCTAACTGATACAAATTTGAATTTAATACATATAAAGTTTCTTATAAGGCATCATATACTATAACTTCAAGAATTTCAACAAGAGACGAGTTCCAACTAAGACCAAGCAATTACCACTATTAAGGGATCACATAGGGTACTTATGCTTTATTTTTCATCACGGGGGCTTTTTGCACTTATTTCCCATTTTATTTTATTTTATTATTATTTTTTTTATAAGGTAAACATAACAGGATTACAAACTACTTAACACTATTTAAACTAATTAAAACTATTTACAATCCTAAGCTACCATGCACTATATGAATGCAAACAGTTAATAATCCTAAAACTAACATGCACTAATATATGCAAAATATAACTAAAGAAATTAAATATGAAAACATGAAACTAAATCCCCCAAACTTGCAAATTACAATGTCCTCATTGTGTAGATAACGCAATAAATGTACGAGGACTTCCCTGTAAATCGCCTAAGTCTGGGGTGGTGGTGGCTGTTCTTCTTCATCAAAGTTACTGGGTGGAAACATTGCCATTGGGGCTGGCTGCTAGTATGGGAATTGTGCATTGGGATTGAAGCTTTGGAGGGTCACGTTCAATGAGGGAAAAGATAGATTCATGGCTTCAAACATATGGTCTTGCCTCTTTGTGAGTCTCTGCATCTCTCTTTGGGCCTCCTTGTTGTGCTCATCCACTTGGCGTTGAAGGTTTAGGAACTGAGGCTTAGATATAGCCTCTGGTTGTGGTGTCGCATATGTTCCTTGCTCTCCCATTTAAATTGTCCCATTCTTCTATGCCATAGGTTTGCTTCATCTTAATTTGTTGCCAGACATAACTCTTCCTCATGTTGCTCAAAATTAAGAGTATATATATTTCCTTCTCTTTGGGCAACTAAAATAGTATTGTTAGTACCATGTGAGATTGTACATTTGTCTTTTTCAAAATTCACTTGATTTCCGTTATCCATTAATTGACTCACACTGATTAGATTAAATTCTTAGCCATTTACTAGATGAACATTATTACTATTAACCTTACTGTTACCAATTTTACCTTAGCCGATTATTTCACATGGCCGGTTATCACCAAACATGACAGTTCCATGTTTCTATTTGATATTTAGCTCGACAAACTTAGATTTGTCACCCATCATGTGGCGTGAACATCCACATGAGGCATATTTGAGCCAGTTCAATAGATACTTTGGCTTGAAACATACCTCAATGGATTCATCTTCAAGTCCCATGAGGCATATTTGAGCCAGTTCATCGTTTGCATCTATCTCCACTTCGATTTTTCATCGTCACTCTATGTTAGGAATGTTTTATTCTTTTTGAACTCTTTATTGCCTTGCTTTCCTTTGTTTTTGAGCTAGAAGCAGTCCTTCTTGAAGTGAACTGGTCGTCCACATTCGAAACAGGTTTCTTCGGTTTGCTTGGCTTTGAGTTTGTTTGAGTTAAATGCATTCTTCCTTTTATTCTTTCTCTGAAGTAGTCCCTTAAGTCTCTTTGATATCATGGCTATTTCATCATCCGAGTTATTTTCAAGTTCCTCTTCAATTCCTGCATTTAGAGCGAACACTTTCTTTCGAGGAGCTTCTTCCTCGTCATCATATCTTTTTAATTGGTGTTTATATTCTTCTAGCTCACCAAAGAGTGTTAATGTATCCATAGAAGAAATATTGACAGAATCTTGAAGAGTGGTAATTTTGGATGCAAACCTTTTGGGCATAGTTCGAAGTAGCTTACGATTGATTTCACTTTGTGGAATTGACTTGTCGAGCAACTTTAATAATTTATGAGCACTAGGAGCCGTGCTTGAGCCATTTTGATTATTTCATCTTTTTCCAGCTTGAACATTTCATAGTCATGCATGAGCATTCTTAGCTTAACTTCTCGTACTTTGGAGGTTCCTTCATGACTCACCACTAGAGTATCCCATATCTCCTTAGCTGTATTGCATGAAGAGATTTTATCTATTTCGGATTGCACCATACCGCTAAGAAGAGTCTTCATTGCCTTTGAGTCGTATGAAACCATGTAAATTTTGGTTGAGTCCATCTCAAGTAAGGTTTTCGGAGTGCCATCATCTTTCCTTGGGATCATTGGTCCATTTTCTGCCACCCACCATTCCCATGGGTCTCGCTTAAGATATATCCTCATTCGAAATTTCCAGAAATTGTAGTTCTCTGTCCCAAATAGTAATGGAGGTCGATTTGTTGATTGTCCTTCTTGATGAGCGTTTCCAAATTATGCCATGTCAGAATCTTTCCCTACTAGTCACCTTTAAGACCAAGATAAGTATAGTCAAGCTCTGATACCAAATGAAATTTAATTAGGCACACTTAGAAGGGGGGTTGAATAAGTGTAGGAATAAACTATGTCCAATTTTTATTTAGCTAAAAATTCTTTTGGATATTCAATGCAGCAAGCTGGATTCTATATCTTTATAAATGGAAATGTTAAGATAATGTATTGAATTTATGTAACACTTTCCACAACTATTAAATACAAGACTTGACCTTTTTCAGAATATGATTATGAGAAAATAATTTAATAATTAGGTTGATGATATTTGTGTAGATTGAATGCAGGCAGCTAGATAGTTAACAGAATAGTATAACACAAAAATGCAATCACATAAACACTGGGATTTTTACGTGGTTCAACTACTACCCTCTATAATAGTAGTCTAGTCCACGTCCAATACCAACTAGTATTGGAGACTCTCTTTTATTAAAACTTTTCCAATTACAATATAAGTGTCAATAACTTGAGCACCTTTACTCCTTGTGCACCTATGCACCCTCAAGCACTTAAGCTTTCACACTTGATTGTAATAATACAATAATCCAAATCGAATCACAATTTAGAGAAGATTAATTTATATGAGTAAATATAAGATACACAATAGAGGTCTAATGATCAAGCAATATATTACTCACCAATGCAAGGCTCTAGTATGTAATGACATGCAGTAAAAGTTATTACCAGAGTATTTTCTGCACTATCACCTTAAGCAATATCTCCTTTAGTTGTAATCAATAGTAAATCGAAGAAACACACTTTCGTAATTTTGTATGTATACAATCACATTATGTATTTCTTAGCTTTTCTTATTATTGGACCAATTCTTTTATAGGCTACCAAAAGATATTACCGTTGTTAATTCCCAATTTGCAATATGACCGTTTGGGAAAAATTTCACAAATCACGCAATCTTAGAGTAACACCCAAATATTGTGCCAATAATTAAGACTCTTTTCTAGTTGTATACTAACGACGAATACTGTTGTGATTAGAATACAATATAGTGATTAGAGAGAGGATGAGTGCTCACCACGTGATACCATATCTCATAGAGTTTATCCCATCTTGCTATATGTCAACAACTAGATTAAATGTCATGCAATCAATTTATACAGTCGTTAAAAATAACACGTCTAAAGATTACCATATCAGTTCATCAAGCACATGTTTCAAGGAGTCTAATGCCTTTCCTTAATTTAAGTATTTATGATGCATGATTCATGATATATGTTTAAGTTACTACACAATAACCCAATTGATTGCTGTTAATTAGTATCTTAGTTACTAAAAAAATCCTTCTGATTTATTTCCATATGTGACTTACCATAGATTTGGCCGGTAGAAATATCCAATATGATTTTTCAAATCATGAGTTAATTACTTCCCTTAACACATGGTACATGATTTATGGTGTATATCTAATCAACTATTCTTACCATGTTACCATATTCTGTTTTACCAGAGATGTATTCCTTAATTTATGAGCACGAACTAACACACTTATTATTCCATGATCTTAGTGAATTTCTTTAATGATATATATGTATATGTGAGATGCACATGACCTAAAGCCTTGTATTGGAAAGTAATAGATGCTAAGATCTTACATATCTTTCCTAGGACTCAATTCGCCTTTCATGCTTCAAAGATCTCTTATCTTTGTATTTTCCTCCTTGATGTTCCTGTAATTCCATATCTTTCCCTGAAATTTAATAGAGCATAATTAGAGGAATAATATGGTCATCATCAAAACATTTAGGAAGGAGTATGACATAAGTCAACAGTTCTTGATTAATAAACTGGGATAGTAAATTAAATTGGAACAAAAGGATAATAACCAGAGTGAAGCTTAGGGTGAAGTTGTAAGCCTAATTCCCCAATATTTGTTTAAAAATTCAGTTTTTGCGATTTGTGATTGTTTTTTTATTTTAGTATTTTTAATAGCTGAGAATTTATAATTTTTATCATTAATTTTGATAGTTTAATAAAATTGGATTAGTAGGAAACTTGTAATTGTGAGGGTTAAATTCTTACTAAATTTCTCTGTGGGAATGATACTCTACTTTCACTTTATTACTTGTTGACCACATATACTTGCGTGTTGTGCGTAATTAAATTTTACCCAACAAGTTTTTGGTGCCGTTGCCGGGGATTATTTAGTATAGATTTTAATATTTTACGATATCAGTTTAATTAGTCCAGTTTTACTTAAACATTTTTTTTATTTTTGTTTTTGTTCGTCTTATTTCAGGTTTTTGAAGTTGGTTTATGCAAACGCGGTCCAAAAATCCAGACTTGCAAACTCTGAAATGGCTTCAAAGGCTAAGTAAGTGGATCAAGGAAACAAGAGAAGACTTCTCAAACTCTGAAAAAGAAGAAGCAATGGCTGCCGAAGATCAGAAAGCATTGAGGGACTTTGCTACATCGATTTGCAGTCGAGTATCACCAGGCCTTCTATAGACGCGAACACATTTGAAATCAAGCCTGTGACTATTTAGATGATTCAAAATTCGGTGCAGTTTGGGGGTTTGGCAAATGATGATCTGAACGAGCATTTAGTCAGCTTTTTGGATATTTGTGGCACTTTCAGGTAAAATGGGGTGTCAGATGACGCAGTTAGGCTTCACTTGTTCCCATTCACCTTACGGAACAAGGTGAAAAGTTGGGTACACTCTCTACTGTCGGGATCAATAACTACATAGGAAGACCTTGCTAAAAAATTTCTTGCAAAATTTTTCCCACCAGCGAAAATTGCAAAAATGAGGAATAAGATAACTATGTTTGAACAAAAACATAGGGAATCACTGTATGAGGCATGAGAAAGATACAAGGAATTGCTCAGAAAGTGCCCGCTTCAAGGTTTGCCTAAGTGGTTGTAAATGAATACTTTCTACAATGGATTACATGGGAATTTCAAAGCCAGTATTGACGCAGCTTCGGGTGGAGCGTTTATGGCTAAGAGTTATGAGGAGGCTTACGAATTGATAGAGACAATGGTGGCTACTAACTACCAGTGGCCCAAGGCAAGAAGGATACAGCCTAAGGCAGCTGACGTGTTAGAAATAGATGGAGTGACGGCAATACAAGCGCAGATTTCAGCACTCTCTAAGAAGTTGGATGCTTTGTCAGGGGTATAGACACATCAAGTAGCAGATATTTGTGAATTGTGCGTGGGTGGACATCCTATAGATCAATGTGCAATTAACCCAGCGTCAGTGCAATTTGTGGGTAGTTACAACAAGATTCCACAGAATATTTACCAGAATGAATACAATCATGGGAATAGGAATCACCCAAATTTTTCATGGCGTAATAATCAGCATCAACAAGCTCCACGACCATCATTTCCCCCAGGATTTCAGAATCATCAACAACTAGCTCAACATCAAGAGAGGAAATCAGATTTAGAGGAGTTGTTGTCAAAGTATATAACAAGCAACAAGGCAGCTATGAAAAACCAAGCAATGGCCATGAAATCGCAAGAAATAGCCATCAAGAATTTAGAAAATTAGAAGGGATAAACTGCCTTAGCATTGAACAATAGACCACAAGGGACTCTACCGAGTGACGCCGAGAGAAATCCGAAGGGAAACCATGAACAATGTCAAGTAATCACATTGAGAAGTGGAAAACATGTAGATGGGAAAAGTGCAAAAAATTCTGTTAAACTAGATGACAAAGTGGTTAAAGAAAAACAGGGTGAGGATAAGCAAGTTGAGAAAAAAAGTTAGATGACAAGCCAGTTGTGTATCCTCCACCGTTATTTTAGCAGAGAGTCCAAAAGCAGGAATTAGATAAGCAGTTTGCAAAATTTTTGGAAGTGTTTAAGAAACTTCATATTAACATCCCTTTTGCAAAAACCCTAGAGCAGATGCCAAGTTATGAGAAATTTATGAAAGGTATTCTGTCAAGGAAAAAAAAGTTGGAAGATTTCGAAATAGTGGCATTAACAAAGGAGTGTAGTGCAGTCTTACAGTGAAAATTGCCACCAAAGTTGAAAGATCTAGGAAATTTTACCATTCCATGCACAATTGGGAACAAGGTGTTCAACAAGTGTTTATGTCATTTGGGAGCAACTGTAAACCTTATGTTATTATCAGTGTATACAGAATTAGGTCTACTTGATCCAAAACCTACGAACATCTCATTGTAGTTAGCAGATATGTCAGTCATATACCCGAGAGGCATTGTGGAGGACATATTGGTCAAGGTTAACAAATTTATATTCCCTGCGGATTTCATAATTTTGGATTTTAAGGAAGAGAACTTCAGGTAAGGGGTATTATTTCTTTGTATTCATGAAGAGAACTTCTATTATTCCATTCTTTATTATTCTGTTGGAATAACCTGTATACGCGGTCTACCCTATACTTGGTGAAATTCTTCTATTTTTCTATTATTTATTATTATGTTGGAATAACTTGTCTATGTGAAGTACCGCATACATGGTGAAATTCTTCTGTTATTCTATTCTTTATTATTCTATTGGAACATCCTGTCTGTGCGTTTACGCATGACCTGGTTCCATTATTTATTATTCTGCTTGGAACATCCCATCTGCAATGCGTTCGCATGACCGATTCCGTTATTTATTATTCTTGCTGAATATACCGTTCGCAAGCGCTTTCACGCACGACCGTTCCGTTATTTATTATTCTGTTGAATAACCTATTTGTGCGGCTCTATCGCATGCACGGTGATTTCTTTTTTATTCCATTCTTTATTATACTCAAATTGGTTAAAGTTTTGGCTTTTATACTCCATGAAATTAGTGGAATATCTTTGATATTTGCGCTTCATCCAGTATCTTTTCATGGAAATATTCTTCTGAGTATTCTTGAATTTTACTCCACAAAGCAGTATCATGTTGACAATTTGGACGTTATTAGTTCCTGGATAAATTAATTCTTGAACTTGTTTTATTGAATTCTTATATAATTGTAATCATTCTCATGTTTATATTATGTTGAAAGTCATTTGTGGCCTGTAGTGCATAGATGGACTTGGTATGATTATGACTAGGGATTATTCGGTATAATTATGACCGTAATGTTATAAATGATGTGGTAAAAGTCCTCATTGGCCCGTAATGCATTGATGGACAGTTGTTGGCATGATCATGACCATTGATGAATACACTAATATCCTTAGCCCGTAGTGCATGGATAATTTGTGGTTGTGATACTAATGAATATCCTTGGCCGTAGTGCAGGGATCGATGATGCGGTTTATTTATTAAGTTGAGTCTCAACAATAAAAGTGATGAAAAACCTTTTAAATCATAGAAAATAGTAGATTTTATTCTCTACTTGACTCTTTTAATGGATTGCTTATTCTGCTGCAGTTAAACTTGATGTTTGTTATATTATATCAGTTTAACATTGTTGAAGGCTAACGATAATTTATTCTGCATTATCTTAGTCATAATATTTCTTACTGGGCTAGTTGAGCTCACCCTTTTACTTTCATTGTTCTCTTCAAGAAATGAGAACGTAGCAGTACTAGTCGGGGAATGGAGTGACGATCCAGATGATAGCATTAGTAGTCCTCACTATTCTATAAAATAGTGTGTTAATAAATGTATTGAGAACTTATTTTGAGTTTGAATACTGTCTAGAAGACAATATTTGTATTAAAACTCACAGCTCATGTTGTATATTTAAGATTGTATTTGTATTCTGTACCATGTATTTGGCGACTCAGAATAGGTGATGTATATCTATTTTGGGGGCGTCACAGTTAGTATCAAAGCTTAGGGATATGATCCCTGGCTGAGATGTGAGACAAGAACTAGGAGGGGAGAGACGGGGAATTCTTTTGCTAGTATGACCTACCTAAGTTTATTTGGTATTTAATTGGTCGGTCAAAGTATAGGGATAATATATGATATGTTAATTAACCCTTGTTTTGTGGCAGTATTTGAAAATGACATCCGAGAATGTTGAGAATAGAAATGGAGCATAGGAGACCGTTGAGTCTCTACAGATCAATAGTCAGGATAATGTGCATCAGGAAGGCGACAATCCTCAGGCAAACAACAACATTGACCAAATGATGAATGATGGAATGTTCAGAGGCTTTATACAATTCATGCAACATCAGGCAAGAGCGACTCCTGTCCAAAATGCAGGTGGAAATAATGGCAACTCTCGGACGGTCACCGCCAAGCAGTTTAAGGAACTGGGACCACCGGAGTTTTTTGGAGAGCCAAAACCACTTAAGGCAGAGATGTGGATAAAGCAGATCGGCAAGATATTTGATGTCTTGGGATGCTCTAAGGAGCAAAAGGTTCCCTTTGCCACCTTCATGTTGCGAGCAGAGGCAGATTACTGGTGGGAATCTGTAAAGCGTACTCAACCTGCAGCACTGAAGATGACTTGGGAGAAGTTCCAAGAATTGTTCAACGACAAGTACTTTCCCGAAAGTATTCGTCACATGAAAGAGGTAGAGTTCATCAAGCTGGAGCAAAACAACATGACAATGTCGCAGTACGAAGCCAAGTTTGCCAAGTTATCCCGATTTGCGTCCCATTTGGTTGATAATGAGGAGAGAATGACGCGAATGTTTCTAAGAGGTTTGAAACCCGAGATATGTCAATATCTTATCTCTCATAAACTGTGATTGTATTCAGATGTTGTTAATAGGGCTCAATTATTGGAACGCGGTAATGATTTAACCCAACCAAAAGAGAGCAGCTGGCAAAATGATAATACCAGTGATAGCAGTCATCGAAGCGGTGACAATAAGCGTGGAGGGAATCAACATGCCAGAAATGGTGACCACTTCAGTGGTAATCATGGTCAAAACAATAAGAATGGACATTTCAAGAAGAGGAGATTCAATAATGATGGAAAGACATCAACATCAGCACCAGTTGTTAAGGAAGGAGAACGACCACCTATCATATGCTTCAAATGCGGAGGGGAGGGACATATCAGTCCAAACTGTGCACAGCAGTCCAAAACGTGTTACAATTGTGGAAGAGAAGGTCACCTAGCTCGATTTTGTCATTTAGGGAAGGCAAGTTTAGCTGGGATGGAGGCACCAAAGGCCATTCAAGAAAAGTTAAAGTCGGCAGTTCAAGGGACGGCGTTTGTTATGACCTCCCAGAAAGCAAGGAACCCGAACGAGGACATCACGGGTAAGCTTATCATAAACTCTAGTGAAGTCTATACCTTATTTCATACCGATTCTACCCATTCTTTTATTTCTCCTACTTGCGCTCAATGTTTAAATTTGACTCCGGAGAAATTAGACTTTGATTTATCTGTTGAAACTCCGTTGGGAGAAACCTTCATTATATCCACTGTTTATAAGTCTTGTTTAGTTCAAATCGGCACCCGCACGTTACCTGTCGATTCTATTTCTTTGAAAATACATGCATTTGATGTGATTCTAGGGATTGATTGGTTAACTACTCATCATGCAAAAATTGATTATTTTCGTAAGGTTGTTAGCTTTCATAATCCTAACCAACCTATTATACAGATTCAAGCAACCAAAACATTAAAATCAATTACTGTCATCTTAAGCCATAAAGCTATTCGTTTATTGAAAAATGGATGTCAAGCTTTCTTAGCTCATGTCACGAATCTAAGCAAAAATACGTCAGCTTTGCATGATATTTCTATTGTTAATAAATTTTCTCACGTATTCTCAAGAACTTCCTGGCCTACCCCCAGAGCGTGAAATTGAATTTTGTATCGACCTTGAACCCGGTACAAAACCCATTTCCAAAGCCCCATATCGAATGGCTCCTATTGATCTTCAGGAGTTAAAGACCCAACTGCAGGAATTGTTAAACATTGGCTTTATTCATCCTATTACTTCTCCTTGGGGTGCTCCTGTTCTATTCGTAAAGAAGAAAGATGGGAGTATGCGACTTTGTATTGATTATCGAGAGTTGAATCATGTCACCATCAAAAATAGGTACCCATTGCCACGTATCAATGACATTCCAAAGACGTCTTTCAGAACTCGGTACGGGCATTATAAATTCCTTGTCATGTCTTTTGGATTGACTAATGCTCCTGCTGCCTTCATGGATATGATGAACTGAGTATTCAAGGAATATTTGGATCACTTTGTGGTCGTCTTTATTGATGACATCCTTATTTATTCCAAAAACGGTGAAGATCATGAGCAACACTTGAGGCTGATACTCCAAAAGCTTCGTGAATATAAGCTTTATGCTAAGTTGAAGAAATGCGAGTTCTGGCATGAGGAAGTAGCATTCCTTGGGCACGTAGTATCAAGTCATGGAATATCTGTTGACCCAGCAAATATTGAAGCTATTCAAAGTCGAGCAACCTAAATCGATGAATAAAAGTCACGTAGCTTTCTCGGCTTAGCTGGTTATTATCGGAGATTCGTAGAAGGGTTTTCTCGAATCGCTACTCCACTAACACAACTGACTCAAAAAGATACAAAATTCGGTTGGAGCAAGAAATGTGAGAAGAGTTTTCAAGAACTCAAGAGGAAACTCATTTCAAAGACTGCTCGGCAATACCATCCGCTCGAGGGATTTGTCATCTCATGATGATTTGGGCAAAGGGTTAGGATGTGTTCTCATGCAACATGGGAAAGTCATAGTCTATGCCTCTCAGCAACTTAAAGAATATGAGAAGAATTATCCTACTCATGATCTAGAGTTGGCAGCTATTGTCTTCGCACTTAAAATTTGGAGGCATTACTTGTATGGGGAGAAAGTGGAGATCTTTACGGATCATAAAAGCCTCAAATATTTCTTCACTCAAAAGAAACTCAACATGCGACAATGACGTTGGCTTGAACTGTTGAAAGATTATGATCATACCATCCAATACCACCCTGGAAAAGCGAACGTGGTAGATGACGCATTGAGTAGAAGATCATATGCGAGTACGAGTGCGATATTGTCAACGCAAAGGCCCATTTTGTGTGACTTGCAAAGGATGGAGATAGAGTTAAAGACTCCAGGGACTCATGTGATGATGGTGAATATACGAATAGAATTGACTTTAATTGATAAAGTTAAAGCTGCTCAAGCTACAGATCTGGAGCTGATGCGTATGAGGAAAAAAGTGCAAGAAGGTGTTATGCCGGAAGCAAGAATCGATGAAGAAGGAATACTTTGAGTCAACTCCAGACTTTGTGTTCCTAACGACCCTGATTTAAAGTATAAAATCATAATGGAGGTGCACAACACACCGTTTGCAATCCATCCTGGGAGTACCAAAATGTATCGTGATCTTCGTTATACATTTTGGTGGAGCAATATGAAGAGAGGGATAGCGCTGTTTATCTCAAGGTGTTTAACTTGTCAATAAGTCAAGGCGGAGCATCAAGTACCAAAAGGTCCATTGTAACCACTTGAAATTCTAGAATGGAAGTGGGAGCACATTACCATGGATTTCGTTACTGGTCTTCCCAAGGTTTCTCAAGGCATAGATGCAGTTTGTGTCATTGTTGATAGATTAACCAAGTATGCTCACTTCTTACCTATACGAGAAACTTATACACTTGAACGTCTTGCTCTTATATACATAAACGAGGTTGTAAGATTGCATGGTATGCCAGTATCCATAGTTTTTGATCGAGACCCAAGATTCACTTCAAGATTTTGGGTTAGTTTGCAAAAAGCTATGGGCACAGATTGATGATTTAGTTCGGCATATCATCCTCAGACGGATGGACAATCAGAGAGGTCTATTTAAACTCTTGAAGATTTATTAAGACCCTGTGTCCTTGACTTCAAGGGAAGTTGGGAGAAGTTCTTACCATTGGTGGAGTTTTCCTACAACAACAACTATCAAGCAAGTATTGGCATGGCTCCATTTGAAGCGTTGTATGGAAGAAAGTAACGTTCTCCAGTATGCTGGGATGAGGTGGGTGAAGCAACATTGTTGGGACCAGAGTTGGTACGTATGACTATGGAAAAGATTCAAACGATCCGCCAACGTATAAAAACCTCACAAGATCGACAAAAGAGTTATGTCGATCTTCATCGAAAGGACATGGAATTCAATATTGGAGATCATATGTTGTTACGTGTTGCTCCATGGAAAGGAGTTACGAGATTTGGAAAGAGAGGAAAGCTCAATCCTTGATTTATTGGCCCATTTTTAATCCTCGGTCGAGTAGGAACTGTGGCCTATAGACTTGCTTTACCGCTAAGTATTGGACGCCCCCAAATCCGGGTATCTTCTAACTCGATAGATGGTGCTACACGGTACTCATAACTATACATTTATTCTATTGAAACGACATCAAAATGTGTGTATCAACGACATTCTTATTACATTAATAATATTACATCCTGTTCCTAGGTTCTAAAACCATTACATTCTTTGTTCATCATTCTATAATATATACAACTTACTAGTTTATTACAAGGTAAACTAATCGTTCAGCTTCATCTTACCTCTATCCTTGTCAGATCCCTTAGTTCGTTCGGTCCTAGCTGCATTCATTTGGTTCAAGCAAGAGTGAGCATAACAAGCTCAGCAAATACAACAATTTTCTTTTAAACAACATGCTTGAAAAATAGGAATCATATATCTTCAATAACTGGATAATAGTTATGAAGTAATACCAATAATTCAAAATAGCATTTTTTTCCTTCAAAACGTTTTACAATAACAATATTCAGTAAAACATCAATTCTGGCTCAAGACCATGAGCATTTCATAATTTCTTTGAAAAGGACAACCCAAGACTAAGTCCGTAAGTCCCAGATATCTTACGAGCACTTCTCGGGTGATCAAATTTATAGTACTCTATGTTGATCAACACTACATCCTATTAAACGTATGTACGCTTAAGTTTTGGCAACCTCACGTGCCCATCGAATAATCGATGAAAAATACATTTGTTTATTCATACTCAAAGCTTACCTTGAATCCGCACCAAACAATCATGTAGGATAAATAAGTAGCAATTCTATATTGAAAGACTTGTAAATAAATCAATCAACTCTTCAAGATTAGTCTAGCTGAGATAAAACTAGCATCGACCATTTGGTAAAAATAGTTCATGCATCTCATAACATGAATCACAAAAAACTTGGCTAACACGAAGGTTAGACAAGTGTTTAAGAAAAACTTGCCTTCAAAAGATTCTGCCATAAAGAAATAACTTTTCCTTTCGCCTTTTTACGGTCTCTACAATACATAACCACATAACATACCACATTAGGTCATGAATGAACATACATGGTTCCTAATGAATCTTACCCTTCTTCTAAATCTAATCATACATTAGATTTGTTACTATTGGTTCCGACTTGCCATTATCTTTACATCATTCTTACCAACTTCTTTCTCTTCTATGTCTTACGTGGATTTACTTCATTAATGGAACTCGTTTCGAGTTAATCATCCTTCCTAACGACTTACTAACATTCTTACGTTATTAATCGAAACTCGATCGTCATTTGTTAAGTATACTTTATTGCATACCGTTTATGTTCACGTATTACTTAACAACTTTTAGTTATGACTCTCAACGTTATAGTCATTATAATTATTGAATACAGTTCACGTTCCTTATACTTTACGTTCGTCGTTTAACTACTCATTAAACAACATTAAATTCCTAAAGTCATCACTATAACAGTGATTTAGGAAAGGTCTTATCATGTTCATTAAGTAATTACATAACCCATACTGGTATTGCAAATCATTGGATTCATAATCAACTTGACCAACAAATTTCTACAGCTGACTTAGCACATTACGTTGTTCTCATTACATTCATCTTCAATTGATTATTAACCTTTAATCATCATACATTAAGTGTCTAACCATGCTTTAACAATGTTATATTAACACCTTAGTTCATTACTAATGATTTATCTTTCATTCTATACTTGTAAACATTCTTGTCATCAAAAAACTCGATCGGCACCATACATACGCCACACACTTAGTTTCTTTCATCTCGCATCATGGCGATGAGTTACCAAGAGATGCCTCGACATCATTACGGTATTTGCCACAAGGCCACCCATTTGGCCTTTGGTTGGCCATGGCCGCCAACTCGCGTTCTTAGAAAAATTTTGCAGATTTTAAATTTTGTGAACTTCCCGGACGCATAACTTCTTCGTTATAAGTCCGAATTGGCTCGTTCAAAAGCCTACGGTTCACAAATTATATACCTTATATGTTAACGCAAGAATTTTATCTATTTGACTTCTTTTGCTAAAAATTCACCTATTAGTTCATTTTTAACGAAAACGATAAACGTTCGTGAACGTTCAACGCTCGTTTCTTCGTTCTAAGTCAGAATCCGGTCATTTTTGAGTCCGCAACTCTATAATGACAAATATGACTTGTCTCCATTGAAAACCAATGTTTCCTAGCTCAATATCAAAATTTGACTTCCATTCTAAGAATTTCACGAATTCGACGATTATCATCCAAACTCATAAATTTCGCCTTAACTTTATTTCTTATGATTTGTTCATCGTTTTAAATGGATTCAATCCATCATATTAACATCATGACATACATACTTCATTAACTTATTGACACGATAAGCTATTACTTGTTCTTCATTAGTTTATAACTTGTAAAAGCATGAACTACTTATGAGTTTACTTTGCATGACTTATCATAGCTTAAATCATTTAACCATCATCCTTGCTTCTTATTATCATACAACCTTAATATTTCAACATAATACAAGTTCCTACAAGTTCTTCCTTGTTTCATAACTTATATGATTACGAATAGCTTATTCATGACTTATACGGCTTATTAAGACTTAAGCTATTTGATTACTCATTCCTTAGCATACATGTTCTACCACTACCCATCTCCCTACCAATGGAAGAGAAAGAGATTCATGGTTTAAGTTCTTACCCTTGAATATCACTTGACTAAGCTTTAATCTCCTTCTTGCTTCTTGAAAATCTCATAATGGAAGTTTGACTTATAAGTGCTTATTCTCTCTAACCAATAAGTTGCTTAACTTAAGAGGAGTTGGGAGAAATTTTAACAAGCAACAAATGAAATCCTAAGCTTGCTATTTATAGGAAATCCTAAATGAGGGCTTAATGGTCAATAAACCATTCCACCTCCTTAACTCCACCTCCTTACTTTTCCTTATTTGCTCACCAAGTTTACTTGGCCTCCACAACTTTTATCTCTTGTTTGCTCACCACAAAACTTATCCTTTACTTAGCTTTTAAGTTACTTGGTCATCACATATCTTATCTCTTGCTTAGCCACCAAGCATAAGCACTTTACTTGGCCACCACTTGACTTATCCATTGCTAAATCATTAAGTTTACTTTCTCATTACTTTTACTTAGCCACCAAGTACTTTACTTGGCCACTACTTTGGGTTATACATGTGATCATGGGTTGCCCCATTGATCCTCCTAATCCATTGGATTATTACATTGGGCTTAAGTCTAATTAACTTAGTTTTTTCATTTTGGGCTTGCATTAAGTTACTTTGGGCTTCTCATTAATCAACCACTTGGCTTACACCTTAATTCTTATCGACTTATCCATTCTTACATTTGGGCCTTACCAATTCTCATTGACTTTACAATGTTCTACACAATCCTATAAATTAAATTACATTTAACTTAAAGCCTTATAACGATAAATTATGTATTAATCTCGTATTCTAACTCGTATACTTATTTAATATACGACATATTCCATCATTCATACATACTCAGATAATACCTCGTATTATACTCAGTATTCATTACCTCGCATAATACTTACATATAATATACAATCATTACTTTAATTCATTATATGTATTTAAATTCCTTCTAACTCACTTTCCTAATCGTTAGGTTTTAAGTCCGCAGCGTAAAAACTACCTTTGCCATAACTCAAATATTATTGGATATTCCATCTCACCTTAGATATTCTATCATTACGTATTTCTGGAAGTTCAAAAATAATTCCCGAAAGCGTAAATGCATGAATAAGTGTTTTTCAAAAAATTTCTCGAAAGCTTTTATTTTCGCCTTGAAATTCAAATACTTTAATTCTATCACGTAGCCAAAATACTACGACGTTCAGATATTTCTAGGTCATCGAATGACCTTCAATTAGCTTACTCCCATAAATAATGAATTAAATTCATTTAATACACATACTCAAAATAAAATTTTAATTCTCAAAAATCCAAATTTTCTCGGCGTACACTCTTCCCCTCTAATAAGGATTCTGTCCCCAGAATCACGCTAATAATCCATACACCATTTGAGGAAACATTTTCCTTTATTTTAATCTCAAGTTCCCACAATGCTTCTACAACATTGAGGTTCTTTCATTTCACCTTTACCGAAGGTAATATCTTATTATTCATGACTTGTCACTTCCTATCAATAATTTGAGTTGGAAGTTAAATACTTATTAACATATTACGCTATCTTCCTGTGATTAATTCTTCTTTTAACTTTAAAATTATTTGAAACTCAAATTCCTCCTTCAAAACAAGATTATACTTGATCTTCTCTTCATCTTGCATCCTCTTCTTCATTTGCTTGCATTCCTCATTACCTAGTTATACTTAATTAACGCGTCCCATTATCGTGGATTGAGTCTACGTTGTGGATAACATTTCTACCACTTCATTCCGTAATTTAACTTCTAACTTCATTCTTGCCATTTCCGTTATTAACTCAATCTGAGTTGTTAACATCGATAGCTTTTCCCTACCCTTCCTACTTAACGCGTCGGCTTCTACGTTAACTTTCTCGGATTGATATAACATATCAACGTCAAAATCTCTTATCCATTCTAATTACCTTCTCTTCCTCATATTCAACTCCTTTTGTGTGAAGATATATTTCAGACTCCTAGAGTCCGTGTATATCTCACACTTCTCACCATATAAATACTATCTGCAAATTTTTAATTCAAAAACTACAATTTCCAATTATAGATCATAAGTAGGATAGACCTTCTCATAATCCATTAACTGGCGTGATGCATACCTAATGACTTTTCCATGCTATATAAGCACGCAACCCCATCTTCTATGTGAAACATCGAGATATACTATAAAATCCCCCGTACCACCTGATAAAGACAATACAGATGTCTCACTTAATCTTCCTTTTAGCTCTTAAAAATTATTTTCTCACTTCTCATACCCAACACACTTCTCAATAACAAATTTTGTCTATCTCTTTAAGCTACAATTCACACGTAGTGAATTTCGTATCCAACTTCTCCCTCCGTAGTGTTTCTCACACTATCTTCAAATGTTCAACGTGATCTTCTAACGTCTTAAATTAGACTAGAATACCACCAATGATCATTACGACACCCTCATCCAAATATTATTTGAACACCCTATGACGCTAATGGTACTTTCAACCATAGCACCTCACAAGAGTACCTATCAATTTGCCACCGACTTGGTCGGCACCCATTACGAAAAGTCTAACTTCCGCACATTAGTTAACCCAAACGACATAACCAGAAACTTGTCATAACTATAACGAGGTTTGAATGTCATCTAAGGTTCCTCCTCATTCTTCCTTACTTTCAACCGACTATACCCTATACGCAAATCTATCTTAGAAAAATTCTTTGCCCTCTTCAACTGATCAAATAGATCATCGATCCTGGGCCATGGGTATTTATTCTTAATTGCTAACTTAATCCTTTTACAATAGTGGATACGCAACCGTAATGACCTATTCCTTAACATCCTCCTAACTTGCGTCACCATTAGACAACAAGAGCGTCGCGGTATTTGATTACCGTAAAATACTACCTTGGGTTACTTTAGAAAACCGAAGATTCATACTTTTATTCTAACAATTTATTAAAGTTCTATGATTAATCAACCCATTCATACCGAGAATTACTTCAAATTCTCACAACTTTATCAGTACTTATCTACCGATACTTGCTTACATTCCTTATTCATGAAACTTTTTCAACGAATATAATAAACGAAAGTTATTTCCCGATTCTCTACCTTAACGTATAAAGGTACGTGTAATCCCTTTTAGACAGACTCCTAGATGAGTCTTTCCACTGGTCTTACACACTTCGATCTTACGCTGAGGATCCCCTTGTCCCACTATAGTATTCCCGGAGTTCAAATTCTTTCTTTTTGGCTTACTATCACTACCACTGGCACTCTCTGCCTTGGTTCCTCCCTTTCCCTTGCTCTTATTCTCCCTCTCTTTGTGATATTGAGTTAACACCTCACTACCACCCTCTTCTATAATTACCTTCTCCAGAATGTTCCCGTAGGAAACATTCCGAAACACCGAAATCCTACGATAGAGCCAGGGTTTTAGGCCCTGCTCAAACCTACGAGCCTTCATCTCCTCAGTGTCCACTTGATGTGGAGCAAACTTTGCCAATTCATTGAATATGGCAGTGTATTTTGGAACCATCATGTCCCCTAGTTTAAGTTCTAAGAAAGTAATCTCCATCCTCCCTTACATGCTTGTAGGGAAATATTTCTCGAAGAAAACCTTCTTGAATTGTTCCCACGTTACCGCATCTGTTCTATCCCCACCCTGGTGAGCCTCCCACCAAAAGATGGCTTCCCCTTTTATCATGTAAGTCGCAAAAGAAGTCTTTTGCGCCTCACCTACGTTTATAAGAACAAACGCCTTCTCTATTTCCTTTACCCATGTTCGGGCTTCTAATAGGTCCGTCGTTCCTTTGAACTCCGGCGGACCTTATGCTTTAAATTCTTTAAAGGTAGTCGTTCTAGCTAACCTAGGTTTGGCGGTTACTCTACCCCCAGTTTAGTTAAATGCAACCGTTAATAAATTAATGAACTCTTGCATAGGGTTGTTTTAACCCCCTTGATTTTTATTACATGATTCCGCTTCCTGATTACGTTGACTTTCCTTGGCGGCATTTTCTGATTAAATAGAATTTCATTATTATCTATTTACTTACTTCGTTATTATTCATCTCATAACAACTCATACCATAACAAAGCATATTAAATGAAAACTTCATTATATTCATATGCTTCTTCATAGTTTGAAACTATTTACACTCTGCTCCCATAGCCAGAAGCTATTACATTTCTATCCCGCAATTGAACTTCTCAAAAGTTGGGATTTACAAAAAGACTACCCTTTTATACAAAAGAGGGTTTTACGTCACTACACACATATTTATAACTCTAGATTTCTAATAATGCATAACAGCATCCTCGTGTTTCTCGTTCGTAATCTTCGCTATAGTATCCCGACTAATAGTATGTCGAGTCTGCCCCAACTCAGTGGAATAACAAGCAACTTTCAGTTTGACATCCTTATAAGCACTCTCATGGATGTAAGACATCCGCGCTATCTTCTGGTCCTTCTCCCCCAATTCTTTACGAAGCTCATCGGCCTCCTTCTTAAAATCCCTAGCCTTATTTATCATGAGCACCTTTTCATCATACTCAAACTCAAAATCTGCTTCTGCAGACTCCTTCACTACTTAAAGAGCACTAATCTCTTCATTTTGATTCTCCACAACTGTACTCAGTTGCACATTCCTGTCAAGCACTGCCAGATATAATGATCTCATTGCATTTGGAGGTGATGACTCTAGTGTAGGTACCACCGTACCAACCGACGTTATCTCCATTACTTCCTCCTCATTGCTCATCATACTAAGATATGATGTTATATCAATATCTCCCTCAGAGTAGTTCTCCTCAAAAAAGTACTCCACTATTTTTGACTCCTCTAGAATCACTAATGGTACCTCCACCATCGGCATAGGTACAGGCTCTACTTTGTTCACAACTTCTTCGCTTACCGCGTGTATATCTCTATACATCAAGCTATCGATTGACATCTACAATAACACATAACATGTTGATTAGTACATAACACACCATAGTATAAGCACAAAACACATTTAATTTATTTAGGGTTACTTTCCATCTTTTAAATCTTTCGGTACTGAGTTTCCCCAATACCTTATTAACTCATTCAATTGAAGTAAAGCTTGAGTTTACTTCCTTCGGACTTTTCTTCCTTAACAAGGTTATTAGCCTAAGGTTCTTCCCCCCCCTTAAGTTTTATAACCTAATGCGTTGATACCAACCTGTGACGCCCCCAAATCCGGGTATCTTCCAACCCGATGTATGGTGCTACACTAAGACTCATAACTATACATTCATTCTATTGAAACGACATCAAAATGTGTGTATCAATGACATTCTTATTACATTAATAATATTACATCTCGTTCCCAAGTTCTAAAACCATTACATTCTTTGTTCATCATTCTATAATATATACAACTTACTAGTTTATTACAAGGTAAACTAATCGTTCAACCTTCATCTTGCCTCTATCCTTGTCAAATCCCTCGCTTGTTTCTATCCCCTAGTCGCATTCATATGGTTCAAGAAAGAGTGAGCATAACAAGCTCAGCAAGTATAACAATTTTCTTTTAAACAACATGCTTGAAACATAGGAATCATATAACTTCAATAACTGGATAATAGTAATGAAGTACTACCAATAATTCAAAATAGCATTTCTTTTCCTTCAAAACGTTTTACAATAACAATATTCAGTAAAACATCAATTCTGGATCAAGACCATGAACATTTCATAATTTCTTTGAAAAGGACAACCAGGCACTAAGTCCGTAAGTTCGGCATATCTTACGCGCACTTCTGGGTGATCAGCCCATAGTACTCTATGTTGATCAACACTACATCTTGTTAAACATATGTACGTTTAAGTTTTGGCAACTTCGCATGCCCATTGAATAATCGATGAAAAATACATTTGTTTATTCATACTCAAAGCTTACTTGAATCCATACCAAACAATCATGTAGGATAAGCGTTAGCAATTCTATATTGAAAGACTTATAAATAATTCAATCCACTCTTCAAGATTATTCTAGCCGAGATAAAACTGGCATCGACCCTTTGGTAAAAATAGTTCATGCATCTCATAACATGAATCACAGAAAACTTGGCTAACACGAAGGTTAGACAAGCGTTTAAAAAAACTTGCCTTCAGCGTCTGCTACAGTAAAAATAACTTTTCCTTTCAATCTTTACGGTCTCTACAATACAAAACCACATAACATACCACATTAGGTTATGAATGAACATATATGGTTCCTAATGAATCTTACCCTTCTTCTAAATCTAATCATACATTAGATTTGTTACTATTGGTTCTAGCTTGCCATTATCTTTACATCATTCTTACCAACTTCTTTCTCTTCTATGACTTACGTGGATTTACTTCATTAATGGAACTCGTTTCGAGTTAATCATCCTTCCTAACAGCTTACTAACATTCTTACGTTATTAATCGAAACTCGATCGTCATTTGTTAAGTACACTTAATTGCATATCGTTTACGTTCACGTATTACTTAACAACTTTTAGTTATAACTCTCAACGTTATAGTCATTATCATTATTGAATACAGTTCATGTTCCTTATACTTTACGTTCGTCGTTTAACTACTCATTAAACAACATTAAATTCCTAAAGTCATCACTATAACAGTGATTTAAGAAAGGTCTTAACATGTTCATTAAGTAATTACATAACCTATACTGGTATTGCAAATCATTGGATTCATAATCAACTTGACCAACAAATTTCTACAGCTGACTTAGCACATTACATTGTTCTCATTACATTCATCTTCAATTGATTATTAACCTTTAATCATCATACATTAAGTGTCTAACCATGATTTAACAATGTTATATTAACACCTTAGTTCATTACTAATGAGTTATCTTTCATTTTATACTTGTAAACATTCTTGTCTGTCAAAACTCTGGGACTGGCGCCGCGGCGCCACACTTAGCTCTTCATCTCGCACCGCGACGCGAGTTAGCAGTATGCCCTGACATTGTTACGGCGTTGCGGCACCACCATTTGGCCTTGGGTTGGCGCTGCGGCGCCAACTCTATGCCTTAGAAAAATTTTGCAGATTTTAAATTTTGTGAACTTCCCGGACGCATAACTTCTTCGTTATAAGTCCGAATTGGCTAGTTCAATAGCCTACGGTTCACAAATTACATACTCTACACGTTAATGTAAGAATTTTATCTATTTGACTTCGTTTGCTAAAAAATCACCTATTAGTTCCTTTTTAACGAAAACGATAAACGTTCGTGAACAGAGAGGGTCCTTTTTATCGATGGGTTTTGATATGAAGTGTGTGTGTATGGGTCAATGTGCTATTATTTGGAAATAGTTCTATGCCTCATTCGCACCTATATACAAAGGGTTTGAATTTTTATAAAAATTCAACTTTAAACAAGATATAGCAATGGGATTTTATGAAAGAGGTTTTTCAAACCTTGTGCTCAATAGTAATTGAGGCCTTTGATACTTCCATTTTATTATTAAATGTTCGGCTTGGTTGCTTTTATTTTCGAGATGCGAAGCATCTTCAAGAAAATAATATATAACAGTGCCAAACTCCTCATGGGCATGAAAGCCATCTAAGGAAATTCAAACACCGTGAATAATTTACAAGCTGCTTACAGCTGAAAATGTCCATCACGAGAACTTAATCTAGATTCAGTTGACTGGATCTGTGATCACATGATTCCTAGGCTCACATGATGTCGCAGTTTATATGAAAGCAGTAAGTAGTTATATATATAAAAGCATTAAATATATATATATACAGACATGATCAACCACCACGAAGCACCTCCATGGGGGATCAGAAAGGTAAATATATAAAAGCGGTAAATATATATATTGAGACATGATCAACCACCACGAAGCACCTCTATGGGGGATCAAAAATGTAAATATATAAAAGTGGTTAATATATATAGAGGCATGATCAACCACCATGAACCACACCTCCATAGGGGATCAGAAATATAAATAAAGCAATAAATACAATCAACCGCCACAAAGTAAACTCCAGGCGAGACTAAATGTAAATAAAGCAGTAAAAACGATCAATCGCCATGAAGTAAACTCCGTGCCCAATAACAATGTAAATAAAAGCGTTAAAAAAGGCCACAGTAAACTCCGTGCCTAACGAAATAGAAATATATATATATATATATATATATATATATATATATATATATATATAAAAAGCAATAAACGCATGGGATATAAAATCCAAGCTCATCGCACAAAGTTCGACAACAGTTTATATATATATATATATATATATATATATATATATGTATATATATATATAAGAAGTAAATGCTCCGGATGTAAAATCCAGGCTCATCGAACAAAGTTTGACAATAGTTCATATATATAGGTATATATATATATATATATAAGCAAATAAACGCTCCGGACGTTAGTCCAGGCTCAATCGAGGCATAACTCGATAATGTTAGTCCATATATATAAATATATATATATAAGTATATATATATATATATACAAACATAAATGAAAACCACGGACCAAAGTCTGGGCATACACACACAACACGACTGTCAACGTGAAGAAGAGTGTGTGCAAAGATGAAGAGAAAGACTTTAAAGTGTTTAAGAAGGCTTACAATGGACTGCCAAAGAAGACTTCTATAGCTTTAAGTGGATGAACACTGGGCTCCCGCCGATAAAAATATAGCTATATATGAGCTCACAAGTGTTTAAAATTAGAAAGCACTCAATATAGGGTGTGTACAGAGCAAATTGGGCAGGGCTTCCTCGCCTTTCTTCTCTTGAATATGGCCACCCCAAGCCCTCTATTTATAGAGGAGGGAGCCACAAGTGTACCTACAGTAGCTGCAGATGTACCTATGGTAGATGCACCTGCGGCTGCCCGGGGTGCCCCGGGCTCCGCGGGTCCCGCCGTCTCAAAATATGTGCACACGTGCAACGTGATGACCGCTCAAACTTGCAGAACTTCAATCCGAGCATCCGATTGAGGTGTATAAGACCTGTTTTGGACTACTATTGTCGAGAGCTACATAATGACATGGGATTAGAGGTTGTACGAAGTCAGGAAGATGGAACCATGTCCTATGTCTTCAAGCTTCAAATTCTATCTGGTGTTCTGCCTTGCGTAGTAGTCACTCGAAATTGCAACTGCTTAGTTTTTGTGGGACATTGTTTTGTAGAATGTATGCTGACTGTTTGTTTGTTGAGACGGCGCCATGTGGGGTTAAGGTGGAAATTTGATGATTTTTCCCTTCATTGAGGTTATCTCCGGTTTTGGCTGATAAAGCAGATGTTGCTCAGGGTTATCTCTGAGATTGGGCTGCTGCAATTGTTGAATGCCCTCAGGGTTGTTTCTGAGGTGTGCCTGTCCTCCCGAGGTTATCTTTGGGTTTGGGAATTGAGTGTCTCGGTGTGAGTCCCGAGGTTGAAGCTGACTGCATGGGTTGAAACGAGCATCTCCGGGGTTATCTCCGGAACTGCAACTGCACTCCTTTGGGTTATCTCCAAGGTTGATTTTGTCTTTTTCGGTGATGTTTCGGGGACTAAGACTGAATATCACGGGGTTATCTCCAAGATGATTAGCCTTCTCTGGTGGAATTTCTGGTATTTTCACTGCTATCCCCGGGGTTATCTCCGAGGTGGGGAAATGATACTCCCGATGTGTTTTCCCTGGTTGAAACTAAACTTCCGGTGGTATTTCCGGGATTAAGCTGAGTTGTCTTCTAGGGTTATCTCTGAAAGAAGAGTTCGCGCTTCCTGCAATGTTAGTAACAAGTAGGCAGAATATTTCGAGTGTCTACAAGAGTCTAGAATCTGCAAGTAATCCACAAACTCCGGATCATCTAAATCTTCATCTCCCAATACTGTCATTTTCAATGGATCATTAGCCAAAATTTTAACCATGTCCTCGCTGATTATCTAATCAATGACATCCATCCTGAAACACTCCTCTTCATTCGTAGGAAATTTCATGGCTTTGAATACATTGAACTTTACTTCCTAATCTTGAACCCTCGTGGTTAGTTCACCTTTTTGCACGTCGATGAGAGTTCTACCCATAGCCAAGAACGGTCTCCGTAGGATGATTGAGATGTTCTTATTTTCCTCAAAATCTAGAATTATGAAGTCCACGGGAAATATGAATTTGTCTACCTTAACCAAAATATCCTCCACAATGCCTCTTGGGTACATGACTGACCTATCCGCCAACTGCAATGAGATGTTTGTAGGCTTTGGAGCTAGTAAACCTAATTCTGTATAAACTGATAATGGCATAAGGTTTACACTTGCTCCCAAATCACATAAACACTTGTTGAATACCGTGTTCCCAATTCTGCACGAAATGATAAAACTTCTCGCATCTTTCAACTTAGGTGGCAACTTTCGCTGTAAAACTGCACTACACTCCTCTGTTAATGCCACAGTTTCGAAATCTTCTAACTTCTTTTCCTAGACAGAATACCCTTCATAAATTTAGCATAACTTGGCATCTTCTCTAGGGCTTCTGCGAAAGGAATGTTAATCTGAAGTTTCTTAAAAACTTCTAAAAATTTAGCGAATTGCTTATCCAATTTCTATTTTTGGATTCTTTACTGAAACGGCGGTGGAGGATACACAACCAGTTTGTTAATTGTCTTGCTCTTTTCCACCTGCTTTTCTTCCCCTTGTCTGTTATCAACCACTTTATTTTCACTTTCTTTATCATCGTCTTTTACAGCCAAATTTTCTGTTTTCTGACCCGCAAGCTGTTTTCCTCTTCTCAACATAATTGCCTGACATTGCTCATGATTACCTTTCAAATTTTTCTCTGTATCACTTGGTAATGTTCCTTGAGGCCTGTTATTTAATGTAAAAGTTACTTGTCCCATCTGATTTTCTAAATTCTTGATGGCTACTGCTTGTGATTTCATGGCTACCTCGTTGCTTGTTATATACTTTGACAACAACTCCTCTAAATCTGTTTTCCTCTCTTGATGTTGAACTGGTTGTTGATGTTGATTCTGAAATCCTGGGGGATAAGATGGTCGTGGAGCTTGTTGATGCTGGTTATTACTCCATGAAAAATTAGGGTGATTCTTATTCCCCTGATTGTATGCATTTTGGTACATGTTTTGTGGAATCCTGTTGTAGCTACCCACAAATTGCACTAACGCTAGGTTGATTGCACATTATTCCGTCGGATGTTCACCCACGCATAATTCACAAATAACTACAACCTACTAAGTCTATACCCCCGACAAAGCATCCACTTTCTTAGAGAGCGATGAAATCTGCGCTGTTAGTGCCGTCACTCCATCTACTTCTAACACTCCAACCACCTTAGCTTGTGTTATTCTTGTTGTGGGCCACTAGTAGTTGTTAGTTGTCATTGTCTCTATCAATTGATATGCCTCCTCATAACTTTTCGCCATAAATGTTCCACCCGACGCTGCATCAATACTGGTCCTGAGATTACCATGTAATCTATTGTAAAATGTGTTCATTTACAACCACTTAGGCAATCCATGATGCGGGCACTTTCTGAGCAATTCCTTGTATCTTTTCCATGCCTCATAAAGTGATTCCCCATGTTGCTGTTCAAACATGGTAATCTCGTTTCTCATTTTCGCAGTCTTTGCTGGTGGGAAAAATTTTACAAGAAATTTCTTAGCGAGGTCTTCCCATGTAGTTATTGATCCCAGTGGTAGAGAGTGTAGCCAACTCTTCGTCTTGTCCCGCGGAGTGAATGGGAACAAGCAAAGTCTAACTGCATCATCGGACACCCCATTATACCTGAAGGTGTCACAAATTTCCAAAAAGTTAACCAAATGTTCGTTCAGATCATCATTTGCTAGTCCCCCAAACTGAACCGATTTTTGGATCATCTGAATAGTCCTAGGCTTAATCCCAAATGTGTTCGCAGCCTAGCGAAGTTCGGTGATACTCGATCAAGCTCGACCACCGGGTGTAGCAAAATCCCTCAACGCTTTCTGGTCTTCGGCAGCCATTGCTTCTTCTTTTTCAAAATTTTTGAAGTCTTCCCTTGTCTCCTTAATCCACTTACTTAGCCTTTGGAACCATCTCTCAATGTCGTCCTCAAAAGGAAGCAAGTCTGGATTTTTGGACCGAGTTTGCATAAACCAACTTCAAAAACCTGAAATAAGAACGAACAAAACAAAAAATAAAAATATATATTTAAGTAAAATTGGACTAATTAAACTGATATCGCAAAATATTAAAATTTATACTAATAATCCCCGGCAACGGAGCCAAAAACTTGTTGGGTAAAAATCTATATACGCACAACACGCAAGTATACGTGGTCAACAAGTAATATAATGATAAGTAGAGTATCGTTCCCACAGAGAAATTAGTATGAATTTAAACCTCACAATTACCAGTTTCCTATTAATCCCAATTTATATAAACTATCCAATTTAATGATTAAAATTATAAAAACTAAAATTATTAAAAATACCAATCAATCAACAAATATAAAAACTGAATTTTTAAACAATTATTGGAGAATTAGGTTTACAACTTCACCCTAAGCTTTACTCTGATTATTTCCCTTTATTCTAGTCTAAATCACTATCCCAGTTTATTAATCAAGAACACTTAAGTAGAATTAGCCACCTCTCGATGCACTAACACCATATCAACTCAAATCCACAAATTAGATAGAATTAAGTTAAACACCTTAATTAACTAACTCACTATATCTCTATGTGAATTACACTCTAAGAAGGTTTAAGTCAAAGTTCTCTATACGATTACATGCGATGTTAAGCATATCTCTACCCTAACATTCATCAAGATTCCATTCATTCACAGAATTCAAGAACACACGCTATATTAACTAAGTCTAGACTCGTATTTCTTCTCTCGAATCCATACAAGTCCACAAAGAATTGGTGATCAGGCAATTCATAAATTCAAACACAAATTAATATAGATAAACTGAAGAATAGCTTATTAAACTGAAAATCAAAGTTGCATAATCATCGTTGCACTTAAAGATCCGTTAAAAGCCTAAAAAGTAATTTAATTCATCATCAATGAAATAAAGACTGAAGTAATTAAAGAAAACATCCTCTTAATTACAAATATAAAACTAAAAGAAAATAATAAATCCAGAACCACCCTTTTCTATAGCTCAAATTACAATTGATCTGAAAAATCCTTCAAAAATCTTCACTCAAATGCTTGCTCCAAAATCTGTCTTCTATCAATGTTAATTGCCTTGCATTCTATCCATCTTGTTGTTTGTTATCAGTTATATTGCTAAGACATGTATTCTGATTACACATCCATGCCAATATGATTCCCAAGCCATCCCAAACACTTAAGTTCACGTTCTTGTAGCATTTGAGACAAACCAAGAGTCTTCACATCCCAGTACCCCCGCCCCGGCGGGGGTGTAAGCTTGTATTGTGCCCGCCCTAGTGGGCTAGTAGACTGTTAAATGAGATCAAGACCACCCGCCCCGGCAGGGGTGTTAGACATAAAAGGGCCCGCCCCAACGGGGGTGGCTTCTGCTAGTTGACTTGAATTGTTCCTTGCTTGCCAAATTTTGCCACCATTTCACCTTTTTGATCAATTGCCACACCACTTAACCTACACACAAAATAACACTAAATAAGTAAAAACAACACATAAAAACAAGGAATTAACACCGATTAAGCTTGAATTAGGACCCGATTCGTGGGTATAAAACCCCCTTATCAAGAAAGTACAAGAAGGTGTTATTTCAGAAATAAGAATCTATGAAGAAGGAAAACTTTGAGTCAACTCCAGACTTTGTGTTCCTAACGACTCTGATTTGAAGTATAAGATCATGATGGAGGCGCACAATACACCGTTTGCAATCCATCCTGGGAGTACCAAAATGTATCGTGATCTTCGACATACATTTTGGTGGAGCAATATGAAAAGAGAGATAGCAGAATTTATCTCAAGGTGTTTAACTTGTCAACGTGTCAAGGCGGAGCATCAAGTGCCAAAAGGTCCATTGCAACCACTTGAACTTCCAAAATAGAAGTGGGAGCACATTACCATGGACTTTGTTACTGGTCTTCCCAAGGTTTCTCAAGGCATAAATGCAATTTGGGTCATTGTTGATAGATTAACCAAGTCTACTCATTTCGTACCTATACGAGAAACTTAATCACTTGAACATCTTGCTCGTATATACATAAATGAGATTGTAAGACTGCATGGTATGCCAGTATCCATAGTTTTCGATCGAGACCCAAGATTTACTTCACGATTTTGGGTTAGTTTTCAAAAAGCTATGGGCACGGATTTATGATTCAGTTCGGCATATCATCCTCAAACGGACGGGAAGTCGGAGAGAACTATTTAAACTCTTGAAGATATATTAAGACTCTGTGTCCTTAACTTCAATGGAAGTTAGAAAAGTTCTTATCATTGGTGGAATTCTCCTATAATAACAATTACCAAGCAAGTATAGGCATGGCTCCAGTCGAGGCGTTGTATGAACGCAAGTGTCGTTCTCCAGTATGCTGGGATGAGGTGGGTGAAGCAACGTTGTTGGGATCAGAATTGGTATGCATGACAACGGATCTGACAACATATAAAAACCTCACAAGATCGACAAAAGAGTTATGTTGATCTTCATCGAAAAGACATGGAAATTCAATGTTGGAGAGCATGTGTTGTTAAATGTTGCTCCATGGAAGAGAGTTACGAGATTTGTAAAGAGAGGAAAGCTCAATCCTAGATTCATTGGTCCAATTGAAATCCTCGATCGAGTAGAAAGTGTGGCTTATAGACTCGCTTTACCGCCAAGTATGTCTCGTGTTCATAATGTTTTTCACATATCTATGTTACATAAATATGTGGAAGACCCGAACCACATTATTGAATTAGAACCAGACGAGATAGCGGAAGATTTAACGTATGAAGAGGTACCTGTTAAAATCTTGGATAAGAAGGAACATATTCTACGCTCTAAGGTTATACCTCAAGTTAAAGTTTTGTGGAGAAACCAAGATGTTAAGGAAATGACCTGGGATTTAGAATCTAAAATGAAATCAAGGTATCATCACCTCCTCGACATACCAGGTATGTACCCCAATTTTGAGGATGAAATTTCATAAGAATGAGAGGTTGTAAAACCCCAACTTTTATGAATAAAGATGAATTTTTCTCTAAATATCATTTTTGAATATTAAGGTGTGAATTTGTTATAATGTTATAGTTGTGGGTAATATTTACAAATTTTACAAAGTAAGCAAGTTGTTATAAAATATTCGATTGGTTAGGGAATATTCGCTTTTAACGAAAAATATTAAATGCAATGGCACAATCATTAATGTGGACCCTACAACGGAATTATTATTTGGAGTTAGAAAACGCATGAAAATATCTTTTTATAAAAATAATGGTGAAAGTTTTACCGTTAACTGTTGAAATATCCGGTGATAAAAGTACTGTAATATGCATGGTTGCATAGTAGCACACGGTATTGATTGTTGATGCTTACGTGAGAAGTCAGTTAATTTTATTCAATTATTGCCACAGTAATTGATGCATAGTATCTCATGTTATTGATTCAATTATTGTCACAATATTTTATATTATTAAATCAATAATTGAGATGACAAGTTATTCATATTATTATTTGTATTGTTGACAATGTCTAGAAAGCTTTGTCGAGGAAAGGGGTTTAGTCACCTAATTGTGCGCCAATAGGGAGAAATCCTTATCGAAAAGCCCCCTCTTTCCTGGAAATAATCTAGTTGTTAATATTGCAAGTTATATTATTGATGAATAATTATTGTTTAAAAATGTGTTTTGTGAAGCCAAGTGAGTTGAGATAAATAGAGGGGTATTTTATGAAGTATTTGTTATAAATTTTACTTATTATATGGATCCCCCACTTACTCATTTTTTAAAATAATTGGTAAAAATGTATTCAGTATATGTATATATATATAAGTATTATATATATATATATATATATATGTGTGTGTGTGTGTGTGTGTGTGTGTGTGTGTGGGTGTGTGGGTGTGAATTGTTGTAGAGGTAAAGGTAATATATATATATATATATATATATATATATATATATATATTAGTTTTGTTTTTTATGAAAAATAGAATATATTATATTTTATTATTTGCATAGTACTGCATAGTGATGTATAGTGCAGCATAGTAAAATTAATTTTTTTTTCCTTCAGTATGCGCCCGTGAAAATCATCTGTGATTCCCCCACTGTTCACCCGTGAATTTTTTTTCTAAATAGTATCCTTCCATTCTCCTATAAATAAAATGCTTAGTTTAGCATTGAAAATCACACCAGAATCAGAGAATTCTTCTTCTATAATATTGAGTGTATTTCTTTAGAGTTTTAGGAAGTTTTGAGCGTAGAAAATAATATAAGTTTTCTTCAAGAATATCCTCACCCTACCAGTCAGAAATACTCTCCTTTTAAGGTAAGGGATATTATTTTTGTTCAATACTCGTAAGAAATAATATTTTCTTCCATACTCTGTAGTATGTAAGTAATATTATTTCATTTTAGATTCCGAATTCTATACTCATTTTGTTAGAGTATTGCTTCTATACTCCTTGAAATTAGTGGAATATCCTTGAAATTTGCATTTCATCTAGTATCGTTTCACTAAAATATTTTTCTGGACATTCTAGATAAATTTTGATCTTTTCATGTTGGGGTACTATTCACGAGGTACTATTCCTGAAGTACTATTCACAGGGTACTATTCACCCAGGGTACTATTCATGACAAAAATATATTTCTTTTCTATCTAAATCATTTTTGATATAATATTATTCTTGAATTTACTCCAGAAAGCAGTATCATGTTGACAATTTGGACATTATTGAATTCTGGATAAATTGAATTATAAATTTTTAAAATTTATCATTGCCCTCATTTAATTGAATTCTTATATCATTGTCATCATCCTCATGCTTATATTGTGATGAAAGTCCTCATTGGCTCATAGTGCATTGATGGACAGTTGTTGGTATGATTATGACCAGGGATTATTCGGTATAATCATGACCTGTAATGTTACAAATGATGTGGTAAAAGTCCTCTTTGACCCGTAGTGCATTGATGGACAGTTGTTGGCATGATCATGACCATTGGTGATAACACGAATATCCTTGGTCCGTATTGCTTGGATAATTCGTGGATGTGATACTAATGAATATCTTTGGCCCGTAGTGCATGGATAATTGGATGATGTGGATTATTTATTAAGCTGAGTCTGAGCGATAAAATTGATGATAACTTTTTAAATATATAGATAGTAGATATCATGCTCTACTTGACTTTTCTAATGGATTGTTTGTTCCGCTGCAATTAAACTTGTTGTATATTATATTCTATCAGTTTAACACTGTTGAAGGCTAACGATAACTTATTCTGCATTATCTTAGTCATAATATTTCTTACTGGGCTAGTTGAGCTCACCCTTTTGCTTTTATTGTTCTCTTCTGAAAATGAAAACGTAGACGGGACTAGTCGGGGAACGGAGTGACGGTCCGAGATAGTGGTTATAGTAGTCCTCACAATTCTATGAAATAGTGTGATAATAAATATAATGAGGACTCCATTTGAGTTTGGATATTTTCTATGAGACAATATTCGTGTAAAAACTCTCAGCTACGCTTTTTGTTGTATTGTATAAATGAAGTTTGTATTTAAATTTTGTACCATGTATTTGATGACTTAGAATGGGCGATGTATACCTATTTTGGGGGAGTCACTGAAAGTAGTATGCACACAAACCAATCATGTTTTATGATAAAGCATATACTTTGTAACAATCTTATTCATTTATTAATAAAAAGTATTAATTTATTAAAGGATTTTAATTATCTACATGATGCTGTTTTATAATATGTGATAAATCCATAGTTTTAAGCAATGCTTTTAGAATAATGATGATGATTATTCTAATGAGATCTAAATTCTTAGAAAGCTTAAAACTAAAATAGTTCCCAATCGTTGGATTACTAAATTGGGGATTAGTAAATCCGGATAGAGTGGTACATATGTTGCTTGCTCGTTGAATGAGGATGATTGATCTCATGATTATTTGTGTGGAGACACTAAAGCAAGTATGTAGGTGCTTATTAGAGAATAAGTTCACTGAATGTGGCTCGCTAAGGAATACCTAATGGATTTTGACTTATCTATTAATAGGAATTCTTGTAGTGATAGTAGTATAAGTGATCCTTGGACTTGAGATCATCATAGTATCTTGTGTATGATGAGTTATACTTTGACTTATTCCTTAAGACCCTTAGGGTATATCAAAGGGTATGCTTGGGTATAATAAATTATACATGGAGATAATGTATGATCAATAAAGAATCTACCACTTCTTGTAAAAGAAGAAATGGTCTACATGTGATTCGATAAATAACAACCCAAGAGTCCTTGGCATAAAGCGTAATAAAATTAGAAAGGAGTTTCTAATTTGCATTATTTGAGTTGTGCATTTAAGAATCGAAAAACATATAATTAAATAAAATAAGACTTGATAAAGAATTCCATGTCTTATATTTAATTGAGACATTGTATGGTGAAATGATTGAATTATGCAGTAATTATTTACTTAAAGGTTCTCATTATGATTAATGTTGAAATCTATATTATCCTAAAAGTCGTTGATCGCTAGGAGACTTATCCCTATAAGAGAATAAATATTATTTATTAAATAAATTAATAGTTTAATTTATTTATTTAAATAAGATTAGAATTGTTCTAATTGATTTATTCACAACCTAGGTTTAATATAGAGAACCAAAGGGTCACAACATAAAAGGAAGAATAATTATTTAAGAAGTTAATGACATAATCGTAATAATAAGTTAATTATATTTAATTTAATCTATGGTGATAGAATAAATTAAATAGCTTAATATTATTATTTAATATTTTGAAAATATTAAATATAAATTAATAAGAGGAGTCTTATTATTATTATTATTATTATTATTATTATTATTATTATTATTATTATTATTATTATTATTATTATTATTATTATTATTATTATTATTTAATTTAATTCTTAAAGGAGTTTGGGAATTAATTAATAAAAGTACTCTCATATATTCATAATAAGATTATGAGGTTAAATTAATTAAAAGAGGTTAATTAATTATCCCTAATAAGATTAGTGAGCTTAATTAATTAAAGAAATTTAATTAATTAAATAATATCTTATTTTCTAATTAGATTAGAAGGGTTAACTGATATCTTTATAAGAGGAATCTTATATCAGATATCAATATACGTGATTCCAATTGTTGAAGAGTACACCTTTTTCTATAGAGATAGAAAAACTAGGGTTTAGCCAACCACCCATCTTCTTGAATCTTTCTTCTTCCTTGGTAGATCACCGCTAGAGGCCAAACACTTGGGTGGCTAACATTGATCAAAGGAAGGAACCAAACTCGGTGGATTCAAGTTGAACGCGAAAATGATTGGAGGTGAACTTGTACTTAAGGAAGCTCGAATATTCAAGGGTATAATTCTTATTATTTATCTTTTTGTTTAATTAATAATTGTGCATAAAGAATGATCCGGGCATATGGTTTGTAAAATTTTAAAACTCTGATTTTCTATGCTTCCGCTTATTTTGTGCAATTTAATTGTGTTCATGAATTTTACTAACCTAATAGTGGTATCAGAGTCAAACCTTTATGCAAATTATTAATTATTTTGATTTGATATGTATATTGATATGTGTTTAAAATAATTTAATTGGGCATAATTTTGTTGTATAAAATTTATTAAATTAAAAAAAATTGCAAAGCCTGTTTTAAAAAACCGGTACTGTGATTCGTTGAGTCCGTGGATTTTTTTTAATTAATCAATTATGAGCATTGATTTCGTTATAAAAAAAAGGGACTAGTTCGGTTATTATTCTGCGAATCAGGGAGAGTGTTAATCACCAGATTCACGTGACATGAATGAATCCTGCAACATGAGTGATTCCATGTGATTCAATTATTACTATATATCATATATATATGGTGCATCATCCTGTTAACATGATAACCACCAAAAACCACCTTTGGTATATATCATATATATGGCATGAATCACTTTTCCTGGAATATATATATGAATCACTTTTGGTATATATTATGTATATATGGTGTGAATCACTTTTGCTTGCTATTATAATATTATATATATATATATATATTTTTAATAATTTTATAATTAAAATAAAAAAATATTTTAATCTTAAAATAAAATGTTTATTTTAATCTTAAAATAAAAAAGTTTATTTTAATTTTAAAATTGGATTTCATGCTAACTAATTATAGTTGGAATTGAATTTCATGATAACTAATTAGAGTTTGAATTGGATTCCATGATAACTAACTGGAGTTGAAATTGGATTCCAAAATTAATTAAAATAAATGAATCCATGTTTCCTTAAATAAAGGAGTTTATTTTGATATGGAATAAGATTTCATATTATTCAAAATAAAGGAGTTTATTTGTGAATATGAAAGAGAATCTATGTTTCCTTTAATAAAGGAGTTTTTTTTACATGGAATTGGATTCCATAATTAATTAAAATAAATGAGTTTATTTTGATTAATTATTTTGATTAAAATAAAATAGTTTATTTTATTCAAAATAGGATAAATTAAAATAAAAGAGGTTTATTTTGATTTAAATTTGGATTAAAATAAAGGAGTTTATTTTGATTCAAAATTAGATTTTATGCTAACTAATTTTACCCATTAAATGATATCAATATATATATATTGAATGTTTATTATTCATGAGAGAATGTTATTTATTGATTCATATGGTGATGTGTATATAATAAATGGGATTGATTATGGACTATTGACCAATGTGATTAGATTTTATTTTAGTTGGATGCAAGAATGTATGGGTTTTATTAAATGGGGTCTGTGTGACGCCCCCAAAATAGGTCCAATCCACAACCCATTCTGAGTCGCCAAATACATGGTACAGAAACAACTAAAACTTCATTATTACACTTGTCGTGCAAAATACGACAACACATATACTGTGAGTTTACATACAAATATTGTCTTCTAGACAATATTCACACTCAAATAAGTCCTCATTATAATTATTGATACACTATTTTATAAAATAGTGAGGACTACTAAGACAACTGTTTTGAATTATCACTCCACACCCTGACTAGTTCCCGCTATATTCTCGTCTTGTGAGAAGAAAAATGGAACAAAAAGGAAAAAGGTGAGCTCAACTAGCCCAGTAAAGAATATTATGACTAAGATAATGTACAACAAATTATCTTTAGTCTTCAACAGAGAAAAATCTGATAGAATATAATAGACAAAAAGTTTTAAATTAATATTCGTAGCGGAAATAACAATTCATTAGAAGAATTAAGTAGAGAATGAAGTCTACTATGTTCTATGATTTAAAAGTCCATCATCAATATTTTGTCCCTGTAACATCAATCAATATACATCTTGAATCAAATATTCATCTTTGCATTACAGGCCAAAGATATTCATCAGTTGGTCATGTTCATCTCAACACCTGTTCATCTTTGTACTACGGGCCAAATATATTCATTAGGAAATCATTCATCTTTACACTACAGGCCAAAAATATTCAGTAATATCATCATTTAGGACTGAGAATGATGAAAAATATTTTTAAAGAAACGAATCCAGTGAAATAAAAGGCCAAATATTAGATATTCGTACTTTAGACAATCCAAGTTCAAAAATACTCCATAATAAATCATAGTGGAGTAAAATTCAAAAATGAAGATCAAAATATGGATACAATCAAAGATAGTAACCATAATAGACATCTGGGGTAAAGAAGAGAAAATTTTATTTTTCGGTGAATAGTATCGTATACGTGAATAGTAACTCTGACACAAAAAGGTAAAAATTCCACAAGAAAAATCATACTTCGTGAATAGTACTCATGAATAGTATCGTATTCATGAATAGTATCATACACGTGAATAGTGTCGTATACCTGAATAGTAACCTTGACATAAAAAGATAAAATTTTCATAATAAAATTCTTACCAACATTTCGTCATAATGATATTGAATGAAATAATATCATTTACGAAGAAAATAACATCCCTTACCTCAAAAGAATAGTATTTCTGACTGGAATATCGGATATAATGCTGAAGAAAACTTGCACCGTATAGCAACACTCAAGATATCTAATTACTCACAAAAATACGCTCGATAATATAGAGAGAGAAACTTCAATTTCTTGTGTGATTTTCAATTCTAACATAAGCAACCTAATTTTAGGAAAATGCTTAGAACACCAAAGCATAAAATTTAATAAAAAAAATATTTATATAAAAAATCATACGCACCATTAGAAATCTGATTTCAGAATTTTACACATGTAAGTGGGGCCCACTAACATGAAAAACATGTTTTAAAAATTTTTTGTAACAAAATTAATTTAGACCCAATATTCCAGAACTTCAATAATTCATAATAAATAGCCTTTTATCAGAAAAATTCGAATCTTATGTCCATTCCATATGAAATTCAATTCTCTACAACTTTGTAGCTTTAAGTTTTTCCAAATTCTAAACAGAAATTGACCGAAATCCACATACGAACGATTTTGCAGGCTATAATCAAATTTTAATCAAAAATAGGGTCCACCAACATGTTTTTAGCATTTATTGTAATAAAAATACTCTTCCTCCTTATTTATTCATATATCACACATTCATTGTAAAAATATCACCATTATTATATTAATATATAACCACATTATACATTTATAATGTAATATATAATAATATATTTGAATAAATTATTTTATTAGAAAATATAAAATATCAATTTTCAATAATTGTCACTTTTTTAAAAATTCCTCCATTTATATCCCCATTAAAATAAATATTTCCTTATCATATAAATTAATAATTAATTATTCACAAATAATATTACAGAATCATAATTATGACAACCAGATCGTTCCCAGGAAAGAGGGGGCTTTTCGATAAAGATTTCTCCTTATTGGCGCGTAATTAGATGACCTAACCCCTTTCCTCGATAGAACTTTCTAGACATTGCCAATAATGCTATCTAATAATATTATTCAAATAATATAAATTATTGATCTGATAATAAAAATATTGTGCAGTGACAATTATTGAAACAACAATAATATTAAATATCAACGTAGCAATTATTGACTCAATAAAATAAAATATTGAACAGTAATTACTGTAACAATTATTGAGTAGTGTCTTCTTATGTAAGAATTAATAATCCAAAAATATTGTGCAATCTGCAAAGCACTGCAAAGAACAACGCCAGACATACGTTTTTACTTTACCCAATCGTATTATTCAACAGATTTTAACATTAACCGTTACGCCGTTATTATTAAAAAAACACATACTTGTCGTTTTCTTCATCTAATCACTTTCCGTTATGGGACCCACAAATGGCTGCGTCGTCGTACGAATATTCGCCGACAGCAAAAATATTCCACGACCAAACAAATATTCCCCGACAAAAATGAATATTTTATAACCACTTGCTTATTTTTCAAAATATTTACATATATCACCATTTACTGAATAATAATTATAAGAAAATTCGAATACTTTTATTTTATAAAATTCGGGGTCTTACGATCTCCCCTCATGAAATTTTGTCCCCGAAATTTACGTTCCTGGTATTTCAAAGAGTTGAGACTACCTTGCTTTCATTTCAGATTCTATCTCCCTGGTCATCTCTTCTGTATCATGATTTCTCCATTGCTTATTTCCTGTATTTCATGTATCATTCTAGAATACAGCTTCAAAACAAAGGTTAACTGACATATCATAATTTGTCAACTTAAGTAAGAAAATTCAACTTAGGTAGGACACACACTAGCAAAGGATATTACTCGTCTCTCCCCTCCTAGTTCTAATCTCGAATCTCCGCAAGAGATCATATCCCTAAGCTCTGATACCAACTGTGACGCCCCCAAAATAGGTCCAATCCACAACCCATTTTGAGTCTCCAAATACATGGTACAGAAACAACTACAACTTCATTATTACACTTGTCGTGCAAAATACGACAACACATATACTGTGAGTTTAAATACAAATATTGTCTTCTAGACAATATCCACACTCAAATAAGTCCTCATTACAATTATTGATACACTATTTTATAAAATAGTGAGGACAACTAAGACAACTATTTTGAATCATCACTCCACACCCTGACTAGTTCTCGCTATATTATCGCCTCCTGAGAAGAAAAATGGAACAAAAATGAAAAGGGTGAGCTCAACTAGCCCAGTAAAGAATATTATGACTAAGATAATGTACAAAAAATTATTCTTAGTCTTCAACGGGAAAAAATCTGATAGAATATAATAGATAACAAGTTTTAGATCAATATTCACAGCGAAAATAACAATTTATTAGAAGAGTTAAGTAGAGAATGAAGTATACTATCTTCTATGATTTAAAAGTCCATCATCAATATTTTGTCCCTGTAACATCAATCAATATACATCTTGAATCAAATATTCATCTTTGCCCTACAGGCAAAAGATATTTATCAGTTGGTCATGTTCATCTCAACACTTACTCATCTTTGCACTACGGGCCAAAGATATTCATCAGGAAATCATTCATCTTTACACTATAGGCCAAAAATATTCAGTAATATCATCATTTAGGATTGAGGATGATGAAAAATATTTTTAAAGAAACGAATCCAGTGAAATAAAAGGACAAAGATTAGGGATTCGTACTTTAGACAATCTAAGATCAAAAATACTCTATAATAAACCATAGTGGAGTAAAATTCAAGAATGAAGATAAAAACATGGATACAATCAAAAATAGTAACCATAATAGACATCTGGGACAAAGAAGAGAAAATTTTATTTTTTGGTGAATAGTGTCGTATTCATGAATAGTGCCGTATACGTGAATAGTATTGTATACGTGAATAGTAACCCCGACATAAAAAGGTAAAAATTCCACAAGAAAAATCATACTTCGTGAATAGTACTCGTGAATAGTACCGTATTCGTGAATAGTGTCGTATACGTGAATAGTGGCGTATACGTGAATAGTAACCTTGACATGAAAAGGTAAAATTTTCATAATAAAATTCTCACCAACATTTCGGTATAATGATATTGAAAGAAATAATATCATTTACGAAGAAAATAACATCCCTTACCTCAAAAGAATTGTATTTCTGACTGAAATATCGGATATAATGCTGAAGGAAACTTGCACCGTATAGCAACACTCAAGATACCTAAACACTCACAAAAATAGGCTCGATAATATAGAGAGAGGAAACTTTAGTTTCTAGTGTGATTTTCAATTCTAACCTAAGCACCCTATTTATAAGAAAATGCTTAGAACACCAAAGCAGAAAATTTAATAAAAAAATATATTTATATAAAAAAATCATACGCACCATTTGAAATCTGATTTCAGAATTTTACACATGCAAGTGGGGCCACCAACATGAAAAACATATTTTAAACATTTTTTGTAACAAAATTAATTCAGACCCAATATTCCAGAACTTCAATAATTCATAATAAATAGCCCTTTTATCAGAAAAATTCGAATCTTATGTTCATTCTATAGGAAATTCAATTTTCTACAACTTTGTAGCTTTAAGTTTTTCCAAATTCTAAACAGAAATTGACCAAAATCCACATACGAACGATTTTACAGGCTATAATCAAATTTCAGCCAAAATCCACATACGAACGAAATAATAAGTTAAGTATATTTAATTTAATCTATGGTGGTAGAATAAATTAAATAGCTTAATATTTATTATTTAATATTTTAAAAATATTAAATATAAATTAATAAGAGGAGTCTTATTATTATTATTATTTAATTCCTAAAGGAGTTTGGGAATTAATTAATAAAAGTACTCTCATATATTCCTAACAAGATTAGGAGGTTAAATTAATTAAAAGAGTGTAATTAATTATCCATAATAAGATTAGGGAGCTTAATTAATTAAAGGAATTTAATTAATTAAATAATATCCTATTTGCTAATTAGATTAGAAGGGTTAACTGATATCTTTATAAGAGGAGTCTTATATCAAATATCAATATATGTGATTCTAATTGTTAGAGAGTACACCTTTTTCTATAGAGATAGAAAAACTAGGGTTTAGCCAACCACCCATCTTCTTGAATCTTTCTTCTTCCTTGGTGGATCATCTCTAGAGGCCAAATACTTAGGTGGCTAACATTGATCAAAGGAAGGAACCAAACCCAGTGGATTCAAATTGAACGCGAAAAGGAATGGAGGTAAACTTGTACATGAGGAAGTTCGAATCTTCAAGGGTATGATTCTTGTTCTTTATCTTTTCGTTTAATTAATAATTATGCATAAAGGATGATCCGGGTATTAGGTTTGTAAAATTTTAAAACTCTGATTTTCCATGCTTCCGCTTATTTTGTGCAATTTGATTGCATTCATGCATATTACAAACCTAACAGTCACACGTGCCCTACATAATTATATAATCATGCACATTAACTATTAGTCACATATCAATGCATAGTAGTTGTAATATAAACTTTACTCTATATCTCATAACCCTTCCTATTATCAATACACAATGTTCAATTTGATTGTGTTAACTTTCGACTTACATCTCACTATATTTCATACTCAAAGTTCATTCAAGTGTTTAAGTCTTGCTAGAAATCATTATTGGTTTTATATTAACCCCATTTCATATCTTATAATATTCATTTCATTTGACTTAAAACACTTTTTACGTTCATTAACACTTGTCATGACGTTTCGACATTTATTCGCCACACGCCCAATTTATCTCTCTCGTGTATGCTTAGTATGCTTATACAACTTATCTAATACATTATTTATTAATGTTAAGCATCATTATAGTTACTAATATTCATGTTTTATAACTTAGAACAACATCTTTTATCGTCAAAAGCACTACACTTCCATACGTGCATGTCCGTCGCCCTCTGATTGCCTCCGAAAACACAATAGTCCCAAACATGGCCACTTTTACCCCTTCTAACAAACTCAAATTGAAAAATGTAAAGAATAAAAGTTGTAGGTATATTCGTCCTCATTCCGGATCATCTTGAATCGCCTCAGTCGTAGTTCATATGAAAATGTTATGCCTATTTTACATAAATAGGTCAAAACAGTCACACTTGACACATTATGGGCACAGCTGCACCCATTTCCTTCACAATTCATAACTTCTTCATTTTAAGTCAGAATTTGTTGGTTTTTGACTCTATGAACTCGTGAAACACTGAACTACTCATCTATAGAATAATTATAACACTTCAAGAACATTAAAAATTTATTTTAAGGGTTCCAATTCACTGTTCATGCTATACTTTTATGTTTTAAACATATTTAGCGAATTCATTCGCTACGAATTCGTTTCTTGACCAAAACAATTCATTCCACTTGCATTCTTTTCGTTTCTCAATATACTAATACAAACTATCATCAATTTATAGTTTATCACATGATTTAATCATCAATTTTGGGTCTAAAATAAGCCATCTTGTACATATTATGCCAAAAACTCAAATTCTTTATCTTTTAAAATATTTACATGAATTTGATTAGTTAAAAACCAATTATAGATGACATAGAAAGAATTATACATATCTAAGAACATATATAATTCAACTTCTTGACAAATCCTCTTCCAAAATTCATTTAAGAGAAAAACTCAAGAAACCAAACTAGAGTTTTAGGGTTAGGTTATTACTGTAATATCCTAGATTTTTCCATGTAATTAAACAATTTCAATAAACAAACTTATGTTAAATTCTTACGTGACAATCATTTTTAGATGACAATTATTTTTAGATGAATTTTTTTTTTTATTACATGTTTTGTGATAAGATGCATATTAATAGTTGTTACGGTTAGGCCAATTATTTAAATTGGTTAAGGATAGAATTAATTCTAATTAATTTCGTGGATGACTTACAAATATGAGTTTGAGTTTGGAACGGAATTTAGAGACGCGGTCTGCGTATTTGAGTCCGAAACGTCAAAATTAGTCAGGATAGACTGTAACCACAAAAATGTGTCACGGTTGACTTTTTGGTCAAAGTCAACCGGTTGACTTTTTAGGGGAAAAAGTCAACTACAAAATTTTGAAGTTGAGTTTGACGAAACGGATAGTCCCATGACGTTCGGGACGTCCACTTTAGTAGGAATCAATATAAGTATCGAACACATTCGACTATGAAGGGCAAAACGGTCAAAATTATTATTTGATTAAAAGGTTAAATAATATTTTCATTTAACAAGATCAGCAGCTAGGGTACTTGGTGACCATCAAATTGGGACAAGAGAGGAGCATACGTATATTGCATGATAGCCAAGAAGGGAGTATTTCATTTTATTCCTTAAAAAAAAAAAAAAAAAAACTCTTCAATTTCTCAAACTCCCACTTCCCCTATTTAATTAGCTAGACTAATGAAGGCAATTGATGGCTGGAATGAGTTACGAATGGGAGGGGGCTCAAGTTATATCAACTCTCATATACATGTTTTCCTTCCCAATTACTTCTTCACTTTGCAAAAGAAAATTCTACGTGAGAGAAAATATTGGGAGTTGAGAGTGGTGCTAGGTGGCCTAAGAATTACGGAGGTTGCAAAGGAGTTAGCAAGCAAAGGGGTGAGACTCTAGCAAGATTAAACCAAGAGGAAAAATTTCATCCAAAAGGTAAGCTTCAAACCATTTCTTATGTTATGAGCAAACTAGTAAGAAAATTAATGTATAAACATGGTAGATGGTTTGTTTTGACCTTGTAATGTCATGCTAGGGTTTGTTTCTGATATGTGGTAGTAGAGAGTGAAAATTCTGGTTTAGTACATGCTCTAATTCATAGAAAGTCAAGAAATCATGCCATGTATGCTAGCTATTTGATAAAATGCCTCTTAGATGCTAATTTGATGAAAACATGAAAAGTTAGAGAATTGAATGGTTGTAACATGTGTATATATATTATTAGAAGTGGTCTGGATAATAGGAATCAAACCCATGCATGCTAGAATCAAAATCATGATTTTCTCAAAAGTTGGGTTAAACTAGTTTGCATGATTTTTTTTAGGATTTTTCGTCACTCGAAATCATGTCTTAGATAATCCATTTGGTACATGTAATAATTTTGTAAAATAATATGTAGCATGGGGTATAACATGTCCAAATTTCATTCGGATCGAAGCTATATTGAGTGAGATATGAAAATCGTAAGCAAACATGTTAGAAACCGAAAAAAAAAAGCATGAATGCTGACCCTAAAGACAAAATTCGGTGCTAGCTACAGTTTCTAGAAAATTGTGGGCTTTTGGGTTATTATAGTACACTGAATAAGCTTTCTATAGACTCCAAAATGACTAATTCCGACTTGAAGCAAGGAGTTATGACTTTTCAAAGTAGTTGTGTCAAATCATCCAACAAATTCGGTGCAGATCCTCTTGCACGGATTTTCTGGAATTTTGTGCTTGGAATTTGAAGATGGTCCATGAACGAAAGTTGTAGCCCCAGAAGTTAGCTTCGCGTGGGCGCAAGAATCGCTCAAAAAATGTTTTAAAACAAATTAGTTATGACTGTTTTAGCGAGATATGGTAAAGTTGAGAAAAAAAAATATAAAAACTGTTATGTTTGGGCATTTTTAAGTTCTGTTTTGGGCTGCCTATGATGTCTAAAATGGGTGGCATATATTTTCTAAATATATTCTCTTATGATGTTTATAGCATATCCAATAGGAGACCCTTATACTTTCAAACTAGATTGTGTATGAATGGTGATTAACGAGACACATGTAATTAGGTTACGTGAAGGTTAATTACTAGCGTGTATTGTAGCAGGCTCATCAGGCAAGTTTCCTAACCCTAATTTCTTTTGGGTATTTATTAAATCCTTACTAATATTATAGTAGTAAGGGTAAGTATTGGACTTGTGTTAGTTATTTATTCGTGCAAGTTTCTTCGTTGAAAAGTCATACAAACTCCAATTATCTTACAAGCTTTTCAATGGTTATTCATTATTATTCTAATCATTATGCTTTTTTAAGTTTCATGTCATCATAGAACTGTTTGTATGTATAATCCTAGCCTTTGGTTCCAGCTAGTTATTATTGATGAAAAATGATTTAAAACACATCTTTCGAAGATATTGAATGTTTACCAATCCAAGTTGCCTTGGTGAGGTCTCGCATGATTACTAAGATGAACAACCCGAATGAACGGAAAAAATAGATGTCGGGCAAATAGTCCCATTTATGCTTATGCATTTTAAACTTAATACATGTGCACAATGTAGGGTACAATGGGCTGATCACCTGGCGTACTTGCAGAGACCGTTTACAGTCTATTTGATTGTTAAACCGTCGATAATTTTGATGAAAGAAATATGTTCGGGTATTTTACACCCCTTAGTATGATATTGAAAATTCTTAAATTTCCATTCTTGATGTTCCTATTTAACACTTGATAATCTTTTCAACTGTTGAGGTTTAGCTATTCAAATGCTTTCACTCTGATGTATATTTTCAAATTTATTCATATACTTGTTGGGCAATTCGTGCTCATTCTTGTTTAAACCTTTCGATTAAGGATGAGAAGGTGAGGGGGTTTGAAAGGACAAGGGAAAGTCCAAGATGAAGTGATGTTAATGGTTATGTAATAAAATAATTATTTCAGATATGTGTATTGTGGCGATAAACGCTAAGACTGAGTTCCAGTATGTTTTAAGGTTGTAAAGACTTGGGATTTTATTTTGAATAATTATGTAATAGTTAATATTATTATTCCTTATTGTTAAGGTTTACTTAGTTAGATGATGGTGTATGTTGTATCGTGAGCACCAAGTTCTGTAATCGATGTTACACGGATTTGGGGGCGTCACAGGTTGGTATCAGAGCTTTAGGCTATAAACCTTAGGTGGGGAACCTTGGGCTATAACCTTAGAGAGAGTTAATGGAGATGATAGGGAGATGAACTCACATAGAGTTCTAAGTGTAGTGTCAAATCTATTTTTAAAAAACAAAATCAATATCTATTTTTCTAATCGAGTTGATTTGTGTTTTGATTATAGGATGTCGGAGAAGAGGAAGTTAGAGATATTCGTGTAGTAAGTGAGCGAGTTAGTGACAAATGTACACGAGCTTTATAAATTAGGCGAGGCAAAGAATGAGTCGGAACCAGAGGAGTATCCTGGAAGAGGAAGAGGAGCCCGAGGAGGACTCAGGAGAGGTACTGAAGACACTATCTTTGGATGAGTTGATGGACCGGATCGTCGAACCGGACGACAAGGTCCATGAGTTAGAGGAGTCAGTCGTCGGGGAACAACAAGTGTGACTTTCTTTGGGAGCATTGGTGGACCACACAGTAATTAGAATGGGGATCTGGCGACACAAGTCATGCGGGTTGAAGGCCGTAAGTCGGTTAAATTTGAAGGATGAGAGGATGCTATTAGAACCACTTGGGACATACCATTAATGGGTTGGAGTCGAGGATTGAGTCTCCAACTTGATAAGCGATTATTACCACTTTACGGGAGATGAGAGAAGAGACCGTGTTAGGGTTGAGAAGCTAACCGGAGAGTTGGAGGGAGAAGTTAGAGACAAGAAGGTTAAGATAGACAAGATGAAATACGTGTTTAAGTCGGCACATGGAAGGTTCCAGCATAGGGTGCGTCACTTTCCACGTGAGGAGCTCCGGTCTGGCCGTGTTATAAGCCGAGAGCTGGTGAAAGAGATAGCAGATGAGGAGCATGAGGATGCCATTAGGCGGGGTCTTTAGTTATTATGATAAACTTTTTCCTAGTAGCAAATAAAATGCTTATCTATGTAATAAAAAGCTTGGTTTCTGTTTTTACCAAGTGATTGATGCCACGTGATGTAAATGGCGTAATGCCATAAGACGATGAAAAACTTTGAGTAATATGTTTATAAATAAATATGTTTTTATTTAAGTATGGATGTGATGGTTCAGTTTTTACAAATTCTATATCTTGTAGAGTAAGTTATGAGATAATAATATTAAGTTCATTTTGAATGTATAGATGGCTAGAGGAAGATGTTTCCAAGCACCCGAGAAATTCGACGACAGTAATCTTTGGGGATCCACCAAGAACCTATGCAGCAGTTTTGTAGACATGTTAGTGGGGCACTTCAAAATCGAACCCCGAATGTCAATAACCCTCCAATGGCCCCAAAGGGCACACTTTAAAGACTTCAAAAGTGCGGGACCACACGAGTTCAAAGGAACTACTGGAACCCATCGAAGCCCAAACTTGGGTTAAGGAAATCAAAAGGCGTTATTTATCGCCTTTAGTAGAGACGACCGAAAACTATCTTCGCCACGTATATCTTTGAAAGGTGAAGCCAACTACTGGTGGGAGGCAAATCAGACCCGAGCTGGAGAAGGTGTGATACCTTGGGAAGGGTTCAAGAAAATCTTTTTTGAGAACTATTTTCCTGTTAGTATGCAGAGTCGCATGGAGATGCGATTCCTGGAGCCGAAACAAGAAGATATGATGATGCATGTGATGATGTGTTAATGTTTACCGAATTTGGCGAGGTTTGCACCTCATCAGGTCGACACTAAGGAGAGAAAGATGAGGAGGTTTGAGCAAGGCCTCAAACCATGGCTATACAGTAGACTTTCGGTGCTGCAGACGAATAGTTTCGCGACTCTCCTGGAGAAAGCTATAATCGCTGAGGGCGGAAGTGAAGCCCTAATGAAGTTCAACAAGGAGAAAAAGAAGAAGACTGAAGGAGGAAACCGTGGAGAAGGCAGCAGCAGCAATGGTGCAAATAAGAGGAAGTGGAACAACAACAACAATAACAACAACAACAATAATGTCAACTCGGGAAACCCTGGGGGCAAATCAGGGGAAGCAAAAAAGAGGACTGAGGCGTGCAAGTAGTGTGGAAGGAATCACTCGGGGGCATGTCTAAAAGGGAAGAATGTTTGTTTCAATTGCGGGCAGGAGGGGCACGTCTCTCCCAATTGCTCTGCACCGAAGAGAAATGGATGTTTCAACTGTGGAGCATTAGATCATCAGGCGAGGAGCTGCCCAAAGAAAAACTCAAAGAGGAGGAAATGGAGGAGGGACCAAGCGGTGGAACTCTCACAATTGGTGGACCACCAACTCAGAATCGACCAACAACAAGGACTTTCAACATGACGGTTCAGGATGCGGTTGCATCCAGGGACGTGGTTTTAGGTATCATTCTGATCAATGATATATCTGCTTACATATTATTTGATTCGGTGTGCTACTTGTTCCTTTCGTTTTTTTGCATGAATTCTCCCAACGACTAAACTTACCTCGGAAGAATTAGAATATCCTATGAACATAGAAGTTGCTAATAAGGAAGTCATTCCAGTTAACCATGTCCATAGGAATTGCGTTGTAGATATCGGGGATATAAGTTACCCGTGGACTTAATCCCAATTCAATTAGGAGAATTTGATGTAATTTAGGGATGGATTGGTTATTTAACCATGGAGCGATGATAGATTGCGGAAAAAGTGTATAAACCTTAAGACTCCGAGCGATCGAAGGTAGTGTTCTATGGGAGTAGGTCGCCAAGACTCTCGAGTTGTCGGCGATGATGCTGCGAGAAGTTACTAAAAAATAGATGTGTAGGTTATTTGGCCCATATCGTCGATACTCATAAAGTAGGGTTAGAAATGGGATAGATACCTGTGGTGAATGAATTTCCATATGTATTCCCGGAAGAATTACCAGGTCTTCCGCCGGATAGAGAGGTCGAATTCGTTATAGATTTAGTCTGAAGAGCACACCGATCTCAAAAGCCCCGCATGAATGGCAATGGCAAGCAGAGTTGAAGGAGCCGATAAGACATGCGAGTCACAGGAATTGTTAGATAGGAATTATATTCAACCGAGTGTGTCTCCTTGGGGAGCACTAGTGTTGTTTGTAAAAAAGAAGGACGGGTCGATGAGACTGTGCATCGATTATCGAGAGCTGAACAAGGTGACGATCAAGAACAAGTACCCGTTACCTAGGATAGATGACCTGTTTGATCAGTTGAAGGGAGCGAAATATTTTTCCAAAATCAATTTGAGGACGGGGTATCACCAGTTGAAGGTGAGAAAGGAGGATGTACCTAAGACAGCGTTCAGAACTCGTTACGGTCACTACGAGTTTCTGGTAATGTCGTTCGGGTTAACAAACGCGCCAGCAGCGTTTATGGACATGATGAATCGGGTATTCAAACAGTATTTAGATAAATTCGTAGTTGTGTTCATAGATGATATCCTGATCATTTCCAAGACTCAGGAAGATCATGCTAGAACATTTAAGATTAGTATTGGAAGCATTGAGAAGGGATAAATTATATGCAAAATTTTCGAAGTGCGAGTTCTGGTTAGAAAAAGTTCAATTTCTGGGTCACGTGATCGACAAGGACAGAATCTCTGTGGATCCAACAAAGGTGGAAGCGGTTCAAAATTGGGAACAACCAAAGACACCGACGGAAGTAAGAAGTTTCTTAGGATTGGCGGGCTACTACAGGCGGTTCATTCAAGATTTTTCGAAGATAGCTGGAACATTGACGAATTTAACAAAGAAGTCGGTGAAGTTTGTCTGGACTGAGAAGTATGAAGAGAGTTTTCGAGAACTCAAGAAGAGATTGAGTGAGGCACCGGTGTTGTCGTTACTGCACGATCTGGTGACTTCGTGATTTTCAATGATCGTCACACAAGGGCTTGGTGCGTGTGTGCTTATGCAACATGGTAAAGTCATTGCGTACGCATCGCGCCAGTTGAAGGATTATGAGAAGGGATATCCTACCCATGACCTGTAATTGGCAGCAGTAGTATTTGCCCTCAAGATTTGGTGGCACTATTTATATAGTGTGAAGTGTGAAATATACACGGACCATAAAAGTCTGAAGTATATTTTCACGCAAAAGGAGTTAAATATGAGGCAGAGGAGATGGTTGGAGCTAATAAAGGATTACGATTGCGATATTTTGTATCATCCGGGGAAAGCGAACGTGGTAGCGGATGCGTTAAGCAGAAAAGGCAGTGGTAGATTGGCAATGCTAACAGCTCAGGAGGAGTTAATCAAGGAGATGGCCAGTTTGGAGCTAGAGATAAAGAGGCCGAGAGAGCCAGATGGGAAATTGTTCGTAATGGAGGTTCGTCCGACTCTATTAGACAAGATCAAGGAAGCACAAGGGTAATGAAGAAGAATGAAAAAAATGAAGAAAAGAATTTCCGACGGAGAGGAGCTTAAATTCAACATGGGTGGTGATGGTCTGTTAAAATTTGAGGAGAGAATTTGGGTGCCAGCGGTATCTGAGTTAAAGGAAGAAATCTTGCAGGAAGCTCATAGTTCAAGTTACTCAATCCACCCGGGAAGCACAAAAATGTATCAGGATCTTCGTCAACATTATTGGTGGCCCAATATGAAAAGAGAAGTCGCAGAGTGCGTCAGCAAGTGTTTAACGTGCCAGCGGGTCAAGGCGGAACATCAGAAACCAAGCGGGTTACTTCAACCGTTAGAAATTCCGGAATGGAAGTGGGAGCATATCACGATGGATTTTGTGGTAGGACTTCCAACTACGCAAAAGGGTTACGATGCAGTGTGGGTGATCGTCGACCGATTGACCAAGTCAGCACATTTCTTGCCAATCAAGATCAGATATACCTTGGATCAGTTGGCTAAACTTTATATCAAAGAGATCGTTTCCAGGCACGGTGTACCAGTTTCAATTGTGTCAGATCGCGATCCGCGGTTCACAGCAAACTTCTGGAGAAGTTTTCAAGAACGTATGGGAACGCATCTGAGGTTGAGCACCGCGTATCATCCTCAAACAGATGCGCAGAGCGAGAGAACTATTTAAACGTTAGAGGACATGCTTAGAGCATGTGTGATGGATTTCAAAGGGAGTTGGGATGACCACCTACCGTTGGTGGAATTTGTATACAACAACAGCTACCGTGCGAGCATCGGGATGCCACCTTATGAAGCTTTATATGGAAGGAAATACAGAACGCCATTGTGTTGGGATGAAGTAGGAGAATGTCAACTGCTAGGGCCAGAATTGGTACAGCAAACTGCGGATGTGATCAAAACTATTCGAGCGAGGCTAGTGAGGGCTCAAGATCGACAGAAGAAATATACAGATCAACACCGGCAACAACGAGACTTCGACGTCAGCACTTATGTGTTTTTGAAATTATCACCTTGGAAAGGGAAAATGAGATTTGGGAAGAAGGGAAAACTTAGTCCCAGATTCATAGGACCCTTTGAACTTCTGAGACGAGTCGGTGAGGTAGCTTATGAAATAGCTTTACCTTCGGAACTAGAACATATACACAACGTATTCTACATTTCAGTCTTAAGACCATATAAGCAGGACTACAAGCATGTCATAGAGTATGAACCCATTCAGTTCGAAAAAGACTTAACTTACGAAGAGGTTCCAGTGCAGATAATTGATAGAAAAGAACAAGTGTTAAGAAATAAAATAATACCTTCTGTTAAGGTAGTATGGAGGAACCACAACGCCGAGGAGGCTACGTGGGAACTCGAGGAGAAAATGATGAAAAACTACCCTAATCTGTTTGTTTGATGTGTAATGATTCCGGGGACGGAATCCTTATAAGGGAGGGTGAATGTAATATCCTAGATTTTTCCATGTAATTAAATAATTTCAATAAACAAACTTATGTGAAATTCTTACGTGACAATTATTTTTAGATGACAATTATTTTTAGATGAATTATTTATTTTTTTTATTATATGTTATGTGATAAGATGCATATTAATGGTTGTTACGGTTAGGCCAATTATTTAAATTGGTTAAGGATGGAATTAATTCTAATTAATTTCGTGGATGACTTACAAATATGAGTTTGAGTTTGGAACGGAATTTAGAGACGCGGTCTGCGTATTTGAGTCCGAAACGTCAAAATTAGTCGATAGATCAGTAACCACAAAAAATGTGTCACGGTTGACTTTTTGGTCAAAAGTCAACCGGTTGACTTTTTTAGGGAAAAAGTCAACTACAAAATTTTGAAGTTGAGTTTGATGAAAACGGATAGTCCCATGATGTTCGGGACGTCCCACTTTAGTAGGAATCGATATAAGTATCGAACACATTCACTATGAAGGGCAAAAGCACGGTAAAATTATTATTTGATTAAAAGGTTAAATAATATTTTCATTTAACAAGATCAGCATTAGGGTACTTGGTGACCATCAAATTGGGACAAGAGAGGAGCATACGATATTGTATGATAGCCAAGAAGGGAGTATTTCATTTTATTCCTTAAAAAAAAAAAAAAAAAAAAACTCTTCAATTTCTCAAACTCCCACTTCCCCTATTTAATTAGCTAGACTAATGAAGGCAATTGATGGCTGGAATGAGTTACGAATGGGAGGGGGCTCAAGTTATATCAACTCTCATATACATGTTTTCCTTCTCAATTACTTCTTCACTTTGCAAAGAAAATTCTACGTGAGAGAAAAATATTGGGAGTTGAGAGTGGTGCTAGGTGGCCTAAGAATTCTGGAGGTTGCAAAGGAGTTAGCAAGCAAAGGGGTGAGACTCTAGCAAGATTAAACCAAGACGAAATTTCATCCAAAAGGTAAGCTTCAAACCATTTCTTATGTTATGAGCAAACTAGTAAGAAAATTAATGTATAAACATGGTAGATGGTTTGTTTTGACCTTGTAATGTCATGCTAGGGTTTGTTTCTGATATGTGGTAGTAGAGAGTGAAAATTCTGGTTTAGTACATGCTCTAATTCATAGAAAGTCAAGAAATCATGCCATGTATGCTAGCTATTTGATAAAATGCCTCTTAGATGCTAATTTGATGAAAACATGAAAAGTTAGAGAATTGAATGGTTGTAACATGTGTATATATGTTATTAGAAGTGGTCTGGATAATAGGAATCAAACCCATGCATGCTAGAATCAAAATCATGATTTTCTCAAAAGTTGGGTTAAACTAGTTTGCATGATTTTTTTTAGGATTTTTCGTCACTCGAAATCATGTCTTAGATAATCCATTTGGTACATGTAATAATTTTGTAAAATAATATGTAGCATGGGTATAACATGTCCAAATTTCATTCGGATCGAAGCTATATTGAGTGAGATATGAAAAAATCAAAGTAAACATGTTAGAAACCGAAAAAAAAACTGTGAACTGCTGACCCTAAAGACAAAATTCGGTGCTAGCTACAGTTTCTAGAAAATTGTGGGCTTTTGGGTTATTATAGTACACTGAATAAGCTTTCTATAGACTCCAAAACGGACTAATTCCGACTTCAGAGCAAGGAGTTATGACTTTTCAAAGTAGTTGTGTCAAATCATCCAACAAATTCAGTGCGCAGTCTCTTGCACGGATTTTCTGGAATTTTGTGCTTGGAATTTGAAGATGGTCCATGAACAAAAGTTGTAGCCCCAGAAGTTAGCTTCGCGTGGGCGCAAGAATCGCTCAAAAAATGTTTTAAAACAAATTAGTTATGACTGTTTTAGCGAGATATGGTAAAGTTGAGAAAAAAAAATATAAAAACTGTTATGTTTGGGCATTTTTAAGTTCTGTTTTGGGCTGCCTATGATGTCTAAAATGGGTGGCATATATTTTCTAAATATATTCTCTTATGATGTTTATAGCATATCCAATAGGAGACCCTTATACTTTCAAACTAGATTGTGTATGAATGGTGATTAACGAGACACATGTAATTAGGTTACGTGAAGGTTAATTACTAGCGTGTATCAGAAAGGTGCTCATCGAGCAAGTTTCCTAACCCTAATTTCTTTTGGGTATTTATTAAATCCTTACTAATATTATAGTAGTAAGGGTAAGTATTGGACTTGTGTTAGTTATTTATTCGTGCAAGTTTCTTCGTTGAAAAGTCATACAAACTCCAATTATCTTACAAGCTTTTCAATGGTTATTCAGTTATTATTCTAACTGTTATGCTTTTAAGTTTCATGTCATCGTAGAACTGTTTGTATGTATAATCCTAGCCTTTGGTTCCAGCTAGTTATTATTGATGAAAAATGATTTAAAACACATCTTTCGAAGATATTGAATGTTTACCAATCCAAGTTGCCTTGGTGAGGTCTCGCATGATTACTAAGATGAACAACCCGAATGAACGGAAAAAACAGATGTCGGGCAAATAGTCCCATTTATGCTTATGCATTTTAAACTTAATACATGTGCACAATGTAGGGTACAATGGGTGATCACCAAGCGTGACTTGCGAGACCGCTTACGATCTATTTGATTGTTAAACCGTCTGATAATTTTTGATGAAAGAAATATGTTCAGGGTATTTTTACACCCCTTAGTATGATATTGAAAATTCTTAAATTTCCATTCTTGATGTTCCTATTTAACACTTGATAATCTTTTCAACTGCTGAGGTTTAGCTATTCAACCTGCTTTCACTCTGATGTATGTTTTCAAATTTATTCCATATACTTGCTTTGGCAATTTGTGCTCATTCTTGTTTAAACCTTTCAGTTAAGGATGAGAAGGTTGGGGGTTCGGGCAAGGACAAGGGAAAGTCCAAGATGAAGTGATGCTAATGGTTATGTAATAAAATAATTATTTCCGCATATGTGTATTGTGGCGATAAACTCTAAGACTGAGTTCCAGTATGTTTTAAGGTTGTAAAAACTTGGGATTTTATTTTGAATAATTATGTAATAGTTAATATTATTATTCCTTATTGTTAAGGTTTACTTAGTTAGATGATGGTGTATGTTGTATCGTGAGCACCAAGTTCTGTAATCGATGTTACACGGATTTGGGGGCGTCACAATTACCTCTTAATTTCTTCTTAGAGTCGCTACATGATAAGAATTGCTTGCATAATCCTCTTCTTCTCCTTTGAATTCCCATACTTCCTCTCAAAGACTCACAGAGAACTCTCACCCTCTCTCAACTTCTCTGTTTTTTAACTCTTAGCCTTAGGAATATAGCGTAAACATAACTGAAGCTTAACTTAAACGTGGCTTGGCCAGTTACCAATACTAAGAGTCACAACAGTTGTATATACAAAGGGTCTCTAGGCCATGTTTGGCTAGAACCCAAACAACCTCTTCTAATTTTTTTTATTTATAATTTCCTTATTATATCTTCTCTCTAAGTGTCACACTTCATTATTATTATTATTATTATTATTATTATTATTATTGCTAAATCACTCAGCCAACAGTCTTCCCATCTATTTACCTATATGACTTATGAAATTACATTCATAAGTAAAACACTTCTAATTAGCTAAACATTCCCATTAAAATAATTAATATTTATTTCACTAATTATTTTAATAAATTATATAATTATTATTTATAATTATACAATTTTCTTTCCTTTTATAAATTGTCACAAGACAATTTATTTAATCAATAATTTTAATCATAATTTAGATATTTATTTAATTCATTAATCCTAACACCAATATTTATTTATAATTATATCGGTTCTTCTCATTCTCATACTTTATTTACATTCAATTGGCTAAATATAATATATTAAGCCATTAAATAAACGCATTACTCTTACATGTAATATATTACCTTTCCTCTTTATTAAAACAATTATATTTACATTAATTCATTATTTAAATTAAGTGAATTACTCGCTTTTATTTACTTAGATTAAATTCATAAATATTTCATTACCAACAAGGCATACCAATTAAATTATATTATTCCATAATATAATTTCCATCTTAATTAACTAATATTATAATATTAATTTCTTTTGCCACCATATTTCTTTTTCATAACTAATTTTTTTAACTTTCTTTAATAGTTTAATCAACTATTAAATCTCATATAAATTTAATTTTCTCACACCAAGACACATAATTCAAGATATATACATCTCATAATAAGAATTTTAATTATTAAATTCTTATTTTAAAAACTTATGAAAATTCGGGTGGTCACATTTCCCTTCACACCTCCCCTGTAAGAACCCGAATTTTCAGAAAATATTAAAATAAGAATTTAGTAAATAAAATTCTTAAAGCATGAGATGGGTTCGAACAAGAATATATAAATGTGTTACGAGGTATGAAGTATTATTGTACATGTTAAATAGAGTAATATGAGCTATGTAATAAGTGATGTTGTGTTTAATAAATATATATCATTATTATATATTTGTTGTTTATTGAAGAAGCGAGTTCTTTGAAGTAAAGAAGATGGATAGAAATTATCTATCAATATTAAATAATTTATGTGAAATTATTTTATCATAATAAGTTGGTGACATTAAATATCTTTGATAATCACCAATTTCTTGAGTATATGTACGAGTAAGTATCAAGTCTAAGGCAGTGCAACCGTACCCTTTAATGGTTGATGTATAGGAGCTGGGCCAAACGATTCCTTCAGAGAGCGGAGGTATATACGAATTAGTAACCGATCTAACTCATTATGAAAACAATGTAGACGAGACGAAGACAAATTTGTTGGTTGTTTGTGGGAAATCACTTAGTGTACTATATTGAATACCATTAACGACTCGATGTGTGCTAGGTTTGGACTTATATATATGTACGTTGTTGACGAGAGAAGAAATTGATATATCTTTAAATAAATATTGGTTAGATATTTATTGACTAATATTGGGATATGGTTAAATGTATAGATTAAAGAAAGAAAAGTTGAACTTGAAGTTTAATCTCTAAATTATTAAAGAATGTAGTCATTAGAGATTTATTTTGGTTAGTATAATGAGATAGCGTGTATGGGGCATGTTAAATGATTTGCGAGTTAAGTTCTGTTTCTATTGAAGCATAACATGTCTGCGTCCTAACTTAAGGTGGCGCGACCGCGCCACTCTCAAGCCTAAGACCAGCGCGGTCGCTCCGGTCTGTAGTCAGTTCATGATGAGTTGTGTAATCTGAACTATAGGAATTGTATATTAGTGGCTAATATGGTATCATATGGGTCATATTTGATATAGATAGTGCCCGTGAAGGGATGTAGATAGTGACCATGAATTGAATGAGAGTTAGTTATGGAAATTAACTAAACAAGAATAAATATTAGTTAACTTAAATTTAGTGGAAAATTATATTATGGAATAATATAATTTGAATATTAAAGCCTTGTGTGGCAGTGGCGTGATAGTAAATTGAATGGAAGGGGTAATTCACTCAAGTAAAATGGTGAATTAATTTATGTGCTTTACATGAAGAAAAGGAATTGAAGAATTATAGTATAATAATTGGTATTGTACATATTAATTATTTTAAGGAAAATGGTTATCTTAAATAAAGGGGCATGAGTATTAAAGTTAAATCAGACTAAAGGTTTAACTGGAATTATAAAAAGAAAATAAATGGTAAGTTAATAAATAATTGATATTAATTATCATTATGATAATTGAGTGTATTTGAGATAATAAAATTTATGAAAAAGAATCGGTTGAGAGTACCTAACTAAATTATAATTAGCCCAATTAAAATATTATTTAGACTAACCCAAATGTACATGGATTGTATGATTATGGGTATATGTACCCCTAATTTATCATATGGTAATTGTGACGCCCCCAAAATAGGTATACATCACCCATTCTGAGTCGCCAAATACATGGTACAGAAAACAACTACAACTTTATTATTACAATTGTCGTGCAAAATACGACAACACATACTGTGAGTTTAAATACAAATATTGTCTTCTAGACAATATCAACACTCAAATAAAGTCCCCATTATAATTATTGATGCACTATTTTACAAAAATAGTGAGGACTGCTAAAACAACTGTCTAGGACCATCACTCTATACCCCGACTGGTTCCTGCTATGTTCTCGCTTCCTGAGAAGAAAAATGGAACAAAAAGGAAAAGGGTGAGCTCAACTAGCCCAATAAAGAATATTATGACTAAGATAATATACAACAAATTATCCTTAGTCTTCAACATGGAAAAATCTGATAGAATATAATAGACAACAAGTTTTAGATCAATAACTGCAGCGGAAACAACAATTCATTAGAAGAGTTAAGTAGAGAATGAAATCTACTATCATCTATGAATTTAAAAGTCCACCGTCAATATTTAATCCCTGTAACATCAATCAATATACATCTTGAATCAAATATACATCTTTGCACTATGGGCCAAAGATATTTATTTGTATCACCAGTTGGTCATGTTCATCTCAACACCTGTTCATCTTTGCACTACGGGCCAAAGATATTCATCAGATAATCATTCATCTTTGCACTATAGGACAAAGATATTCATCAAGTATCACCATTAAGGACTGAGGATGATGAAAAACATTTTAAAGAATGAATTCAGTGAGACAGAAGAACAAATATTAGGGATTCGTATTTCGGTTTATCCAAATTCAATAATACTCCATAATAACCAATTGTGAAGTAGAATTCAAAAATAAAGATCAAAACATGGATACAATCAAAGATAGTAACCATAAAAGACATCTTAAACAAAAAGGAAAATTTTCATTTTTGGTGAATAGTGTTGTATACGTGAATAATGTCGTATACGTGAATAGTAACCCTGGCACAAAAAGGTAGAAATTCCACAATCAAACTCATATCAATATTTTGGCATAATGATATTGAAGAAAATAATATCATTTAAGAAAAAAATACATCCCTTACCTCAAAAGAACAGTATGTCTAAATGGAATATCGAATATGATGCTGAAGGAAACTTGCACTGAATAGTAACTCTCAAAGTATCTAGATACTCACAAAAATACGCTCGATAATATAGAGAGAAAGAAAACTTGTTTCTGGTGTGATTTTCAATTCTAACCTAAGCACCTATTTATAGGAAAATACTAGCACGCAGAAGCAGACTTGACCTGCAACCTGACGACTTTACCTGCTACTATTCCCACCCACCACATTTGAAATAAAATTCTAGCACATTTCTTCACCAACCATTGGCGGGGCCCACTCATTTTAGAATTTTCCACCAAAATGATAAATTTAGAAACTTCAACAATTTCTGAATCAGTCACCTCTTAAAATTCATAACAAATCATACGTTCATTTTTAACGGTTCAAAATTTGTGGACATATACTCAACTTATATATATATAACATATCCAAAAATCACAACAATCCAATAATCGGATTAAAAATTATAACTCACGCAATATATCTCAAGAATACTGATTTTTCGGATTATGAGTCCTTCTGACCAGTTTCCTTCATTTATAACCACATAAAATAAATAAATCCACCATTTATATCGACATCAAATAAATATTTCCTTATCATATAAGTCAATAAATAATTATTTACAAATATTATTACAGAATCACAATAATGACAACTAGGCCGTTCCCAGGAAAGATGGGGCTTTTCGATAAGGATTTCTCCTTACTGGCGCGCAATTAGGTGACCAAACCTCTCCTTGACAGAACTTTCTAGACATTGTCAATAATGCTATCTAATAATATTATTCAAATAATATGAATTATTGATCCGATAATGGAAATATCAGTAAATGACAATTATTGAAACAACAATAATATAAAATATCAACGCATCAATTATCAAATCAATAAAATATAATATTGAATAAAGAATTATCGTAAATAATTATTGAGTAGTGCCTTCTTACGTAAGAATTAATAATTCAAAAATATCGTGTAATACCGCAGTACATCGCAAACCCCGACCAGATTATTATATTTTTAACCACCGGGTATTCCAACAGTGTTAACGGTAACAACTATGTCATTATTTATAAAAACTCAAACTTGTCATTTTCTTCATCTGACAGTTATTCTATTATTGGGCCCACGAATGGCTGTGCCGTCGTACGAATATTCCCCGACAACAAGAATATTCCACGACCAAATGAATATTCCACGACCAAATGAATATTCCCCGACAAAAATGAATATTTTATAACCACTTGCTTATTTTGCAAAATTTGCACATTTTACCCATAACGAAAGCATTATATCAAATTATAGCCTTATTATTTCAAGATAATAAATAGAGGAAATTTAATTTTATTTATAATAAGTTGGGTCTTACAACCTCCCCTCCTTATGAAATTTCGTCCTCGAAATTGAAGTACGTACCTGGTGTTTCGAAAAGGTAAGGGTACCTCGCTTTCATTTTCGATTCCAACTCCCAGGTCATTTCTTCAATAGTATGGTTCCTCCACAAAACCTTGACTTGTGGTATAACCTTTGTTTGTAGGACATGCTCTTTCCTATCCAATATCTTGACAGGTACCTCCTCGTACGTTAAATCTTTGACTATCTCGTCTGGTTCTAACGCAATAATGTGGTTTGAGTCTTTCACATATTTACGAAGCATAGATATATGAAAAACATTATGAACACGAGACATGGTTGGAGGTAATGCGAGTCAATAGGCCACATTTTCTATTCGGTCAAGAATCTCAAATGGACCAACAAATCGTGGATTGAGCTTTCCTCTCTTCCCGAATCTTGTAACTTCCTTCCATGGGTCAATACATAACAGTACACGATCCCCAATATTAAATTCCACGTCCTTTCGATGAAGATCCGCATAACTCTTTTGTCGATCCTGTGCCGTTTTCATACGTTGTCGAATCGTTTGGATCTTTTCCGTAGTCATACTTACCAATTCTGGTCCCAACAACGTTGCTTCTCCCACCTCGTCCCAGCATACTGGAGAATGACACTTTCGTCCATACAGCGCCTCGAATGGAGCCATACCTATACTTGTTTGATAACTATTGTTGTAGGAGAATTCCACCAGTGACAAGTATTTATCCCAACTTCCTTTGAAATCTAGAACACAGAGTCTTAATAGATCTTCAAGAGTTTGAATAGTCCTCTCTAATTGCCCGTCCGTTTGAGGATGGTATGCCGAACTGAATCGTAAATCCATGCCCATAGATTTCTGCAAGCTAATCCAAAATCGTGAAGTGAATCTTGGGTCACGATCCGAAACTATGGATACTGGCATGCCATACAATCTCATAATCTCATTTACGTACATATGAGCAAGACGTTCAAGAGAATAAGTCTCACGTATAGGCAAGAAATGAGCAGACTTGGTTAATCTATCAATAATAACCAAAATCGCATTTATGCTTTGAGAAACTTTGGGAAGACCCGTAACGAAATCCATAGTAATGTGTTCCCACTTCCATTTCGGGATCTCAAGTGGTTACAATGGATCCTTTGGCACTTGATGCTCCGCCTTTACACGTTGGCAAGATAAACACCTCGAGATAAACTCCGCGATCTCTTTCTTCATATTGCTCCACCAAAATGTATGTCGAAGATCGTGATACATTTTGGTACTCCCAGGATGGATTGCAAACGGTGTATTGTGTGCCTCCATCATGATTCTATTCTTCAAGTTAGAATCGTTAGGAATGCAAAGTCTGGAGTTGACTCGAAGTATTCCTTCTTCATCGATTCTTGCTTCCGGAATAGTACCTTCTTGCACTTTCTTCTTCATATGCATCAGTTCCATGTATGTAGTTTGAGCAGCTTTAACTTTATCAATTAAAGTCAGTTCTACTCGTATATTTGCCATTATCATGTGGGTCTCTAGAGTCTTTAACTCTATCTCCATCCTTTGTAAGTCGTACAAAATGGGTCTTTGTGTTAACAACATCGCACTCGTACCCGCATACGATCTTCTACTCAATGCGTCAACTACAACATTTGCTTTTCCAGGATGATATTGAATGCTATGGTCGTAATCCTTCAACAGCTCTAGCCAATGTCATTGCCGCATGTTGAGTTCTTTTTGGGTGAAGAAATATTTGAGGCTTTTATGATCCGTATAAATCTCCACTTTCTCCCCATACAGGTAGTGTCTCCAGATTTTCAATGCAAAAATGACTGCTGCCAACTCCAGATCATGAGTAGGATAATTTCTTTCATATTCTTTGAGTTGTCGCGAGGCATAGGCTATGACTTTCCCATGTTGCATAAGAACACATCCTAACCCTTTGCCTGAAGCATCGCTGTAGATAAAAATCCATCCAAACCAGATGGTATTATTAGAACAGGTGCCGAAATGAGTCTCCTCTTGAGCTCTTAGAAACTCTTCTCGCATTCCTCGCTCTATACAAATTTTGTATCTTTCCGAGTTAGTTTAACAGAGTAGCGATTCGAGATAATCCTTCCACGAATCTCCGATAATAACTAGCTAAGCCCAAAAAGCTACGCACTTCGATCATCGACTTCGGTTTCTCCCAACTTTGTATTGCTTCAATCTTCACCGGGTCAACAGATACTCCATGCTTTGACACCACATGCCCAAGGAATGCTACTTCCTCAAGCCAGAATTCGCATTTCTTCAACTTGGCATATAGCTTGTTGTCACGAAGTCTTTAAAGTACTAGCTTTAAATGGTGCTCATGATCTTCATGGCTTTTGGAATAGATGCGGATGTCATCAATAAAGACAACAACGAACTAATCCAAATATTCCTTGAATACACGGTTCATCATATCCATGAAAGCAGCAAGAGAATTAGTCAATCCAAAAGACATGACTAAGAATTCATAATGCCCGCATCGAAGTTACAAGGCAATCTTGGAATATCCTCGCTTTTAATTTTCAAATTTGATGATATCCGTAATCGAAGATCGATCTTTGAAAAGAATTATGCTCCTTGCAACTAGTCAAACAGGTCATCAATGCGAGGTAGGGGATACCTATTCTTGATGGTGACATGGTTTAATTCTCGGTAGTCAATACAAAGTCGCATACTCCCGTCTTTCTTCTTTACAAATAGAACAGGAGCACCCCAAGGAGATGTACTAGGACGAATGAAACTGATGTCACATAATTCCTATAGTTGGACTTTTAACTCCTGAAGTTCAATAGGAGCCATCCGATATGCGGTTTTAGAAATGGGCTTTGTACCCCGTTCAAGATCAATAAAGAATTCAACTTCACGTTCTGGGGGTAGACTAGGAAGTTCTTCAGGAAATACGTCAGGAAATTCACTAACAACAAAAATATTATTCAAATCTGACGTGTTTTTGTTCGAGTCCATAACATAGGCTAAGAAAGCTTGGCATCCGTTTTTTTAATAAACGAATAGCTTTATTACTTGATATGACAGTGACTAATTTTAGTGGTTTAGTTGTTTGAATTCGTATGACAGGTTAGGAATATGAAAACTAACAACCTTACGAAAAATAATTAATTTTGACATGATGAGTAGTTAACCAATCAATCCCTAAAATCACATCAAATGCAAGTATCTTTAAAGAGATAAGATCAACAGGTAATGTGATTGTGCCAACTTGGATCAAGCAAGATTTATAAATAGTGGATGTGATAAAAGTTTCTCCTAACGGAGTCTCCACAGATAAATCAAAGTCTAATTTCTCCGGAGTCAAGTTTAAACGTTGAGCACAAGCAGGAGAGATAAAAGAATGGGTAGAACCGGTATCTAGTAAGGTATAAACTTAGCAAAAGTTCAAGATTATCTTACCCATGATCACCTCGTTCGGATTTCTCGCATTTTGGCCAGTCACGACAAACGCCCTCCCTTGAACCATCGACTTTTTTTTGTCCGTATTCACCTTTGGTGCCACCATCCCAGTTGGACTTGACTTTGCTACCAGAAAAAATTGGGCTATATGACCGTCTTTTCCACAATTGAAACACACCTTGGAAGCCTATGAACAGTTTGGACTTATGTGTCCCTCCTCTCTACATTTGTAGCATCTAACTGGCGGTCGTTCTCCTCCCCTAGAATTTGTTATTGGTGCTGGTGCTGCTGCTGATGTCTTCCCGTCATTGTTGAATCTCCTCTTTTTGAAATTTTCACTTAACTCACCACTCCTATTATCATGGCCACGATGACCACCTGAGTGGTTACTGCTTTTGTCTGTATTTTTCCCTCCTCACTTGTTATTATTGCTCCGATAACTGCTGTCACCGATATGACCCTGGTTGTGGTCCCTCGATTGAACATACTCACTATCTCGCTCTAATAATTGAGCCCTGTTGACAACATCTGAATACATAGAAAATTTGTGAGAGATAAGGTATTGACGAATCTCAGGTTTTAGACCTCTCGAAACATCCAAGCGTCATACGTTCCTCATTCTCTACCAAATGAGGTGCAAACCGATAACTCCGCTAACTTCACCTTGTCTTTGGGACACCGCCATGTTGTTGTTCTGTTCCAATCTAATAAACTCTACCTCCTTCATATGACGAATACTTTCAGGAAAGTACTTGTCATTGAACAGTTTCTGAAATCTTTCCCAAGATATGTTGAGTGCGGCTGGCTGGGTACGCTTCACATATTCCCACCAGTAATCTGCCTCACCACGGAACATAAAGGTGGCGAATGGAACCTTCTGTTCCTCCATGCATCCCAAGACATCAAATATCTTGGTAATTTGCTTTGCCCACGTTTTTGCCTTAATCGGATCCGGCTTTCCCCAAAAATCTGGTGGTCCCAACTCCTTGAACTGCTTGGCTGTGATAAACCGCGTGTTGCTATCATTTCCACCCGTATTTTGTACACGAGTCTCCCTCGTTTGATTTTGCATGAACTGCAAAAAGATTCTAAACATTCCATCATTCATCGTTTGCTCCATAGTGTTGTTTATAGGAGGAATATTGTCTTCCTGTTGCACGTTCTCTTGGTTGGTGATTGATGGTTATTCCACAGTCTCATACACTCCATTGTTAACATTCTCAGCTGCCATTCTTAAAAACTGCCATAAAACAAGGGTTAATTAAACAAATTAACATGTCACATAATATCCCTATATTATGACCGACCAACAAATAAGCTTAGGTAGGACACACTAGCGAAGGATTTACTCGTCTCTCCCCTCCTAGTTCTATTCCCCGATCTCCGCCAGAGACCATATCCCTAAGCTTTGATACCAACTGTGACGCCCCCAAAATAGGTATACATCACCCATTCTGTGAGTTTAAATACAAATATTGTCTTCTAGACAATATCAACACTCAAATAAAGTCCTCATTACAATTATTGATGCACTATTTTACAAAAATACTGAGGACTGCTAAAACAACTGTCTAGGACCATCACTTTATACCCCGACTGGTTCCTGCTATGTTTTCGCTTCCTGAGAAGAAAAATGGAACAAAAAGGAAAAGAGTGAGCTCAACTAGCCCAATAAAGAATATTATAACTAAGATAATATACAAAAAATTATCCTTAGTCTTCAACAGGGAAAAATTTGATAAAATATAATAGACAACAAGTTTTAGATCAATAACTACAGCGGAAACAACAATTCATTAGAAGAGTTAAGTAGAGAATGAAATCTACTATCATCTATGAATTTAAAAGTCCACCATCAATATTTTATCCATGTAACATCAATCAATATACATCTTGAATCAAATATTCATCTTTGCACTACCGGCCAAAGATATTTATTTGTATCACCAGTTGGTCATGTTCATCTCAACACCTGTTCATCTTTGCACTACGGGCCAAAGAGATTCATCAGGTAATCATTCATCTTTGGACTACATGATAAAGATATTCATCAAGTATCACCATTAAGGACTAAGGATGATGAAAAACATTTTAGAGAACAAATCCAGTGAGACAGAAGAACAAATATTAGGGATTCATATTTCGGTTTATCCAAATTCAATAATACTCCATAATAACCAATTGTGAAGTAGAATTCAAAAATAAAGATCAAAACATGGATACAATCAAAGATAGTAACCATAAAAGACATCTTGGACAAAAAGGAAAATTTTCATTTTTGGTGAATAGTGTTGTATACGTGAATAGTGTCATATACGTGAATAGTGCCGTATATGTGAATAGTTACCCCGACACAAAAAGGAAGAAATTCCACAATCAAACTCATATCAATATTTCGGCATAATGTTATTGAAGAAAATAATATCATTTAAGAAGAAAATAACATCCCTTACCTCAAAAGAACAGTATTTTTGAATGGAATATCGTATATGATGCTGAAGGAAACTTACACTGAATAGTAACTCTCAAAGTATCTAGATACTCACAAAAATACGCTCGATAATATAGAGAGAAAGAAAACTTGTTTATGGTGTGATTTTCAATTCTAACCTAAGCACATATTTATAGGAAAATGCTAGCACGCTGAAGCAGACTTGACCTGCAACCTGATGGCTTTACCTGCTACTATTCCCACCCACCACATTTGAAATAAAATTCTAGCACATTTCTTCAACAACCATAGGTGGGGACCACTAATTCTAGAATTTTCCACCAAAATGATAAATTTAGAAACTTCAACAATTTCTGAACCAGTCACCTCTTAAAATTCATAAAAAATCATATGTTCATTTTTAACGGTTCAAACTTTGTGGACATATACACAACTTATATATGTATAACATATCCAAAAATCACAACGATCCAACGGTCGGATTAAAAATTATAACTCACGTAATATATCTCAAGAACACTGATTTTTCGGATTATGAGTCCTTCTGACTAGTTTCCTTCATTTATAACCACATAAAATAAATAAATCCATCATTTATATCCACATCAAATAAATATTTCCTTATCATATAAATTAATAAATAATTATTCACAGATATTATTACAGAATCACAATAATGACAACCAGTGTGCCTCCCAGAAAGAGGGTCTTTCCGATAAGGATTTTTCCTTCTCAAGCACATATTACGTGACCAAACCTCTCCTCGATGTAACTTTCTAGACATTGCCAATAATGCTATCTAATAATATTATTCAAATAATATGAATTATTGATCCGATAATGGAAATATTGTGTAAATGACAATTATTGAAACAACAATAATATAAAATATCAACGCAAAGAATTATCATTGAATCAATAAAATAAAATATTGAACAATAATTATTGTAACAATTATTGAGTAGTGCCTTCTTACGTAAGAATCAATAATTCAAAATACTCGTAAACCGCAGTGCTACTCGCAAACCACGCCAGACATCGTATTTTAACCACCGGCATTCCAACAAAGGTTAATCTAGAATAACTACGCCGTTATTTATAAAAACTCAAACTTGTTATTTTTATCATCCGACAATTATTCTATTATGGGGCCCACAAATGGCTGTGCCGTCGTACGAATATTCCCCGACAACAAGAATATTCCACGACCAAACGAATATTCCCCTACAAAAATGAATATTTTATAACCACTTGCTTATTTTGCAAAATTTGCACATTTCACCCATAACCAAAGCATTATATCAAATTATCACCTTATTATTTCAAGATAATAAATAGAGGAAATTTAATTTTATTTATAATAAGTTGGGGTCTTACAGTAATAACATCAAGTTATCAAATGTGACTTGTGTAGCCCAAAAGGAAAATCACATTAATAATGTTAAGGTTAAAAAGGAGAGTGCAACATTCTTAAAAAGCCTTATTAGTCATTTTTCCTTCCTCATGTGACTAGGCCATTGGCCTAGCCTATCTCTTCTTGCTCAAAACTCAGTAGGATCAAAAGGCTAGAAGATAGTGATCGTGTCTATAGGAATGGCGGGGAAGAAGTGGTTAAACACTTTCCACCAACTCCTTCTTGTCTAATGAATTCTTCTTTCTTCCACTAGTTTGATTTCTAAGGCAAAGACCAAAGTTGGACAATGGTTGGGCTATATATAGAGGGCTTCCCTTCTCAATTTCCATTTGCTAGATTTCTGTTAGTTCAATATATGGAGTGAAATTGCTGGATAGGGAGAGAGCTAGTGAGTTAAGAAGAATTTTAAGAAAGCTCTTGCATATTGGTGATTACAGTAGAAGGGAGTAATACTCTATAATTGAGGGAAATCATCAAAGGTACTCAATTATAACTCCTTTATATTTCTTACACTTAAATCAGTGATAGGTTGGTGAAAGCATGATTGTGTGATTATAATTTATATACACATATGTTCTTAATTTCAAGTTTTGAATTTCTTAGAAATGTAAGAAATACTTGCTAAGTGAGTCACAAATTTGTGACTAAAACTTGTTGGAATCCATGAATTGTTTCTAGATGTTGTTAATATAGTTAAAAACCAAAACAACGAAAGTTAAACGGACCAATTTGGTTTAGAAACGAATTCGTAGTGAATGAATTCGCCAAACTTTTCAAAACATGAAAATTTAGTATGAACATGAGTTTTGGATTAATATTTGGGTTAGTTAATGTTTTTGAAGTGTTATAATTATTCTGTAGATGAGTAGCTAAGAGTTTAACGAGTTCAACGAATCGAAAACCAACTAATTCGGACTTAAAATGAGGAAGTTATGTAAAAAAATCAGAATCGGGCGGCCGAAAGCGCAAGACTTTGCATTGGTGTCTTTATAAATAAACGATGATAGCCATAAATATGTGCTAACTGTGACTTCTTTGACCTATTTTGGTAAAACGGCCATAATATTTTCATACGAACTCCGATTGAGGTGATTCAAGATGATCCGGAATGAGGACGAATAGACCTACAATTTTTGTTATGTAATGTTTTCAATTTCAGATCGTTAGAAGGGGTCCAAACAGTAATCGTTTTAATTTTTACGTAATAGGAGGTGATCGGAGGGCGTTGAACGAGCACATACGCAAGTATAGTGCTCCGGACGATGGAATATGTTATTCTAAGTGATAAAACATGAATATGCATGATAATAGACTTGTCATATGGCTAAGATTACTTTACTCTTAATGGAATGCTTGAACAATGATTTCTAAAAGAAAAGTTAAAGTTTTTGAGAAACGTAAGTTGATGAATTTGGTGTCCTTTGAGTTCTGACCTTGAACCCTATGTACGCATATCAACGGACATGAAATGTAGTTTTAAAATTACCTTACATATACTAGATTTATATAGCTTGGTTTAAAGTGTTTTAAAAGAAAAACTTGAAGTTTTGAAAATAAAACTTAACGAACTTTGTGTCTTTTAAGTTTCGACCTTGGAAACATGTGTATGTGGCCTAGTTATGTGCGCAGATGGATAAAGAATGTAATTCCAAGATGTATTGCACCTAAAAGGTTGTCAAACTCGATTTAGTATGTGTTTTAAAGAGAAATTTAAAAGTTTTAGAAACTAACTTTGATGAGCATTGTGTTACTTGCATTATGACCTTATAAGCAAGCATGGTAGAGTTATTTATGCCTTTAAAGATGAATGATATGTGCACTCAACTAGTCAAGCATGACATAAGTTATTTAAGCATGTTTTAAAAGTATGAACTATGTTATGCCTATGTAAATGAGATAGATACATGTGAACATGCGTATTAAAGGTTGTTAGTACCAATATAAGGTTTAAAACTATAAATCTTGAACCTTTGTTAAAAGAAGTTGTTAAGCCTTGTTGATGTAAATAATTCAACATAGAACTATGTAATTCAAAACTAAATGATTTGAAATGTGAACTTGAAGAACTATCAGAACCTACTTGATGTATGTTTATAGTACGTATCAGAATATATGTCGTGCTAGGAATTGTGTTGGGCAATAAAAAGCCTAAGTCTGGTTTTAGCTGGGAGTAAGCGGCTAGTAGCTCACTCCCAAGCTTAAATCTTGTGTGACCACGCTGCTTCTGCCGAGTGACCAAGAGCAGTTTGTTAACTACATGGTCTTAAGTTATGCTTATATGTTGTCCTTAAGGACTACAAGTTATGAAACAAGATTGTTGAAATAAATATGATAATAGAATGATCTAGTCTCATGGGTATCCTAAGTTCAAGTAAAAATGAAACCAAGTTAGGAAATAATATTTGTTCTTATATTAAGAGCGTATGAAATGTATGACTGATGGGTATGAATCCATGATTATATAACTGTGTAGGAATACACGAAGTGCAAATAACTATAAGCAATTAAGTCGTAGTTGATAAACTACGAATCAGGCAAGTCTTTTAGTTCCTATTTGATATATGAATTTGATAACTGTTAGTTGAGCTATATTATGCCATGAGAATGTTGATGTATATATATGAAATGCATATGAGATATGTATGAAATCTGAAAGTTGATCTTTGATGATATGCTTGTAAAATAAATCTCTATGCCTATTATATGAGAAGTAACATGCGTAGTAAATATTAATTGATTATGAATGCATGAACTGAATATGCTATTATCTGCTATGTGCTGCATTAAAACTGTTAGAATTGCTGGGCAGTGGAGCTCACCCGCAAAATAACCACTTTTACAAAGTTAAAGATACACTAAAAGGTTACGTACACTCGGATTGATAAAGTTCAATAGTATCGAAGGAGATTGATTTATTATTTAACTAGATGCTCTTAAACCATGTTTAGGTTCTAGTAGATGTACATGATAATAGTTTATAATGTGTAATACATGTTAAGTTGTACTATGTGATACATAGAGAAATTCGAATCGAGATGTAAATATTTATACGAAAATTAAATAAAGTGAATCATAGAATAATTTAATTCAAGGATATGTAATTGATTCAAATTAAGACATCAATAAAAGATTTTTTTTTCAAAGGAGATTGAAAAAGTTTAAATAATTTCGCATATTTTTATAACATCGAATATGATGTAAGACGGGAATTGTGACGCCCCCAAAATAGGTCCACACGACCCATTCTAAGTCGCCGGATATCACACTATAAAAATCATTTACAAACTTCATTTATATTAATCATTATATCACAGGTGCAGTATCTGACAACAGATAAGCAGTGAGTTTTAATACAATATTATCTAGTAGACAGTATCTAAACTCAAATTGTTACAATGCCATATAAAATACAGTAGCAAATATTTTAAGACCCCAAAGAAGAACGAGAAGATTACTATCATATTCATTCTAATGAGGTGCACTTTTGACGCTTTCAAAGTCGGGTTCTCATCACCCTATTGTTGTTCGCCAAAATTAATTATTAAGTGACGTATAAAATATGACATACACATCTTAGGTCCTCAATACAATTATCTGTTGCATGTTATGCTGTTTTATAATGTATTGAGAAACTTCGACAGTCTCGGACCATCACACTATTTCCCTGTTATTTCCGCTCGACCCAGCTACACTCTTATTACCGAAAAGGAATTGTGAAGCAAAGGGTGAACACAAATAGCCCAGTAAAGAATAACATGACTAAAGATAATTAAATTTTCAATAGCCTTCGTCAATAATAAATCAGAGATTTAGAGCATATGGTAGATGATAAAACTTTTCAACCATAGTTGCAGCGGAACGAGCAATCCATTAGAAAAGTCAAATAGACCATCAGGTCTATTATCTTCTCCATGTTAAAAGTCCACCAATAATGTTTTATCCCTGTAATATCAATCAACAATTCCTGTCGACAATCATATGAATAACTCATAATCATAATTGTGATTTTAAATTCCTCTTCGCACCCAGGACGAAGATAATTTTCATCACCTATCTTCACCTAAAACATCAAAAATCATGGTTATACCAAATCACAATTCCTACTCATAATCATACTAATAAATTCATCTTTGCACTACGGCCAAAGATATTCATTAACAATTCATTTTTGCACTACGGGCCAAAGACATACAAGTCATATATAAGAGAAGAGTCAAGTAGAGCATGATATCTACTATCTTCTATGAATTAAAAGTGTATTATCAATATGTTATCGATGAGACTCAGCTTAATAAATAATTCACATCATCGAATCATCCCTGCACTACGGCCAATGATATTCATTAGTATTACGACCATGAATTATCTATGCACTATGGGCCAAGGATATTCGTGTTTTCAACAATAGTCATGATTATGCCGAATAATCTCTGGTTATAATCATACCAACAACTATCCATCAATGCACGTAAGCCAAAGATATACAATTGTAAAATCAATAATCAACAGTCCATCTTTGCACGTAAGCCAAATATATACAACTATAAAACCAATAATCAACAGTCCATCTTTGCACATAAGCCAAAGATATACAATTGTAAAATCAATAATTAACTGTCCATCTTTGCACGTAAGCCAAAGATGACTTTCATCACAATATAAGCATGAGGATGATGACAATGATATAGGCATTAATCAAATGAAAACAAGGATAAATATTAAAGACTTTAAATTTATCCAAATATTATCAATCACTTAATAAACTCATAATCTAATATTATTAATATTATAACAATATTTTAATCACTTCTTAAACTTATAAACAATTTATTTCAATTGTTCACACTTTACCAAATAATACATTTAATCATTCAAAAATGTCATACTCATAAGATTTCATCACCAATGATCAAATCTCTCATCAAAAATCTGCATATACCCTATATAGGATTCCCAACTAAATTATAAAGAATGGAACTGTGTCAATGCGTGAATCCAAGATGCACGTGATATTCTAACGTAATAATAAAGAATGGAACCAGTCATGTGTAATCCGCACAGACAGGATATTCCAACAGAATAATAAAGAACGAAACCAGGTCATGCATAATCCGCATAGACAAGATATTCCAATAGAATAATAAAGAATGGAATAATAGAAGAATTTCACCATATATGCAGTACTTCGCATAGACAGGTTATTCCAACATAATAATAAGAAATGGAATAACAATAGCTTTCTTCATGAATACAAAAGAAATAATACCCCTTACTATAATAACAATATCCCTTACCTTAGAAGAAATTGGATATTGGAATAGTGAGGTAGCAGACTTCTGTTATTCTTTCTCTCTATAATTTTTCTCTATAATAATTGCTCTATAGATTTAGTGAATTGGTGAGAAATGAAGGAAGAATGAGCTTCTATTTATAGGAAAATATAGTTTCGATAATTGCACGTTTAGGGGCTCGAAATATTACATTACAATACCTTCAACTTTTCTTTCATTTTTAATTTAGTCCTGCAAGTATTACCAAACTTGCACCACCTCCCCTAATAGTAAATAATGTGAATCAATAGTTCAATCATGTGAATCAATAGTTATAATCATGTGAAAATATGAATTACAGTATAGTACCTCCATCTATACCTCCATTTTTAACTTAGTCATGCAAGTATTATCAATCTTGCACCAATAAGGGTGTAAACGAGTCAAACCGGAGCGAACAGAGAGCTACTCAAATTCGACTCGAAATGATAAATTCGTACTCGAATTCGGCTTGAATTCGAATTATATTTGAAAATTCCTACTCAGATTCGACTCGACTCGAATATTTATTACTCAAATTCGATCCGACTCGACTCGAATATTTATTCAAACTATCCGCTAGCTTCAAATTCAAGCTCAAATTCGAATCTCCACATAATAACTAGTTTTATAATAAATATAATTATAAATTGAATTTGTTATTTTACTTAAAAATACAAAAATATATTTATTATTACATTTTACAAATATAAAATCATAATTAAAATTAAAAACAAAACAAAATAATAACTAATTATCTTAATTTGATTTAAATTTATATATATTATAAGAGAATGTATCGAACATCTAATCGAATATGTATTAACCGAGTATGTATCGAATCACAATTAAAAATTCGAGTAATTTGAACCTTAAACGAATCGAGTATAACCTTTCTCAGATTCTACTCATATTATTATTCGAACTATTTTTAATGCTCAAATTTGGATCATATTATTAACGAATCCGAGTCTCGCTCGTATTTTTTCAAGTCGAGCCCGAATCGAGCCCGAACTGTGTTGGCTCGTTTACAGCCTTATGCACCAACTCCCCTAATAGTACATGAATGTGAATCAATAGTACACACATGTAAACAAATAGTTATAAGCATGTGAATTAGTAGCAATTAATTGCTCATTTACCCGATTAATTACCTAGTTGGTCAATATAACTTTCAGACATCAATTACTATCGAAATAAATGTCGATTTCCACTAACACTAACAATCCCAACACAATGAAAATATTTTTCTCAAAAATTTCATTTTTGAAATTTCGAAGTTTGATTTTTTCCGAAAAAGTAAACTGTTGACTTTTTTGACCAAAAAGTCAACCCCGACAAATTTTGTGTTTATATTCCAAGTCTACTAATTTCATTGTTTCGGACTCAAATATCACGTCTGCGTCTCCAAATTCAACTCCGAACTCAAATTCGATTTTTAATAACATTCATCATTAATATTATAACTCACAATATTTAACAACCAGGTCGTTCCCAGGAAAGAAGGGGGCTTTCCGATAAGGATTTCTCCTTATTGGCGCGCAATTAGGTGACCAAACCTCTCCTTGACAGAACTTCTAGACATTGTCAATATTGCAAATAATAATATGAATAACTTTGTCGTCTCAATTATTGATTTAATAATATAACATATTATGTAGATGATACTGTGACAACAATTGAATCAATAACATGAGAGAGATGATGCAGCAATTACTGTAGCAATAATTGAGTATAACTGAGTGACTTCTTATGTAAGCATCAATAATCAATACCGTGTGCTACTATGCAACCACGCGTATTACTATACTTTTATCACCGATTATTTTATAACAACTTTCTTACTTTGAAAAATTTTCACATATCACCCTTAACTGTAACCTTTATCAATTTAACCATTTACTAAATAACATAATAATTATAAGAAAATTGAATACTTTCATTTCATAAAATTCGGGATCTCACAAGAATGGTAAATGACCAAGATTTGAAAATTATAAAAGTTTGGGGTAATTGTACAGATCCTGGAAATGGAAAGAATTTATTTTCTAAATTGTAATAAGAAAAGTTATATTTATTAAGCTATGAATAAAAGATAGAAATATTTTGACGATAGTAGTATCGTGGCGGACCGAATCGAAGGTTCAAAGGGACCTGGATTTGGGGGCGTCACAGGTTGGTATCAAAGCTGTAGGTTATAAACTTTAGGTAAGTGTACCTTAGGCTATAACCTGAGAGAGAGAGAGAAAGATAACGATTAAAATATATGTAAAGATTTAAAGAAGAATCTTGAAGTATCTAAAAGAATGATAATTCAGGAGTTTCCTAACTCCAGTAATAAAAATGTTAAGATGGTGTCTATAAGATAAAGATGATAAAGATAATAAGAATGAACTCGGATGGAGTTTTGTTGATAATAGGGAAAGAACCCTAAGGTAAATTGATGATCACGACGTGATCGGATTGAGCTATGAAGTGATAAATAGTCTGTAACGACTAAGTGTGTATAGTTTGATGCTATAAGAAAATGTACTATGAAATGGTACGATATGAACTCATGAGGAGTTGTATATAATGAGATACGAAGAATTCGTATCGAGCAAAGAGCAAGTTAAGAGTGAGATAGAGTTAAGTGGGATTTCAATTGAGGACTCATGTGAGAGCTGAGTTGTACAAACCTTTGTATGGGCGGAGGCTTTATGTTCATGCTCAGTTCCTCACAGTGATAATCATTGGAAAGTTGGTGCCGCACTATCGATATGCTTATGGTAAGAAGGTGATTCTTTTCTCATATCATATTTGATAGATAGAGAATATTAAGATTAAGATATAGAATATTAAGATTAGGCACGAGTTCTTCAAACTCATGCATTTGGTAAGTTCGTGACTCATAATCATATGGTACATTTTGAACTCCTCAGCGAATGGACGCCTATGGTATGACTAGGATAAGTTCTTAAACTCATATGATTATGGCAAGTTCTTGAATTTCCAAAGTGTGGTAAGTTTGATGAACTATATCGGGTATATATATGTTATAAAGTTAGAAATTTTGGTATTATAAGCATTGATGGTGTTAGAGATTAATAGAATGAGGCAATGGAGTAAAGTTGATGGAGAGTCATGAATTTTCTAAATCTTCTAGCTCTGCTAGATTTTAAAAATTTATTGACTTCGTGCTAATGTTTGCACTTCTGTTTTCTTGAAAAACATTGGATCATGTGATTGAACCAATGATGTTTAAAAATAATACCGTTATTCATATGTCTATGCTAATTGTTTTGGCTAAGACAAAAATGTTTTGAAAATTTTCAAAATGTATTTCTGACCATGTACATCATTTGATATGGTGTAGAAATGGTAAACGATGGTGTCATCAATGCAGTCAAACCTAGTGTTGGTTGTGATCAAAAGATCGTCAGCCCACTATGGTGTGATGTAATATGACAAAGTCACATAATGGCGGAATCCTCAACGTACTACTAATCTGGTACGGCATCATGACGTCATAAAAGAATTTATGGTTTTCTTTTAAATTATGAAGAAGGTCAATTAACTTGACTAAATTATTTTGATTGATGTCTGAGTTGTTGATAAAAGTCTAAGTTATTTGATTTGGCTAGACGACTGTTGAAAAATATTTGTGAAATTCAAGCATTCTTGAGTATTTGTGCCAAACCAGATTGCTCTGGTGCGGATTCAGATGTGGAAAAGTTGAGGTGAACAACCCTATAAGGGGACATGTTTTCGGGGACAATGGTTCCGAGCGTAACGTATATAGTCGTTACAACACACTACATTCTGTTAACGTGGTGGTACAATAATAGGCCGCCACCTAAGTATACGTGTGGAGGGTGTTTTCAGTCTTTGTGATTGATAAACACTCTGGTTTGCAGTGTGAAGGATTGTGTTGAAGCACTAGTTCACGGTCTTGTGTGACCCCTCAGCATAATTTGAAATTTGAGTTATTCATACTACTTCCCGATTATTAAAAAATCGTGGAAGATTCTTATTCTTCTGAAGGATGAATTTAGTGAGTAGAATGTTCCTTAGAAAGGAGAATGTGGTAGAACGCAAGTGAGCAAGTTATAATAAAACTTTCGAAAAGAGAATGGATAAAATTATTCCAAAGAATATGTAATATTCGAAATAGCACCCAGTAGAGGAGGTTTCGGTGATTCCGAGGACGGAATCCTTATAAGAGGGAGAGGATGTAAGAACCCGAATTTTCAGAAAATATTAAAATAAGAATTTAGTAAATAAAATTCTTAAAGCATGAGATGGGTTCGAACAAGAATATATAAATGTGTTACGAGGTATGAAGTATTATTTTAAATAGAGTAATATGAGCTATGTAATAAGTGATGTTGTGTTTAATAAATATATATCATTATTATATATTTTTTTGTTTATTGAAGAAGCGAGTTATTTAAAGTAAAGAAGATGGATAGAAATTATCTATCAATATTAAATAATTTATATAAAATTATTTTATCATAATAAGTTGGTGACATTAAATATCTTTGATAATCACCAATTTCTTGAGTATATATACGAGTAAGTATCAAGTCTAAGGCAGTGCAACCGTACCCTTTAATGGTTGATGTATAGGAGCTGGACTAAACGATTCCTTTAGATAGCGGAGGTATATACGAATTAGTAACCGATCTAACTCACTGTGAAAATAGTGTAGACGAGACGAAGACTAATTTGTTGGTTGTTTGTGGGAAATCACTTAGTGTACTATATTGAATACCATTAATGACTCGATGTGTGCTAGGTTTGGACTTGTATATATGTACAGTGTTGACGAGAGAAGAAATTGATATATCTTTAGATAAATATTGGTTAGAGATTTATTGACTAATATTGGGATATGGTTAAATGTATAGATTAAAGAAAGAAGAGTTGAACTTGAAGTTTAATCTCTAAATTATTGAAGAATGTAGTCATTGGAGATTTATTTTGGTTAGTATAATGAGATGGCATGTATGGGGCATGTTAAATGATTTGCGAGTTAAATTATATTTCTGTTGAAGCATAACATGTCTGTGTCCTAACTTAAGGTGGCGCGACCGCACCACTCTCAAGCCTAAGACCAGTGCGGCCACTCCGATCTGTAGTCAGTTCATGATGAGTTTGTGTAATCTGATGAGTTGTGTAATCTGAACTATAGGAATTGTATATTAGTGGCTAATATGGTATCATATGGGTCATATTTAATATAGATAGTGCCCATGAAGGGATGTAGATAGTGACCATGAATTGAATGAGAGTTAGTTATGGAAATTAACTAAACAAGAATAAATATTAGTTAACTTAAATTAAGTGGAAAATTATATTATGGAATAATATAATTTGAATATTAAAGCCTTGTGTGGCAGTGGCGTGATAGTAAATTGAATGGAAGGGGTAATTCACTCAAGTAAAATGGTGAATTAATATATGTGCTTTACATTAAGAAAAGGAATTAAAGAATTATAGTATAATAATTGGTATTGTACATATTAATTATTTTAAGGAAAATGGTTATCTTAAATAAAGGGGCATAAGTATTAAAGTTAAATCAGACTAAAGGTTTAACTGGAATTATAAAAAGAAAATAAATGGTAAGTTAATAAATAATTGATATTAATTATCATTATGATAATTGAGTGTATTTGAGATAATAAATTTTATGAAAAAGAATCTGTTAAGAGTACCTAACTAAATTATAATTAGCCCAATTAAAATATTATTTGGACTAACCCAAATGTACATGGATTGTAAGATTATGGGTATATGTACCCCTAATTTATCATATGGTAATAACATCAAGTTATCAAATGTGACTTGTGTAGCCCAAAAGGAAAATCACATTAATAATGTTAAGGTTAAAAAGGAGAGTGCAACATTCATAAAAAGCCTTATCAGTCATTTTTCCTTCCTCACGTGACTAGGTCATTGGCCTAGCCTATCTCTTCTTGCTCAAAATTCAGTGGGATCAAAAAGGCTAGAAGATGGTGATCGTTTCTACGGGAATGGCGGGGAAGGAATGGTTAAACACTTTCCACCAACTCCTTCTTGTCTAATGGATTCTTCTTTCTTCCACTAGTTTGATTTCTAAGGCAATGACCAAAGTTGGACAATGGTTGGGCTATATATAGAGGGCTTCCCTTCTCAATTTCCATTTGCTAGATTTCTGTTAGTTCAATATATGGAGTGAAATTGCTGGATAGGGAGAGAGCTAGTGAGTTAAGAAGAATTCTAAGAAAGCTCTTGCATTTTGGTGATTATAGTAGAAGGGAGTAATACTCTATAATTGAGGGAAATCATCAAAGGTACTCAATTATAACTCCTTTATATTTCTTACACTTAAATCAGTGATAGAATGGTGAAAGCAAGATTGTGTGATTATAATTTATATACACATATGTTCTTAATTTCAAATTTTAATTTCTTAGAAATATAAGAAATACTTGCTAAGTGAGACACAAATTTGTGACTTAAACTTGTTGGAATCCATGAATTATTGCTAGATGTTGTTAATACAGTTAAAAACAAAAACAACGAAAGTTAAACGGACCAATTTCGTTTAGAAACAAATTCGTAGTGAATGAATTCGCTAAACTTTTCAAAACATAAAAATTTAGTATGAACATGAGTTTTGGATTAATATTTGGGTTAGTTAATGTTTTTGAAGTATTATAATTAGTTGGTAGATGAGTAGCTAAGAGTTTAACGAGTTCAATGAATCGAAAACCAACTAATTCGGACTTAAAATGAGGAAGTTATGACAAAAATTGTAAATCAAGGCGAGGAGAAGCCAAGAAAGTGGTCAAGGCCGCCAAATGGTGCTGGCGCTACCGCATGGTGAAGAAAATGGGCGCGGCCGCGCCCAATATGTGCTAACTGTGACTGCTTTGACCTATTTTGGTAAAACGGCCATAACGTTTTCATATGAACTCCGATTGAGGTGATTCAAGATGATCCGAAACGTGGACGAATAGACCTACAATTTTTGTTCTTTAATGTTTTCAATTTCAGGTTGTTAGAAGGGGTCAAAATAGTAATCTTTGTGATTGTTACATAATAGGAGGTGATCGGAGGGCGTCGAACAAGCACATACGCAAGTATAGTGCTCCGGACGATAGAATATGTTATTCTAAGTGATAAAACATGAATATGCATGATAATAGACATGTCATATGGCTAAAATTACTTTACTCATAATGGAATGCTTTAACAATGATTTCTAAAAGAAAAGTTAAAGTTTTTGAGAAATGTAAGTTGATGAATTTGGTGTCCTTTGAGTTCTGACCTTGAACCCTATGTACGCATATCAACGGACATGAAATGTAGTTTTAAAGTTACCTTGCATATACTAGATTGATATAGCTTGGTTTAAAGTGTTTTAAAAGAATAACTTGAAGTTTTGAAAATGAAACTTAACGAACTTTGTGTCTTTTAAGTTTCGACCTTGGAAACATGTGAATGTGGCCTAGTTATGTGCGCGGATGGATAAAGAATGTAATTCCAAGATGTATTACACCTAAAAGGTTGTCAAACTCGGTTTAGTATGTGTTTTAAAGAGAAATTTAAAAGTTTTAGAAACTAACTTTGATGAGCATTGTGTTACTTGCATTATGACCTTATAAGCAAGCATGGTAGAGTTATTTATGCCTTTAAACATGAATGATATGTGCACTCAACTAGTCAAGCATGACATAAGTTATTTAAGCATGTTTTAAAAGTATGAACTATCTTATGCCTATGTAAATGAGATAGATACATGTGAACATGCGTATTAAAGTTTGTTAGTACCAATATAAGGTTTAAAAGCTATAAATCTTGAACCTTTGTTAAAAGAAGTTGTTAAGCCTTGTTGATGTAAATAATTCAACATAGAACTATGTAATTCAAAACTAAATGATTTGAAATGTGAACTTGAAGAACTATCAGAACCTACTTGATGTATGTTTATAGTACGTATCAGAATATATGTCGTGCTAGGAATTGTGTTGGGCAATAAAAAGCCTAAGTTCAGTTACAATTTGGAGTAGGCCTTGGCGCCACTCCCAAGCTTAAATCTTGCAGCAACTGCCAAGCTTTCGCCGAAAGTGACCAAGAGTAGTTTGTTAACTGCATGGTCTTCAGTTATGTTTATATGTTGTCCTTAAGGACTACAAGTTATGAAACAAGATTGTTGAAATAAATATGATAGTAGAATGATCTAGTCTCATGGGTATCCTAAGTTCAATTAAAAATGAAACCAAGTTAGGAAATAATATTTTTTCTATATTAAGAGCGTATGAATTTATGACTGATGGGTATGAATCCATGATTATATAACTGTGTAGGAATACACGAAGTGCAGATAACTATAAGCAGTTAAGTTGTAGTTAATAAACTACGAATCAGGCAAGTCTTTCAGTTCCTATTTGATATATGAATTTGATAACTGTTAGTTGAGCTATATTATGCCATGAGAATGTTGATGTATATATATGAAATGCATATGAGATATGTATGAAATGTGAAAGTTGATCTTTGATGATATGCTTGTAAAATAAATCTCTATGCCTGTTATATGAGAGGTAACATACGTAGTAAATATTAATTGATTATGAATGCATGAACTGAATATGCTATTATATGCTATGTGCTGCATGAAAACTGTTAGAATTGTTGGACTGTCGAGCTCACCATTGCAAATAACCACTTTTGCAGGTTAAGGATACACGGTAAAGGTTACGTGCTACTTGATTGATAAAGTTCAATAGTATCGAAGGAGATTGATTTATTATTTAACTAAATGCTCTTAAACCATGTTTAGATTCTAGTAGATGTACATGATAGTAGTTTATAATGTGTAATATATGTTAAGTTGTACTATGTGATACATAGAGAAATTCGAATCGAGATGTAAATATTTATACGGAAATTGAATAAAGTGAATCATAGAATAATTTGATTCAAGGATATATAATTGATTCAAATTAAGACATCAATAAAAGATTTTTTTTTCAAAGGAGATCGAAAAAGTTTAAATTATTCCGCATATTCTTATAACATCGAATATGATGTAAGACAGAAATAGTAAATGACCAATATTTAAAACTTATAAAAGTTTGGGGTCATTGTACAAATCTTGGAAATGGAAAGAATTTATTTTTTAAATTGTAATAAGAAAAGTTATATTCATTAAGCTATGAATAAAAGATAGAAATAGTTTGACGATAGTAGTATCGTGGTGGACCGAATCCGAGGTTCAAAGGGACCTGGATTTGGGGACGTCACCCTCCTCCCTCCTCCCTCTATACGCACTGCTTCATTTTCCTCCTACAGAATCATAACCCTTCATTCTTCTCTGGCATCTCCCTTTTGTCACCAATGTTTTTTGATGTTGATGGATCTATTCTAATTAATTCAATATTTCCAATTGAATTTTTCTTTATACTTATACAAAAAACAATTGATGGAATCATAAACAGGGTCTCCAAAATCGGTTTCAACAATTTAGAATGCCAAATTTTGCAAAACGTAACAGGGGAAGTCGAATTAAAACACATTTAATTCGCCTACCCATCAAGGCCAGAGACCATAATTTTCAAAGACCTGAACCTAAAAATTTCGGCGAGTAAGGTGGTGGCGCTGGTAGGCAGAAGTGGGTCCGGGAAGTTAACAGTGGTAGCGTTGTTGCAGAGATTTTATGACCCACTTGGCGAAGAGATAGTCCTTGATGGGGTGGCCATAGATTAGCTGCAACTGAAATGGGTGAGGTCACAAATGGGTCTGCTGAGTCAAGAGTCTACACTGTTTACGACCACAGTTAAGGAGAACATACTTTTTGGTAAGGAGAAGGCTGGCATGGGCGAGGTTATTGGGGCTGCTAAAGCTTCTGATGCTCATAATTTCATTTGTCAGTTGCATAAGGGTTATGATACCCAAGTTTGTTCTGCTTCTCCTATTCATTCATTCTCTATTATTTCATCATCATCCTTTGAAGATTGTGCGGAGCACTTCCTTGCATACTAGGGCTTGTAAATTGAAATTCATCGGCGATATAACCGAGGAAGAGGATGAAATGGCGAAGGTTAGGTCTAAGATTAGGGTTCCGGCGATTTCATCGGAGTTGAGAAAGCGTTCTAATACTGATTCTTCTTCTTCCTCTCCACAACACCCTAATTTGGTTTCACCATTTTTTTTATTTTGAGTCGGATTAGCCAAATAAGTCACCTTAGCCATTATATGTATTGATCTTTTTTAAAAAAAGTCACGCAGGAAAATTTGCCACATCTTTTGATGTTAGCTAAATTAGAAGGAGTAACCCAATTAAGAAATTTTAAAAAGCACAGTGGGTCAATTGAATATTTTTAAAGTTCAGTGGTCAAATGATTACAAGTTACAAGTCGACGACCACAGGAGGGATAAATGTACTTTTTACCAAAAAAATTACTTATAAGTTGGTTTGACCAACTTATAAACGGTAATCGAATTGGCTCTAGTTAGTCAAATCATCAACCATGTATGAAACTGAATTAATTTATTAAGTAAATAAATTTTTTAATTTATAGCAATCTTTCTAGTTATTGAAAAAAAATTATAGAAGTTATAATAAAAATTATTGGAAAAAAATTTCAAAGACTAGAATACATAAAATATTAATTAAAAAAAACATACATTTATTAATCATAAACCTTCTTATTGGTATATTTTTAAGGCATGATAAATAATTTAACTTATCTTATTAAAGTGGTATGCTCTACAATATTATTAATTGATACATCTAATTCAACAGATTTTATTTTAAATTAAAAATAATTTATAAAATTTTAAATTTCAAAGTAAATAAAAAAATATTTAGTCAATAAAATTCAAATATTGTAAAATATTTAAACAGAACTACCAATTACAAATAAAAAATTTGTTTTGAGTTGAAATTAACTCACAAAATTTTAAAATTCAATGTAATGACAAAAATATTTTGTCAAATAATTTCAAATATTGGAAAGTATTTAAAAGAACCGTTTAATAATTTATTATTTTTGAGATGTAAATAAATTTACATTAAATTTAGAAATGTACTAGTTGACTTTTTAAAATTAAAATGAGAATGTAATAAATCTCCTAGGTCTTATGTATCTATCCCACAATTACAAAATATAATATTATTATTGATCTTTTAAAGTAAAACTTAACACATTTTCAAATTCAAAATTAATATAAATTTTATTAATTTTAGTTAATACAATAATAACTATTATAAACTAACAAAAAAATACTACTCGTTGAAAAATTTATTGTTTCAGTAATTGTTAAAAAATTATCGTAATTTTAAATTTAAAAATACTTTAAATAAATTTTAAAATTAATAATATTATAATTTAAAAAAATTAAGTATGATAATAATAAAAGCAAAAACTCTATATAAATAGAAAAATTATAAATATAAATATAAATATAAATAAATAAAATTTAAATATACTTATATCTAATTTTTCTGTCCATATAAAAAGTTCTAATAAAAGATATGTTCTAACCTTTATAGAGTTTCGAAGACATTCAAAGACGCATCAGCCATCAGGTAGGGTCCAAGGAAATATTCTGTGTATTTGCAATAGTAATTTGTACCATGTGACCGGCCAACTCCAAAAACCACAATTGAAAACAAACGTGTGGGGTCTAGTCGACTGCCGTCCACGTTACAATGGGTCGTTGGAACATTTTTCAACATATATTTTTATTTTTATTTTTTATTAATATTAAAAAGAAAATAATATATTTTTGTAAATCGTTAAATTAATTTTTTAAAATATTACGAGTTAAATGTACTTTTCATCTATCAAGTTTATCTAATTTTGTACATTGCATTCTATATTTAAAATATGACACTTTACGTCTCATATTTTTAACGAACCGGCATATTACATTCTGTAGTCCAAAATTTATCACTAAAAGTGACGGAATTAATGTTTAAAAGTGATGACTTTTGTACTTTTACTGAAGAATTTTAACTAAGAAGGTGTTATGTGCCGATTCACTAAAAGTGCGAAATGCAAAATATCACATTTTGAAGTATATGATGTAATTGAAAAATTGAGTAAACTTGAGGGATAGAAAATGCATTTAACTCAAATATTAATAATAACTCTTCTGAAGAGATATACTCCCCCTGACCCCACTCCCCAATACCCAAAGAATAACTAAATATATAAATTTTTTTGTTCTTAAAAAGATGAATTAATGTATATAAAATAAAGGATAAATATATTATTTAATGGATCTATAGTATAAAAAAAATAAAAGTACACATTACTTTATATAATTTTGTGGGGGTCAATATCAATAAATTTCAATTTTTATTTTTTTAATATGTGTAAATTATATTTTGCTCATAATAAAAGAAGAAATATTTAAATTGGGTCAATTTTAATGTATTACCATGTTTAGAAATTGTAATCCGATCAATAATTGTGTCAATTCAAAACAATTTTGAAGTGCCGACGGCTCAATTTTGAGCTGGCGTGACTTTTAGGACAGATGGCTTCTAGTTTGAGTGTGCTGCTAAGGTGCGACCTAAAGTTGATTCTTTTTACAATATTTTATTAATGCGATTATCAATTAAGTTTAATATATAAAAATATTAAAAATAAAATTTAAAATATTTACAATATTAAAGGAACATTTGAAAAAGAAAAATATTGTAAATAAAGTGCAAAGTGTCCATATGAAATATATTAATAGAAAAGTAAATTATTAGTCCATTTCCCATATAATAAAAATCAGTAATATAGCAAAATATAAAAAAGCATTATCATTTTGTTGTTTTAGTCTCTTTGTTTTTCTGATCAATTGTTGTTTTAGTCTAGCATACGTACTCATGACAAACAAAATTATTTTGATCTAGCCGGTTCAATTAAATATACTGAAAAATTACTATGACTAATTGAAAGTTGATTAAATATGAAATGGCCTTTCAAGAATATATGAGTAATAAAAGGTATATTAAATTTTTGTTTTAAATAATTTTATTTCTTAAATATTAAGACAACAATAATACAATTTTCATTTGATCATTATTATCAAAATTATAAAATCAAATAAATGATATATTGGAAGAAATGTATAACTAAACCTGTCAATATAATTGGTTAACTATTGGGTCAACCCATATTAACTGGAACCAAATAAGTTAGTTAACTATTTTTATTTATTTAAATTGGGTAAGGTTTGAAACCATATTTTTTAAAAAAAATATAGGTCCAAACTGATTAACTATTTTTCGATCCATTATTCATTCAAATTCAAATCAAAAGTTCTTTTCATCCCAGATAAAGAAATTTTTGATTCAAAAAAAATAATATATAGTGATTATAGATACACCCCCATCCCACCCCCACCCCCACCCCCACCCCCACTCACACCCACACCCACACTCACACCCACACTCACACCCTCCTAAAAAAAATAATATAATTTATTGATTATGTATATACTCCCACCCAAAAAAAATATAATATTTAGTGATTATTATACCCCAACACAAAAAAAAATTAATATTCAGTGATTATGTATACATTCCCACTCCCACTTCCAAAAAATATATTCAATTATTATGTATACAACCATGCCCCCACAAAAAAAATATTCAGTGATTATGTATACATTCCCCACCCCCACGCCACCCCCACCCCCACCCAAAAAAAAAATTTCAGTGATTAATTGATTATGTATACATTCCCCACCTCCACCCCCACCCTCATCCTCACCCTCACCCTCCACCCTCCACCCCTCAATCCTCAACCCACAAATAAAATAAAATTGTGACGCCCCCAAAATAGGTATATATCACCCATTTTGAGTCATCAATAACATGGTACAGAAACAACTACAACTTTATTAATACAACATAAAAATTGTGAGTTTAAATAAAAATATTGTCATCTAGACAATATTCACACCCAAATAAGTCCTCATTATAATTATTGGAACATTATTTTACAAAAATAGTGAGGACTACTAAAATAACTTTCTAGAACCTTCATTCCATACCCCGACTAAGACTTCGCTACATTCTCGCCTCCCCGAGAAGAAAAATGGAACAAAAAGAAAATGGTGAGCTCAACTAGCCCAAGAAAAATATTATGACTAAGATAATATAGAAACAAATTATCGTTAGTCTTCAACAGGAAAAAAAATCGATAAAATACAATAGATAAATAAGTTTCGTATCAATATTCACAATGAAAATAATAATTCATAGATGAGTTACGTAGAGAATGAAATCTACTATTATCTATGTATTTAAGAGTTCATCATCAATATTTTATCCTCAGAACATCAATCAATATACATCTTGAATCAAATATTCATCTTTGCACTACAGCCCAAAGATATTCATCACCAATCATGTTCATCTCAACACTGCTCATCTTTACTACTACTGGCCAAAGATATTCATCAAAAATTCATTCATCTTTGCACTACAGGCCAAAGATATTAAGTAATATCATCATTTAGGACTGAGGATGATGAAAAATATTTTAAAGGAAACGAATCTAGTGAAACAAAAGAACAAATATTAATAATTTGTATTTTAAACAATCTCAGTTCAAAAATACTTCATAAATAACCATAGTGAAGTAAAATTCAAGAATGATCAAAACAGGGATACAATCAAAGCTAGTATCCATAATAGATATTTTGGACAAAAAATAAAAATTTAATTTTTCTGTAAATAGTGCCATATTCGTAAATAGTACCGTATACGTGAATAGTGTCGTATATGTGAATAGTAACCCCGACACTAAAAGACAAGAATTTCACCAGAAAAATCTTACCAATATTCTGGCATAATGATATTAGAAGAAATAATATCATTTTAAAAAAAATAATATCCCTTACCTTGAAAAGAATATACTACTAATAAATTGAATACTGAATATAGTCTCAAAAGAAACTTGCACCAGATATAGCAACACTCAAAGTATCAAAATACTCACAAGAATACGCCGATAATATAGAGAGAGAAAGAGAGAAAACTTTAGTTTAAATGTGATTTTCAATTCTAACCTAAGACCCTATTTATAGGAAAATGCTTAAAACACCAAAGCGGTAAAATTTAATAAAATAATATAATATATTTATTTAAATTTTCCTTAGCCCACATTTTGGTCTAGACATCAGCCACCAACCCACCAAAAAAAAAAAAAACGTTTTTGTTAATAAAATTATTTAAAACTTTCAAAATCAATTATTTTAACTCCTAACTTCAATAATTCATAATAAATAGCCCTTTTTCGTAAAAAATTCGAACCTCATGTCCCTTCTATAGGAAATTCCATTCTCTACAACTTTGCAGAAGAAAGTTTTTCCAAATTCCAAACAAAAATTGACCGAAATCCACAAACGGGCGATTTTACAGGCTATAATCAAATTTCAGTCAAGAAATGAGATCCACAAACATGAAAAACATGTTTTAAACATTTATTGAAACAAAAATACTCTTTCTCCTCATATACTCATATATCCCACATTCATTGTAAAAATATCACCATTATTATATTATTAAAATATAATAATATATTTAAATGAATTATTTATCATAAAAGATAAAATAACAATTTTTCAACAATTGTCACATTAAAATTTTCTCCATCTATATCCACATGAAATGAATATTTTTCTTATCATATAAATCAATAATTAATCATTCACAAATAATATTACAAAATCACAATATCGACAACCGTGCGCTTCTCAGAAAGAGGGGGCTTTCCAATAAGGATTTCTCCTTCATGCGCAGCAATTAGGTGACCAAACCTCTCCTTAGATGTAACTTTCTAGACATTTCCAATAATGTTATCTAATAATATTATTCAAATAATATGAATTATCGATCCGATAATGAAAATATCGTAGTAGTGATAATTATTGAAACAACAATAATATAAAATATCAATGTAGTAATTATCAATCAATAAAATAAAATATTGAACAAGAATTCATCGTAATAATTATCGAGTAATGCCTTCCTACGTAAGAATCAATAATTGGTGCAATACCGCAAAGCTACCGTGTTTTAACCACCGGTATTCCAACAAGATAATCTGTGAATAACTACGCCGCTATTTATAAATAACTTATACTTGCTCGCTTTCTTCATCCAATCGCTTTTCAAGCTATGGGGCCCACACAAGGTCATACTCATCAGCGTATTTAATATTCTCTCACAAAGAAGAATATTCCACGACCAAACGAATATTCTCCGATAAAAATGAATATTTTATAACCACTTGCATATTTGAAATATTTGTGCATTTTACCCATAACTAACCACATTAATCAAATCAACCCTTACTATTTTAAAATAATAAATATAGAACATTTAATTTTATTTATAATAAGTTGGGGTCTTACAACCTCCCCTCCTTATAAAATTTCGTCCTCGAAATTGACGTACTTACCTGGTGTTTCAAAAAGGTGATGATACCTTGCTTTCATTTCCGTTTCCAACTCCCAGGTCATTTCCTCAATAGCATGGTTTCTCCACAAAACTTTAACTTGTGGTATGATCTTTGTATGTAAGACATGCTCCTTCCTATCCGAGATCTGGACAGGTACCTCCTCGTACGTTAAGTCTTCGGCTATCTCATTCGGTTCTAACTCAATAACGTGGTTCGGGTCTTTCAAATATTTATGAAGCACATATATATGAAAAACATTATGAACACGAGACATACTTGGAGGTAACACAAGTCTATAGGCTACATTTCCTACTCTACCAAGAATCAAATGGACCAATAAATCGTGGATTGAGCTTTCCTCTCTTCTCGAATCTTGTAACTCCCTTCCATGGGGCAACACGCAACAATACATGATCCCCAATACTAAATTCCACGCCCTTTCGATGAAGATCCACATAATTCTTTTGTCGAATCATTTGGATCTTTTCCGTAGTCATACGTAACAACTCGGGTCCTAACAATGTTGCTTCACCCACCTCATCCCAACATATTGGAGAGCGACACTTTCATCCATACAATGCTTTGAATGGAGCCACACCTATACTTGTCTGATAACTATTGTTGTAGGAGAATTCCACCAATAGTAAATACTTATCCCAACTCCCTTTGAAATCTAGGACACAGAGTCTTAATAGATCTTCAAGAGTTTGAATAGTCCTCTATGATTGTCCATCCATTTGAGGATGGTATGCTGAACTGAATCATAAATCCGTGCCCATAACTTTTTGCAAGCTAACCCAAAATCGTGAAGTAAATCTTGGGTCACGATCTGAAACTATGGATACTGGCATGCCATGCAATCTCACAATCTCATTTACATACATATGAGCAAGACGTTCAAGGGAATAAGTCTCCTGTATCGGCAAGAAATGAGTAGACTTAGTTAATCTATCAACAATAACCCAAATAACATTTATGCCTTGAGAAACCGTGGGAAGACCCGTAACGAAATCCATGGTAATGTGTTCCCATTTTCATTTTGGAATCTCAAGTGATTGCAATGGACCCTTAGGCACTTGATGCTCCGCCTTTACACATTGACAAGTTAAACAGCTCGAGATAAACTTCGCGATCTCTCTCTTCATATTGTTCCACCAAAATGTATGTCGAAGATCACGATACATTTTGGTACTTCCAGGATGGATTGCAAATGGTGTATTGTGTGCCTCCATCATGATCTTGTTCTTTAAATCAGAATCGTTAGGAACACAAAGTCTGGAGTGGACTCGAAGTATTCCTTCTTCATCGATTCTTGCTTCTGGAATAGCGCCCTCTTGTACTTTCTTCTTCATACGCATCAGCTCTGGGTCTGTGGCTTGAACAACTTTAACTTCATCGACTAAAGTTGGTTCTATGTGTATACTTGACATCATCGCACTCGTTCTTGCATATGATCTTCTACTCAACGCGTCAGCTACCACGTTTGCTTTTCCAGGATGGTATCGAATGGTGTGGTCATAATCTCTTAACATCTCGAGCCAACGTCGTTGTCACATGTTGAGTTCCTTTTGGGTGAAAAAATATTTGAGGCTTTTATGGTTTGAATATATCTCCACTTTCTCTCCATATAGATAGTGCCTCCAGATCTTTAGCATGAAAACGACTGCTGCCAACTCTAGATCATGAGTAGGATAATTCCTCTCATATTCTTTAAGTTGTCGCGAGGCATAGGCTATGACTTTTCCACGTTGCATGAGAACACATCCTAACCCTTTGCCTGAAGCATCGCTGTAGATAACAAATCCATCCGAACTAGATGGTATTGTCAGAACAGGTGCCAAAATGAGTCTCCTCTTGAGCTCTTGGAAACTCTTCTCGCATTACTCGCTCCATACGAATTTTGTATCTTTCTAAGTCAGCTGAGTTAATGAAGTAATGATTAGAGAAAATCCTTCCACGAATCTCCGATAATAACCAAATTAAGCCCAAAAGCTACGTGACTTCTTACCGAACTTCAGCCCCAACTTTGTATTGCCTCAATCTTCACGGGTCAGTCAGATACTCCATGTTTTGACACACGTGCCCAAGGAATGCTACTTCCTCAAGCCGTAATTCGCATTTCTTTAACTTGGCATATAGCTTGTTTTCACGAAGCCTTTGAGTACCAAATTTCAAATGGTGCTCATGATCTTCACGACTTTTGGAATATATGAGAATGTCATCAATAAAGACAACAACGAATTGATCCAAATAGTCCTTGAATACTCGGCTTCATCATATCCATGAAAGTCATAGGAGCATTAGTCAATCCAAAAGACATGACTAAGAATTCATAATGCCCGCATTCGAGTTCTCGAAGCGCTCTTTGGGATATCCTCGCCTAATCTTCAATGATGATATCCGTAATGAAGATAGATCTTTGAAAAGAATTGTGCTCCTTGCAATCGGGTCAAATAGGTCATCAATACGAGGTAACGGATACCTATTCTTGATGGTGACATGGTTTAATTCTCGATAGTCAATACAAAAGTCGCATACTCCGCTTTTTCTTCTTTACAAATAAAACAGAGCACCCCAAGGAGATGTACTAGATCTAATGAAACCGATGTCCAACAACTCTCGTAGTTGGACCTTTAACTCCTGAAGTTCAATACGAGCCATTCGATATGGGGTTTTAGAAATGGGCTTTGTACTAGGTTCAAGATCAATAAATAATTCAACTTCACGTTCTTGGGGTAGACCTAGAAGTTCTTCAGGAAACACGTCAGAAAATTTACTAACAACAGGAATATTATTTAAATCTGACGTGTCTTTATTCAAATCCATAACATGGGCTAAGAAAGCTTGACATCCATTTTTCAATAAACGAATAGCTTTATGACTTGATATGACAAAGATTTGATTTTAATGGTTTAGTTTCTTGAATTCAATAACAAAGTTGGTTAGGAATATGAAAACTAACAACCTTACCAAAAAAATCAATTTTGGCATGATGAGTAGTTAACCAATCAATCCCTAAAATCATATCAAAAGCAAGTATCTTTAAAGAGATAAGGTCAATGTAATGTGATGGTGCCAACTTGGATCAAACAAGATTTATAAACAAAGGATGTGATGAAAGTTTCTCCTAACTGAGTCTCCACAGATAAAACAAAGTCTAATTTCTCCTGAGTTAAGTTTAAACGCTGAGCACAAGTAGAGAGAGATAAATAAATGGGTAGCACCCAGATCAAGTAAGGTATAAATTTTGCAAGAATTTATGATTAGCTTACCCGTGATCACCTCGTTTGGGTTCCTCGATTTTGACCACCACGACAAACGCTTCTTCCAGAACCGTTAACTTTGACTTTTCCGGGGACGTTTTTTTGAGTCACCATCCCCACCGGACTTGGTTTCGCTACCGCATAAATCTCGAGCGATATGTCCTTCCTTTCCATAATTATAACATACCTTGAACTGTTGTAGGGCGGTTTAATGATATGTCCTCTTTTTCCACATTTATAGATATGACCGGTGGGTCGCTCTCTCCTCCCTTAGAACCAACATGTCACCGGTGTTGACGCCTTCACATGGTCATTGTTGAATCTCCTCTTTTAAAATCTCCCCTCGACTCGCTTTCTTCTATTCTCATGGCCATGATTACCACCAGAGTGGTTACCGCTTTTGTCCGTATTTTTCTTTCTCCATTGGTTATCGTTGTTCGATGATCGCCATCACCGAGATGATCCTCGTTATGGTCCCTCATTGAACGTACTCGTTATCTCGCTTAACAATTGAGCCCTCACGACAACATCCGGATAGAGAGAAAATTTATGAGAAATGAGATATCGACGATATGCCGAAGTTTCAAACCTCTCGTAAACATCCGCTATATAAGTTCCTCATTCTCCACTAAATGAGGTGTAAACTCGATAACTCTGCAAACTTTGCCTCGTACTAGGACACCGCCATGTTATTTTGTTCTAGTCTAATGAACTCCACTTCCTTCATATGACGAATACTTTCGTGAAAGTACTTATCATTGAAAAGTTTCAAACGCTCCCAAGACATGCCGAAAAGTACCGGATGGGTACGCTTCTTCACGATTCCCACCAAGAATCGCCTCATTATGGAACATAAAGGTGGCGAATGGAACCTTTTGTTCCTCCGTGCATCCCAAGACATCGAATATCTTGGTAATTTATTTGACCCACATTTCTGCTTTAATCGGATCCGACTTTCCACAGAATTCTGGTGGTCCCAACTCTTTGAACTGCTTGGTTGTGACAAACCGCGCGTTGTTATCATTTCAACCTGTATTTTGTACATGAGTCTCCCTCGTCTGATTTTTCATGAACTGCAAAAAGCTTCTAAACATCCCGTCGTTCATCATCTGCTCAGTGGTGTTGTTCACAGGAGGAACATTGCCAGCCTGTTGCATGTTCTCCTCGTTAGTGAGTAAAGGTGTCTCCATGGTCTCATTTACTCCACTGTTAACATTCTCAGTCGACATTCTCAAATACTGCCATAAAATAAGGGTTAATTAAGGAAATCAACATATCACATAATATCCCTATATACTGACCAACTAACAAATAAGCTAGTAGGACACACTAGCTAAGGATTTACTCGCCTCCCTCCTAGTTCTATTCCCCGATCTCCGCCAGAGATCATATCCCTAAGCTCTGATACCAACTGTGACGCCCCCAAAATAAGTATACATCACCCATTTTGAGTCGTCAATAACATGGTACAGAAATAACTACAACTTTATTAATACAACATAAAAACTGTGAGTTTAAATACAAATATTGCCATCTAGACAATATTCACACCCAAATAAGTCCTTATTACAATTATTGGTATATTATTTTACAAAAATAGTGAGGACTACTAAAACAACTTTTTAGAACCTTCATTCCATACCCCGATTAGTACTCGCTACATTCTCGCCTCCCGAGAAGAAAATGGAACAAAAAGGAAAAGGGTGATCTCAACTAGCCCAGTAAATAATATTATGACTTAGATAATATAGAACAAATTATCGTTAGTCTTCAACAGGGAAAAAATCTGATAAAATACAATAGACAACAAGTTTCAGATCAATATTCACAGCGAAAATAATAATTCATAGATGAGTTACGTAGAGAATGAAATCTACTATTATCTATGTATTTAAGAGTTCATCATCAATATTTTATCCCTGTAACATCAATCATTATACATCGTGAATCAAATATTCATCTTTGCACTATAGGCCAAAGATATTCATCAGTTGGTCATGTTCATCTCAACACCTGTTCATCTTTGCACTACGGGCCAAAGATATTCATCAAAAATTCATTCATCTTTGCACTACAGGCCAAAGATATTAAGTAATATCATCATTTAGGACTGAGGATGATGAAAAATATTTTAAAGGAAACGAATCTAGTGAAATAAAAGAACAAATATTAAGAATTTGTATTTTAAACAATCCCAGTTCAAAAATACTTCATAAATAACCATAGTGAAGTAAAATTCAAGAATGATCAAAACATGAATACAATCAAAGCTAGTATCCATAATAGATATTTTGGACAAAAAATGAAAATTTAATTTTTTTGTGAATAGTGCCATATTCGTTAATAATACCAGATATCGTGAATAAAGTCGATATCGTGAATAAGAACCCCAACACTAAAAGACAAGAATTTCACAAGAAAAATCTTACCAATATTCCATTATAATGATATTAGAGAAAATAATATCATTTTAAAAAAATAATATCCTTACCTCAAAAAAGATCTGTATTTAAAATTGAATAATTGATATATAGTGTCAAGGAACTTGCACTATATAGCAACACTCAAAGTATCAAAATACTCACAAGAATACGCTCGATAATATAGAGAGAGAAAGAGAGAAAACTTCAGCTTAAATGTGATTTTCAATTCTAACCTAAGACCCTATTTATAAGAAAATGCTTAGAACACCAAAGCAGAAAATTTAATAAAATATTAATATATTTATTTAAATTTTCCTTAGCCCACATTTTTGGTCTAGACATCAGCCACCAACCCACCAAAAATAAAAAAAAGCATTTTTGTTAATAAAATTTTTTAAAACTTCCAAAAATCAATTATTTCGGAACTCTGGAACTTCAATAATTCATAATAAATAGCCTCTTTGTCAGAAAAATTCGAACCTCATGTCCCTTCCATAGGAAATTCCATTCTCTACTACTTTGCATAAGAAAGTTTTTCCAAATTCCAAACAGAAATTGACCGAAATCCACAAACGGACGATTTTACAGGCTATAATCAAATTTCAGTCAAGAAATGGTGTCCACAAACATGAAAAACATGTTTTAAACATTTATTGAAAGAAAAATACTCTTTCTCCTCATATACTCATATATCCTACATTCATTGTAAAAATATCACCATTATTATATTATTAAAATATAATAATATATTTAAATGAATTATTTATCATAAAAGATAAAATAACAATTTTTCAACAATTGTCACATTAAAAATTTTCTCCATCTATATCCACATGAAATGAATATTTTCCTTATCATTTAAATCAATAATTAATCATTCACAAATAATATTACAAAATCACAATACTGACAACCAGGCAGTTCCCAGGAAAGAGGGGGCTTTCCAATAAGGATTTCTCCTTACTGGCGCGCAATTAGGTGACCAAACCTCTCCTTAGACAAAACTTTCTAGACATTGCCAATAATGTTATCTAATAATATTATTCAAATAATATGAATTATTGATCTGATAATGAAAATACTGTGTAGTGACAATTATTGAAACAACAATAATATAAAATATCAATGTAGCAATTATTGAATCAATAAAATAAAATATTGAATAAAGAATTATTGTAACAATTATTCAAGAATGCCTTCCTACGTAAGAATCAATAATTGGTGCAATACCGCAATAGCTACTTGTGTTTTAACCACCGGGTATTCCAACAAGATTAATCTGTAATAACTACGCCATATTTATAAACAACTTATACTTGTCGCTTTCTTCATCCAATCGCTTTTTAGCATGGGGCCCACACAAAGGTCGCTAATATCGCATTTAATATTCTCCCAATCGTAAGAATATTCCACGACCAAACGAATATTCTCCGATAAAAATGAATATTTTATAACCACTTGCATATTTGAAATATTTGTGCATTTTACCCATAACTAACCACATTAATCAAATCAACCCTTACTATTTCAAAATAATAAATAGAGAAAATTTAATTTTATTTATAATAAGTTGGGGTCTTACAAAAATGCTTAGTGATTATGTATACATGATATATCTAATAATTATTTATTTAATTGGATCATAATAAAGGTAAGTTTGAAATTTAAAATATGGGTCAACCTATATTTGAACCATAACAATATGATTTCAACCCACACAACATATATTAAAAATAGTTAATATGGTTTTAGTTCTTAAATAGAACCATAACCATATTTTATAAACCAAAACCAACCCATAACCATATTTTTGCAGGTCTATGTATAACGGATGGCCGGGATGGGAGTCAAATTCATATAATTATAAAAGGCTTAAATATAAATTATTATCCTAAACTATTGTCCTTTTTTCACTTTGGTGATCTACCTTTCAATCTTTTACAATTAAATGATTAAACTTTTAATCTTTTCCACTTTTGTTCAATTAGACCAGCTATATCAGAAATTGATGGCATGGATTCCTGAGTAGGCCCATCTTCAGCTTATTTGTAATTAAAAATGATTATTTCAAACATCTTTACACATTTATTATACATCGCAAGTAAATATGTCAAAACAATATAGCCAACATTAAAACTAAAGAAAATAACTCCTTAAAATAAAAAACCCCAATTCTGTTTGAATAATTCAGATTAAAATCAACACTGACACAAAAATATTTAATAGTCAGTTCATCTACAATCAAACCCTAACTTAGATTTGAACCCAAATCCAAAGCATCCACATCTGAAAATTGTATACTATAAATCATTAACATTTACCCAACTCAATCTAAGTTTGATTAAAAGATTTATGCAACTGACTCGTCAACACGAGTACAAAAGCGATGAACAGCGCTGGCGATACATATTATGATAACCAGTGGTGATACATTAGAAACTTGGAATAAAAAGATGAAACTTGTTAAGTTGATCTTATGAGCTGAACTGATGTACAGATGATAGGATTAAATCAATTGTTTAGTCAAGTTGGATGATGCAAGTTACTCTGGAAGTTCATAAAGTATATTGAAGTTCGTAGAGTCTTCCAATCGTAGAGCATTAAGTTCAAGATCGCATAGCCTAACAAAAGTTCGCAGAGTTAAGACAAGATCGTAGAGCTTACAGTCAAATCGTAGAGTTCACTCTAAGTTCGTAAAGTGAAGTAAGGATCGCAGAGTGACTCAAAGAATGTGACACCCCCAAATCTGGCTACTTCATTCTCACAGGATTTGGTGTTCACAGTCAAAATATTCATTTCTAACTACCCAAATTTAATAAAATTAAAGCAATGAATCTTCCCATTAAAGGGTTACAGAATTAATCCAATAAATCTCAGGTTATCTAACCTTAAAACATTCATCAAATGCGAAAAATTAAATAATTATATCACATAATTGAACCAATTCTGAAACCACAATTTTAATAAATTAACAAAGTCTTCAATACTTGTTCATCTTTCCTTTTCCTTTTCTAGTGGTTGGCTCATCAACCTTCTCAGCTTTAGCTGCAATGGTTATATATATGCAAGAGTGAGCCAAACAAATGCTTACTTAATGAAAACATAATAACTTGTAATGAATAAGTTTAAGAGAATTGAATAACATTTTATAGTATTGATAATCAAGAACTGATATTGAAATTCATCTGAGGCTCACAAGACCATGAACCATGTCCCAGGTTAAAAGTATTTCTACTTGAACCTTTAACAGTCCTTAGACTATATGGACCTTATTGCTCGTACTTAGGGGGATCAGCCCTTCGTACCATGTATTGTGCACAAATATCTTAACGCTTTCGCGTAATTAATCCCTTATAATAGGGTTATTCATCTCAGTTTAACATACGAGTTCACACCAAAGGAAGTTTGGTTTAGATATGTTTCAAGGGTAATTTAGAGTTCAACGTACACCAACTAAGGATTAGTTGAATCAAAAGTTCAGTAACAATGTAAAGGTTCAATAATAACGTAACACATAGTAGTTATGAACCATAAATGAATATTTTAAAGCAACAAATTCATGCTTTAAAAATAAATTCAAAGCATTAAAAAGATTTAATACACTTTGCTTAAACAAAATGGCAAGCTAAGGTTACAATTTCTAACAAGATTAAAACTTTGCTTAACAGAATCAAGAACTTGCTTAATATAAAGGCAAGATTCAGAAACTTGCTCAAATAAAATTATGGTTAGAGAACTTGCTCAATGTAAAGAAGTAAGATTTAGGAACTTGCCTTGTGTGTAGGCTAAATAGTTATAACTCACGTTCCCAAATATCCTATACACATGTCATCATGACATAATTAGTTAACACATGTTCACGGTACATAAATGAATATCTATTTCATTTACAACCCTTTGGTATTAGGTTTAACCACATAATTAAACCACACTTTTAATGCAATAACACAAATCTTCAGTTATCACATAACTCATTAATTACTAATAATAATTTTCATATTTTGTATTATAACAACACCACAATATGATTAATCACATTTTATAGTCATAAGATCAAACTATATTATCAATTATAAATTTGTATATTAAAAATCAAATTTTTGGGCCAAACTGCTAACTGGTGCTGTAGAGCCCCAGTTTGAACTGGGAACCGACGCTGCATCGCTTCTGTTTACTCATAGAACTGGCGTTGCGGCGCAGGGGCGTGTTGGGTAAAATCTAATTACGCACAACACGCATGTATACGTGGTCAACAAGTAATATACTAGTAAGTAGAGTATCGTTCCCACAGAGATAATTTAGTAAGAATTTAACTTCACAATTATCAATTTCTTATTAATCCTAATTTTATTAAACTATCCAAAATAATGATTAAAATTATAAAAACTAAATTATTAATAAATATATGATCACAAAACGATCACAAATCTTAAAAATTGAATTTCAAATAATTATTGGAGAATTAGGCTTACGACTTCACCCTAAGCTTCACTCTGATTTTTACACCTTTATTTAAATTCAATTCACTATCCCAGTTTATTAATCAAGAACACGAATGTAGCACTAGCCACCTCTCGATGTACTAATACCATATTAACTTAAATCCACAATTTAGATAGAAACAAGTTAAACACCTTAATCAACTAACTCACTATATCTCTGTCTGAATTATAATTAAAGAAGGTTTAAGATTAAGTTCTCTATCTGATTACACGCGATGTCAAGCATATCTCTACCTTAACATTCATCAAGATTCTGTTCATTCACAAAATTCAAGAGCACATGCTATCTCGAATTCATACAAGTCCACAAAGAATTGTTAATCAGGCAATTCATAAATTTAAGCTCAAATTAATATAGATAAACTGGAAAATAGTTAATTGAACTAAAAATCAAAGTTACAAAACCATCATTTCACTTAAAGATTCGTTATAAGCCTAAAAAGTGAATTAGTTCATCATGAATGAAATAATAACTGAATAAATTAAAGATAACATCCTTTCAATTACAAATATAAGACTAAGAAGAAGAATAATGAAAAACACCCTTCACATTAGCCTTAATCCGCAATCGATATGAAAGTCTTCAAAATCTTCACTCCAATGCTCAATATGAATTTCTGTAGTCAAACTTTGATTATTGCTTTGTACGAGATGATTACAATGTTTGTTGCTTAATATATATCCAATACATGAGTTTTAGTCAAAGTCCCATGTCCATTAGAGTCGAAACATATTACAAGTGCTTAAAATCCTCCTTCCAACAGAGTTTGCAACAAACCAGAATGTCAAGATCGGCACTTTTAGCCTCCGGGGTATATACTTGAAAATAGCTTTTGCCCGTGAATATGGCTTCGATAAACACTATTGAAGACCCTCATTTTGTGAAAGGTAAGAGTAAAAGAAATAGGACCACCCGTGGTATAATCTGTTTCCTAACTTGCTAAATCTTCACACTTGCTCCAATATTACTTCAAATGACTCCCTCTCTTTGTTACTTGCCAGACCAACCATCATACACATAAAATAACGATAAACAAGTATAAATGAACATGAAATCAAAAATTTAACAACTATTAAGCTTGAAATGAACATCGATTCATGGGTATAAAATTCACTTATAAAAATCCCCCAAACTTAAACTGTGCTAGTCCTCGAGCATAAAACAAACTACATGCTATGCAATGCAATGCAATGAGATGTAATGTATCTAACTATATAATTACGAATCCAACAGTATCACGGAATCAAAAGTATTCCACCAGCCTCAGAAGATCAAGCAAACATTTCAACATCTCATATCGAAACCACTCAATAGTTTCTTATCAATTCTCGCATCCTAGACCGTCATCACTAATATAGTGCGTGTGTGAGCAACATTTATGCTGACTGATTCTAGTTCAAATTTAACACATAATCAATTTCTTATTAGGAATCATACAGAATAACTCAAAGATTTCAAAAATAGATAAGTTCCAACTAAAATTAAACATTTACCAAGATTAGGGATCCAAATAGGGTATTTATGTTTTTTTTTCATTAACGGGGGCTTTTTGCTCTTATTTCCTGCCTTTTTTTTCATTTTTTAGATAGATGGTTGGTGAGTGGGTTTTACGCTCCATCTCACACTCGTGTTTATGGGGAGTATATTTTTTCTCAACCCACCACAAAACTCAACTAGATATTATTTTCTCTTTTTTTTCTTTTTCTTTCGAATCTTATATACCCTACCTTTTCCCCCAAACTTAGGTTCTTGTCTAATTCATCGTCTTCACTGCTTATTCTTGTCCTTCTATGATTTACACAAGCATTATCCTTTAGAAACTATTTATGTATCAATTTAAACTAATCAGTCAACACAGACATTATTACGTGCTACCCTTTTTATACCAGTTTCAAACAAGCACAAGATCCGAGTTATAATTCAAAACTACATCAAGGTTCTAATAATCAATGCTATATTTATAGACTTAATCTCAATTTCATCATTGGACCAAAATAAAATGAACTACAACACTACTGGACATATGAAAACACAATATTTAACTCTATATATATATACTGATGGTAAACATAACATGAATGCAAACCTACATAAATAACTAAAGAAAAAAAAAACTAAATATGCACCTAAGCTACTATGTAAATGCATGATTACATAAATATGCAACAATTGATCAACCTAAACATAATAATAAACTACTATGCAATCCTAGCTTAATGAAATTAAATATGCAACATGAATGCAAACATGAATGTAAATCCCCCAAACTTAACAATTATAATGCCCTCATTGTATAGATATAGCAATAAAAATTATGAGGACTTCCCTGTAAGCACGTTAAGCCTGGGATGGAGGTGGTTGATCTTCTTCCTCGGAGTCACTTGGTGGAAATTATGGCACTGGGACTGGTTACTGATATGGAAATTGAGCATTAGGATTTAAACTTTGGAGCGTCATTTTCAATGATGCAAACGAGAGATTCATAGCCTTGAACATATGGTCTTGCCTAGCTGCGAGCCGCCTCATCTCTCGTTGTGCTTGCTTGTTGTGCTCATCTACTTGGCACTGAAAATTTAGGAACTAAGGACTATATATTACCTCGGACTGTGGTATATACTCTGTTCCTTGATCTCCCATAGTCGCATCCTCATCCTCCGAGGTGTCTGCAGCGTCAACTTCGTCCTCCGAAGCCGATGGAAAAATAAAACCCAGACCTTGAGGATGGGAATCACCATCGGCCCACACCGAATACCACGCTATCATTTTGGAATCTAGTAGCTGAAGTGGAATCTGAGTGGGTTCATCATTCGACCATCTAACACACGCTTAGCGACACAACCCACATATGAGTGATGGGTGTGGCAAGCTGTCTGAAAAGTTTCCTTGTAAGCATTAGCGAACGGAAAAACAGATTATGTCCCCGATATCAATGATGAAATCTTGCACAATCGCATATAGAAGTAGTGCCTTCACTTTGGTCACATCCGATGTGTGTTGGGATGGAAACAGTTTTGCACATAAGAAAGCATACCATATCTTACCATACCGACTGAGATCCTTGCTATGAAAAACCGTGCCTCCTTTTCGACCCTTGATCCATGTTGTTCCTGGCTTAGTTATTTCTTTAAGTATAACCTCATAGTTAGGATTGAAATCACGTAGGTGAGCGTATTGGCATTGTCGAGGCACTCGTAACTGATAATAGGTGTTGATGGCATCAGCACTGAATGGGACTAATCGACCCCGCACATAAGCATTGAAGGGGGCTTTGTCCTCGGCGTTGGCATAAAACTCTTTGACCACGTTGACAATAGCTGACTCAGGTTCCTCAGTGAACTTGTTCCACCCTTTCTGATAAATTTGTTGCATCATTTCACCATCAACAGGATCCGGTGCCAACCCCCGCTCCAGTGTAAGAGCTTTCGTCACCATGTAGTCATATCTATCAGCGGCGGTGACACTTATAAATTTATGACAATCAAAGGTCTATGTCGGTTATGCGAGCCTTAAACTTTCTCCCCTTTGTCATTTTGATGTGGGTTGGGACGCCATTGAATTTAGTAATCCTTAACACAACTATTTTCCACCCAAACTTGGTTCACATGAACTATCAAACACTTGGTGTGCACAGAAGTTTCTTCCCCCAAACTTAAGAATTTTGTGGCAATTATGGTGATTGAAGATTAAAAACTTGAAGATAGGTTACTCACTCTCAAGTGCAAGAGGAATTCCCACAGTAAGAACCCAAATTCGTGGCTTCCTGAGTTTAAATTTAATGTTTGTGATGAACTTGTGTTGTCAAGGTGTGTTTATATAGAGGTGGTGTGATGAAGATGGTTAGGAGTAATGAATTGAAGTTATAGGGAGATGGAGTGGAAGATGCAAAAATCATGGGAGAGAATTGGGTGTAATAGATGGAAGTTGGAAGTTTAATTGAGGAAGACGTAGTAGTGTAGTGAAGAAATAGGGGAAATGGGTTGAGAAAGAAATAACTGTTGAGCACTTGTTCAATTTCCACGACCCCCACCCTGGTAGGGGGTAATAAGCTTGTTAAGCCCACCCCGGTGGGCATGCATACTGTTAACTGATTTGGGAGACCCCCCACCCCGGTGGGGGGGGGGGTATAAGGCTTTAGAGGCCCACCCCGGAGGGCATAGACACTACTAACTGAGCTAAGTACTCTTCTTTTCTTTCATGTTACTCCACTTAATGAACATTTTAACATCCTGCAAGCCATGAAACATTAAAGTTAGATGATTGTTGATCATTTCAAGCATGGTTGATAGATTATCAAGACTCATACAATATAATAACTACTTAATGAACTTATTATATATTACTAACTATGCTAAACTTTAGTTTGACGGTTATGAATGAAAATAATAAAAATAAAAGTATGATTGGGTTGTCTCCCAATTAGCGCTTGATTTTAAGTCGTTCAGCCTGACTACTACCTATTTCTTCCCGGATCAATTTGGTTAACTGCGGCATGATGATTATTTATCGCGTAACACCAGCATTGTTGTATTGCATGCCCGTCACTATCCTCAACTAATGCCTTAAGACCACTATCCTCTTTGCACTCCCTGAACTTGACACGTGTAGATTTCTCGAGCAACTCGCACTTTTCCTTGTTAGTTGGGATTGGGATTTCCTTGAACACCTTTACCTTTACTACCTGATAAAACACTTTCATAATCAGTTCTCCATTAGGCACGTTAATCAGTGTTCGTGTAGTTGTTAGGAATGGTCGTCCCAAGATGATAGGGATGTTCTTATCTTCTTCAAAATCTAGTACCACAAAATCAGCTGGATAGATAAATGAATCAACTTTGACCAATACGTCTTCAACTATTCCTAATGGGTATATTAATGATCTATCGGCGGGCTGTAGACTAATATTGGTTGGTTTTGCTTCCTTTAACCCCAGCTTTCGGTAAATGCACAGTGACATAAGATTTATACTCGCTCCTAGATCGCATAGAGCTCTCCCCACATCTTGATCGCCAATTGCACAAGGAATTATAAAACTTCCCGGATCTTTCAATTTAGGAGGAATCTTTTTCTGTAGTATTGCACTGCATTCCTTAGTTAACGCCACTGTTTCAAAATCCTGGAGCTTATGTTTTTTTGAAAGTATATCTTTCATGAACTTAATGTAATGCGGCATCTGCTCAAGTGCTTCAGAAAATGGAATATTAATGTGTAATTGTTTGAATACATCCATAAACCTTGAAAACTGGTTCTTTAACTTGTTATTTTCTAGCCTTGGAAGAAAGGGTGCAGGTGGTGTAACTTTAAGTTGTTTATCTTCCTTTTCTTTTTTCACCATTTTTTCTATACATTTCTTTTCTAATTCCTTCTCTTCATCCTCACATTTATCTCCTGTACTAGCTTTCTTATCCTAGTTAGAAACCAACTCCTTACTGCTCCTAAGCGTAATAGCATTACACTGCTCGTGATTTCCCTTTGGATTTCTTTTGGTGTCACTTGGTAGTGTTCCTTGTGGTCTATTGTTCAATGTTAAGGCAATTTGTCCCATCTAATTCTCTAGATTCTTGATGGCTAACTCTTCTGATTTCATTGCCATTGCTTGATTTTTCATAGCCGCCTCATTGCTTGTTATGTACTTTGTCAACAACTCCTCTAAATCTGATTTCCTCTCTTGATGTTGAGCTGGTTGTTGATTATTCTGGAATCCTGGGGGATACGATGGTCGTAGAGCTTGTTGATGCTGATTGTTACTCCACGAAAAGTTAGGATGATTCCTATTCCCCTGATTGTAAGCATTCTGATAGGTATTCTGTGGAATTTTGTTGTAGCTACCCACAAATTTTACTAACACTGGGTTGATTGCGTATTGATCTTTAGGATGCTCACCCGTGCACAATTCACAAATAACCTCAACCTGTTGTACCTGTGCTCCTGTCATAGCATCCAACTTCTTTAAAAGTGATAAAATTTGCGCTTATATTGCCGTTACACCATCTACTTCTAACACTCCAACTGCTATTGCCTGTGTCATTCTTGCCATGGGCCACTGGTAGTTGTTAGCTGCCATAGTCTCTATCAATTCATAAGCCTCCTCATAACTTTTAGCCATAAATGCTCCACCTGAAGTTGCCTCAATACTGGTTCTGAGATTTTCGTTCAATCCGTTGTAAAATTTGTTCATCTGCAACCACTTAGGCAATCCATGATGTGGGCATTTTTTGAGCAACTCTTTGTATCTTTCCCATGCCTCATACAGGGACTCCCCGTGTTGCTGTTCAAACATCGTTATCTCATTCCTCATTTTTGCAGTTTTTGCTGATGGAAAAAATTTTGCTAGAAATTTCTGAGCGAGGTCTTCCCAAGTAGTTATCGATCCCGGCGGTAGAGAATATAACTAACTCTTTGCCTTATCCCGTAGAGTAAATGGGAACAAGCGAAGTCTCACCGCGTCATCCGACACCCCATTGAACTTGAATGTGTCACAAATTTCCAGAAAGCTGACTAAGTGTTCATTCAGATCATCATTTGCCAATCCCCCAAACTGAACTAAATTTTGGATCATTTGAATCGTCCTAGGCTTGATTTCAAAGGTGTTCGCAGCTATAGCAGGCCTGGTGATACTTGACTGTAGCTCAGTCACCTTGGGTGTAGCAAAGTCCCTCAATGCTTTCTGATCTTCAGCTGCCATTGCTTCTTCTTTTTCAGAATTTTCAAAGTCTTCTCTTGTTTCCTTGATCCACTTATATAACCTCTGAAACCGTTTCTCAATGTCGTCCTCAAAAGGAAGCAAGTCTGGATTTTTGGAACGCGTTTGCATAAACCACTTTAAAAACCTGAAATAAGAGTAACAAAAAAAAAAATAAAAAATATTTAAGTAAAACTAGACTAATTAAACTGATATCATAAAATATTACAATCTATACTAAAATTATCCCCGGAAATGGTGCCAAAAACTTGTTCGGTAAAATCTAATTACGCACAACACGCAAGTATATGTGGTCAACAAGTAATATACTAGTAAGTAGAGTATCGTTCCCACAGAGACAATTTAGTAAGAATTTAACTTCACAATTATCAATTTCTTATTAATCCTAATTTTATTAAACTACCCAAAACAATGATTAAAATTATAAAAACTAAATTATTAATAAATATATGATCACAAAATGATCACAAATCTTAAAAACTGAATTTCAAATAATTATTGGAGAATTAGGCTTACGACTTCACCCTAAGCTTCACTCTAATTTTTACACCTTTATTCAAATTCAATTCACTATCCCAGTTTATTAATCAAGAACACGAATGTAGCACTAGCCACCTCTCGATGTACTAATACCATATTAACTTAAATCCACAATTTAGATAGAAACAAGTTAAACACCTTAATCAACTAACTCACTATATCTCTGTCTAAATTATAATTAAAGAAGGTTTAAGATTAAGTTCTCTATCTGATTACACGCGATGTCAAGCATATCTCTACCTTAACATTCATCAAGATTCTGTTCATTCACAAAATTCAAGAACACATGCTATATTAACTAAGTCTAGACTCGTACTTCCTCTCTCGAATTCATACAAGTCCACAAAGAATTGTTGATCAGGCAATTCATAAATTCAAGCTCAAATTAATATAGATAAACTGGAAAATAGTTAATTGAACTGGAAATCAAAGTTACAAGACCATCGTTTCACTTAAAGATCTGTCATAAGCCTAAAAAGTGAATTAGTTCATCATGAATGAAATAATAACTGAATAAATTAAAGATAACATCCTTTCAATTACAAATATAAGACTAAGAAGAAGAATAATGCAAAACACCCTTCACGTTAGCCTTAATCCGCAATCGATATGAAAGTCTTCAAAATCGTCACTCCAATGCTCAATGTGAATTTCTGTACTCAATTTCTGATTATAGCTCCGTACGATGATGATTACAATGTTTGTTGCTCAATATATATCCAATACATGAGTTTTAGTCAAAGTCCCATGTCCATTAGAGTCCAAACATATTACAAGTGCTTAAAATCCTCCTTCCAACAAAGTTTGCAACAAACCAGGAATGTCAAGATTGGTGCTTTTAGCCCGGGGGGTATATATGAAAATAGTCTACCGTGCCGGTGGTTTTGATAAACACTATTGAAGACCCCGCCCGGTGGTGTAAGAAAAAATAGGCATACAGCGGGTATAATCTGTTTCCTGACTTGCTAAATCTTCACACTTGCTCCAATATTACTTCAAATGACTCCCTCTCTTTGCAACTTGCCACACCAACCATCCTACACATAAAATAACGATAAACAAGTAAAAATGAACATGAAAGCAAGAATTTAACAACTATTATGCTTGAAATGAACATCGATTCGTAGATATAAATCCACTTATCAAGGCTTGGTACTGGTCGGCGCTTCTGATATTCATTTACTCACGGAATCGACGTTGAAGCGCTGTACTTTCGTCACACACACAAGATTGAGTGGCTGTGCAGCAAGACAATAAGACGCAGTTAAAGCATGAAGAACACAAAACAAAGTTAAATTGACCTAAAAACTTCTTTCTAACAACAAATTTAGTACATATAATTCACATAAACTTAATAGAAACATAAACTAATGTGTCTAACATGTTATTAACAACATAACTACACAAACTTCCAAATTAAATTCTTTAAATTCACTATTTTTGCTATTTCTTCCTTTTTAGACATTCTTAGCTAAACAAATTACTGTAAATCCGTTTTTAACCAAAACAATCCGATTAACTTACTTTGTTTTCGTTTCTTCATGTATTTTCACAATCAAAAGTCAATTTACACTTTATACTATAAATTGAGTATCAATTTTGATTCTAAAATAAGCCATATCATATATATATATATATATATATATATATATATATCATCACTGAAAACTTACTACAATATGATTTTATTCATATTAAAACACACTTCATGGATTAAATTACTCTAAATCACATATAAATCATATAAAACAATTTATATGAACAAATTAACACGTTTAACCCATACTTTCAACTAATTGTTAATGAAACCCAAACACAGAAAAATAAAACAAAAACAAAATTTTTAAAAAAACTACGATTATACCTTGGTTGCTAGTTTAGCTAGAGAAGATGATAGAATCCTTCTTGGTTTGCTCAAACTCACAGAGAAATTCTTTCTCTCTTCTTCCTCCTTCTCCCTTTTCTCTCTATTTTTTTCTCTTCTAACTTTACGTAAAACAACTGATATATTATAACTAATACATATTATTACGTATAAAAAAATTGACAAATATATAATACCCTTACTTAATAACATACCAGTAATGTTTTTTTAAAAAATTCAAAATCCACTTAGGCTTGTTTGACAAAACTAATTTAAAATAAACACTTAAAATTCTTAAGCCTTGTTTGGTAAAACCAAATTAAAACTCCTTTTAACTTATTTTAATAACTCACTTACTGTATAGTTTATTGTCACACGTTATTTATGAAAGTAGTATGCACACAAGCTAATTATGTTTGATGATAAAGCATATACTTTATAACAATCTTATTCATTTATTAATACAAAATATTAATTTATTAAAGGCTTTTATTTATCTACATGCTGCTGCTTTATAATATGTGATAAACCCATAGTTTTAAGCAATGCTTTTAGAATAATGACGATGATCATTCTAATGAGATCTAAATTCTTAGAAAGCTTAAAACTAAAATAGTTCACAATCGTTAGATTACTAAGTTGGGGATTAGTGAATCCAGATAGATTGGTACATACGTTGCTTGCTCATTGGATGAGTGTAAGACTCCAACTTTTATGAATAAAGAATAATTTTCTCTAAATATCTTTTTGAATATTAAGGTGTGGATTTAATATAATGTTATAGTTGTGGGTAATATTTTCAAATTTTGCAAAGTAAGCAAGTTGTTGTAAAATATTTGATTGGTCGGGTCATTGGTGGACCCCACAACAAAATTATTATCGGAGTTAGAAAACGACAGAAATAATTTTTTATAAAAATAACGGGAAACGTTTTACCGTTAACTGTTGAAATACCCGGTGATAAAAGTACAACAATACGCGTGGTTGCATAGTAGCACACGGTATTGTACAGTATCTTTGATTATTGATGCTTATGTGAAAAGTCACTCAGTTTTATTCAATTATTGCCACAGTAATTGCTGCATAGTATCTCACGTTATTGATTCAATTATTGTCATAATATTTTATATTATTAAATCAATAATTGAGATGACAAAGTTATTCATATCATTATTTGCATTATTGACGATGTCTAGAAAGTTATGTCGAGGAAAGGGGTTTGGTCAACTAATTGCACGCCAATAAGGAGAAATCCTTATCGGAAAGCCCCCTCTTTCCTGGGAATGACCGGGTTGTTAATATTGTGAGTTATAATACTAATGATGAATGTTATTAAAAATGTGTTTTGAGAAGCCAAGTGAATTGAGATAAATAGAGGGGTATTTTATGAAGTATTTGTTGTAAATTTTGTTTATAATATGGACCCCCACTTACTCATTTTTCAAAATAATTGGTGGAAAGTTATAAAGTATATATATATATATATATATATATATATATATATATATGCGTGCATGTGATTATTTGTGTGTGTTTGTGCCTTTCTTTGTGAGGGCAAATGTTAATATATATATATATATATATATATATATATGAATTTTGTTTTTATATAAAATAAAATAAATTATATTTTATTATTTGCATAGTACTGCATAGTGTTGCATAATACTGCATATTGTTGCATAGTGCTGCATAGTAAAATCAAAATTTTTCATACGAATTCAGCCGAACGTCCCGTGATTTTTTCTTACTGTGCAGTCTGTGATTTTATTTTCTAAATAGTATCCTTCCATTCTCCTATAAATAGGATGCTTAGTTTAGAATTGAAAATCACACCAGAATCAGAGAATTCTTCTTCTATAATATTGACTGTATTTCTTTTGAGTTTAAGGAAGCTTTGAGCGTAGAAAACAGTATAAGTTTTCTTCAAGAATATCCCCGCCCTACCAGTCAGAAATACTCTCTTTTTAAGGTAAGAGATATTATTTTTGTTCAATATTTGCAAGAAATAATATTTTCTTCCATACTCTGTAATATGTAAGTAATATTATTTCGTTTTAGATTCTGAATTCTATACTCATTTTGTTAAAGTATTGCTTCTATACTCCTTAAAATTAGTGGAATATTCTTGAAATTTGAGTTTCATCTAGTATCGTTCCACTAAAATATTTTTCTAAACATTCTTGATAAATTTGATATTTTCATGCCGGGGTACTATTCTCGAAGTACTATTCACGGGTACTATTCACTCAGGTACTATTCACCTGAGGTACTATTCATGACAAAAATTGATTTCTTTTCTGTCCAAATTATTTTTGATACAATATTATTCTTGAATTTAACTCCACAAAGCAGTATCATGTTGATAATTTAGACATTATTGAATTTTAGATAAATTGAATTATAAATCTCTAAAATTTATACTTTACTTTAATTTAATTGAATTCTTATATCATTGTCATCATTCTCATGCTTATATTGTGATGAAAGTTATCTTTGGCCCGTAGTGCATAGATGGAATGTTTGTAAGAACCCGAATTTTCAGAAAATATTAAAATAAGAATTTAATAAATAAAATTCTTAAGGCATGTGAAGGGTTCAAATAAGAATAAATATATATGCGTTGTGAGGTATGTGGTATTGCGCTGCATGGGGTAATATAAACTATGCAATAAGTGATTTCTGTGTTTAATAAATATATTATTATTATTATATATTTGTTATTTATTGAAGAGGCGAGTTATTTGAAGTAAAAAAGATGGATAGAAATTTATATATCGATATTAAATAATTTATGTGAAATTATTTTATCATAGTAAGTTGGTGACATTAAATATCTTTGATAATCACCAATTTCTGGAGTATATGTACAATTAAGTATCAAGTCTAAAGCAGTGCAACCGTACCTTTAATGGTGGATGTATAGGAGATGGGCTAAACGATTCCTTCAGAGAGCAGAGATATATACGAATTAGTGACCGATCTAACTCACTGTGAAAACAGTGTAGACAAGACGAAAACTAATTCGTTGATTATTTGTGGGAAACCACTCAATGTACTATATTGAATACTATTAAAGACTCGATGTGTGCTAGGTTTGGACTTGTATATATGTATGTTGTTGACGAGAGAAGAAAATCGATATATCTTTAGTTAAATATTGGTTAGAGATTTATTAATTAATATTGAGATATGGTTAAATGTATAGATTAAAGAAATTGTGTTGAGACAATCTATAGAAAGGAAAGAGAAATAATTATAGTTTATTTTTACTAAAGGATATTAAAATAAATTCTAGCATTTGATTATTTTAATAAAAGGGAAATATTATTTTGATATTACCTTGTATAGCTTTATGCGACGTAATGTGTGTGATTAAGTAATATGGTAAATATATTAAAACCTATTTGCTATATAAGTTGATGGAAACAATTTATCATAATAAGAAATAAACTTATTTTCTATATATAGTGTAGTGTGTACATGTATATTTTAATAATAATATAAATATTTTAGTAATATACATATTATTATATTAAGAATAATATCTTGAGAAAATGAGTAAATCGTTTTATTATGATTAGTTCCTATATTTAGAGAAAACATGACAAAAACATCTTATGTTATGTTATGGCGAAGTACATAATTTTGATTATAGTAATGTGGTAGGAAATGAATAAGTAATGAAAATGAGAATAAGCTTAATGTAAGCTTGTGAGATATCCCTAGTGTGGCAAAGTGATGGAATAAGCATTCATTAAATAATTTAATGAATGAATAATTGAAGGTATTAATTTGTATGTGCAATGATTTTATATTATATAGTAGCTACATCTATATGATATGAAATGAAGTGGGACACTTCAATGGTAACTATATTATATGCATACATACGTATAAAGGCTTATATGTTAACATTATGTACAAGTGAGATAATAAAATATAACATGGTGCAATGGACCACTTCCATGACCATATTATAAGATGTAAAGTTAAGAATACTGTTATTTTGTGAGATTATATTATTATAAGCTAGTGGACTATTAATTACTAAGTTCACATAACTATGTCTTGTGTGGCATAATTAGGGAAGTTAAAACAAATGGAGATTTAATGGGAAGTATTAAAAGAAAAAAAAGGGTGAGTTAATAAATAATTGATATTAATTATCATTATAATAATTGAGTGTATTTGAGATGATAACTTTTATGGAAAATGATGGATTGAGAATATCCAACTATTTTATGATTATCCTAGTTGAAATATTAATTGGAATAAAACATTGTACATGAGATATAAGATTATATTGGTGTATATTTAAAATATAAGTATACTTCTTATATGTGGGTAGGTGCATATATATATATGTGTATATATGTGCCCATAACTTAATTTAATGTAGCAATATTGAGCTAGGAAAATTTACTAGATGAGCCAAATTGCTAAAATGCTGAGTTATAAGCTTTTGTCCCAAATAGAGGGTCTCATTTCTCTCATACACGTGAATAGGCCATTGGCCTATCCCCCTCTATTGCGTATAAGCAAGGAGACTGATGATGGCTAGAAGAATGGAGGGGAGGGAGTTGGTATCAACTTTCCAACAACTTCTCCTTAACCAATATCTTCTTCCATCTCCCATTAGATTCAATCTTTGAGGTAAAGCCATGGTCTAGGTAAGAGATTCTCTATAAATTGGAGCCTTCTCTTCTCTAATTGGGTTGATTGGGTTCTTGATGAGTTCTATATAGAGAGTAAGTGAATATTAGAGTGAGCAATTTGAGATTGGAAGATTGAAGAGCAATAGTTAGCCAATCAAGCATTAAGAAGGTAACATCCCTCTATGTGTTCTTAAATTCAAGTTTAACAAAGTTCTTAGAAAAAGTAGCTTTTGAGTCACAAATTGATGGCTAAGGGTTGTTATAATCCATGAATTGATGCTAGGTACTGTTAATATAGTCATTTGTAAAAACAACGGAAGTTAAACGAACCAATTTGGTTGAGAAACGAATTCGTAGTGAACGAATTCGCTAAATTATCAAAACATGAACAATTAGTATGAACATGAGTTGTAAATTCATATTTGGGTTAGTTAATGTTTATGTTAGTTGATGGGTATTTGGTATGTTGTAGTTTTATGAGTTACAAACCCATAGAATCAAAAATGAACTAATTTGGACATGTATAACTCAAATTATGAAGGTTAGAAAGAAATTTTGGCATGATGGTTCATAGCAGGGTATGAAATTTCGAGTTTGCAACAGCTAGGCCCGCCCCGACGGGGGGTGATTTGAGTTACAGATGTTGAGAAAATCTGACAACATGTTTTACTAAAATAGCCATAAAGTTTTCATACAAACTCCGATTGAGGAGATTCAAGATAATCCAGAACGAGAACAAATAGACCTACAACTTTTATTCTTTAAGTGTTTCAATTGGACGTCGTTAGAAGGGGTCAAAACAGTCATCTTTGTGACTGTTATGTATTTAGAGACAATCGGAGGGCGTCGATCGAGCACTATCGCACATACGCATGTATTTTTCTCCCGACGATGGAATATGTTATTCTAAATGATAAAACATAAATATGCATGATAGTAGACATGTCATATAGCTAAGATTTCTTTACTCATAATGAAATGCGTTAATATGATTTTCTAAAAGAAAACTTAAAGTTTTTGAGAAACGGAAGTTGATGAATTGGTGTCCTTTGAGTTCTGACCTTGGACCCTATGTATGCATATCAATGGACATGAAATGTAGTTTTAAAGTTACCTTGCATATACTAGATTGATATAACTTGGTTTAAAGTGTTTTGAAAGAAAAACTTGAAGTTTTGAAAATGAAACTTGACGAACTTTGTGTCTTTTAAGTTTCGACTTTGGGAACATGTGATTGTGGCCTAGTTATGTGCACGAATGGACAAGGAATGTAATTTCAAGATATATTGCACATAAAAGGTTGTCAAGCTCGGTTTAGTATGTGTTTTAAAGAAAAATTTAAAAGTTTTAGAAACTAACTTTGATGAGCATTGTATTACTTGCATTATGACCTTATGAGCAAGCATGATAGAGTTGTCTATGCCTTTGAACATGAATGATATGTGCACTTAACTAGTCAAGTCTGACATAAGTTATTTAAGCATGTTTTAAAAGTATGAACTATGCTATGTCTATGTAAATGAGATAGATACATGTGAGCATGCTATTAGAGGCTTATTAATACCAATATATGGTTTAAAAGCTTTTAACATTGAATCTTGTTAAAGAAAGTTGTTAAGCCTTTGATTGAAATAAATCATGATGGAGGTAAGTAGTTTGAATGTGAACTTGAAAATAGATCACAACCTATTTGATGTCAAGTATGGATGGTTAAGGTATACTTATACATGCCTAGCTATTCTAAGAGTATGATGAGAACGTGAAATGAAGGTTTTACAAACCTAGTTAGGAAACGATGTAATATTTATTATTATATTAAGAGCGTATGAAATGTATGACTAATGGATATGAATTCATGATTATATAACTGTGTAGGAATACACGCAGTGCAGATCAGCTTTAAACAGTTAAGTCGTAGATGATAAACTACGAATCAGGCAAGTCTTTCAGTTCCTATTTGATATATAAATTTGATAACTGTTAGTTGAGTTATATTATGCTATGAGAATATTGATGTATATATATGAAATGCATATGAGATGTGTATAAAATTGAAAGTTGATCTTTGATGATATGCTTGTGAAGTAAATGTCTATGCCTGTTATGTGAAAAGTAATATGCATAGTAAATATTGATTGATTATGAATGCATGAACTGAGTATGTTATTATATGCTATGTGATGCATGAAAACTATTAGAATTGTTGGGCTGTCGAGCTCACCCTTGCAAATAACCACTTTTGTAGGTTAAGGACACACGATAAAGATTACGTGCTACCAGATTGATAAAGATCAATAATATCAAAGGAGATTGATTTATTTGTTTAAATATATACTCTTGAACCATATTTAGGTTCTAGGAAATGTACATGATAGTAGTTTATGATTTATAATACATGTTAAGTTGTACTATGTGATACATAGAGAAATTCAAATCAAGATGTAAATATTTATACAGAAATTCGAATAGAATGAATCATAACATATACTGATTCAAGGATATGTAATTGATTCAAGTTAAGATATCAATAAAAGATTTATTTTTAAGGAGATTGAAAAAGTTTAAATTATTCCGCATATTTTTATAACATCGAATATGATATAAGACAGGAATGGTAAATGACCAAGATTGGAAACTTATAAAAGTTTGGGGTCATTATACAGATCCTGGAAATGGAAAGAATTTATATTCTAAATTGTAATAAGCAAAGTTATTTTCATTAAGTTGAATAAAAGATATAAATAGTTTGACGATGGTAGTATCATGGCTACCTAATCTGAGGTTCGAAGGGAGTCGGATTTGGGGGCGTCACAGGTTGGTATCAAAGCTGTAGGTTATAAACTTTAGGTAGAAGTACCTTAGACTATAACCTGAGAGGGAGAGAAAGATAAAGATTAAAATATATATAAGCAAAGATTCAAAGAAGAATCTTGATGTATCTAAGAGAATGAGAATTCAAGAGTTTCCTAACTCTGGAAATAAAATGAAGATGACAAAGATAATAAGAATGAACTCTAATGGAGTTTAGACGATGATGGGAAAGGACCCTAAGTTAACCAATGATCACGATGTGATCAGAATGAGCTATGAAGTGATAAATAGTCTGTAACGACTAAGTGTGTATAGCTTGATGCTATAAGAGAATGTACTATAAAATGGTATGATATGAACTCATGAGGAGTTGTATATGATGAGATACAAAGAATTCGTATCGAGCAAAGAGCAAGTTAAGAGTGAGATAAAGTTAAGTGGGATTTCAATTGAGGACCCATGACAGCAGCTGAGTTGTATGATTCCTTGTTTTACGCGGGGAATTGTACTTGGTGTAAAAACCACTTAGTTTCTGGTACTAAAAATCATTAAAATGTTTGTGTTGCGCTATTTGCTATATACGTGTTGAGAATATAAGGTTAAGTTGCGAGTTCTTAAAAATCATACTTATGGTATGTTCGTGACTCATAATTATATGAAATGTTTTTGAACCCCTCAGGGAATGGACGCCTATGGTCTGACTAGGGTAATTTCCTAAACTCATATGATTATGGCAAGTTCCTGATTTCCAAAGTGTGGTAAGTTTGATGAACTATATCGGGTATCTATATGTTATGAAGTTAGAAATTTTGGTATAGTGAGCATTGATGGTGTTGAAGATTGGTAGAACGAAGCAATATAGTAAAGATTGAAGTTGATGGAGAAATATGGAATTTTTAAATCATCTAGCTCTGCTAGATTTTCAAAATTTATTGACTTCATGCTGATGTTTGCACTTCTATTTTCTTGAAAAACATTGGATCATGTGATTGAACCAATGATGTTTTTTAAAAAAACAATACCGTTATCCATATGTCTATGCTAATTGTTTCGGCTAAGACAAAAATGATTAAAAAAATTTCAAAAAAGAATTTCTAACCATGTGCATCATTTGATATGGTGTAAAAATGATAAACGATGGAGTCATCAATGCAGTCGAACCTAGTGTTGGTTGTGATCGAAAGATGGTCAGCCCACTATGGTATGATGTAATATGACAAAGTCATATAATAGCGGAATCCTCAACGTACAACTAATCTGGTACAGTATCATGACGTCATAAAAGAATTTTTGGTTTTCTTTTAAATTATGAAGAATGTCAATTAAGTTGGCTAAATTATTTTGATTGATGTCTGAGTTGTTAAAAGTCTAAGCTATTTGATTCTTTTGATGGATGTTGAAAATATTTATGGATGTTGAAAAATATTTATGCCAAAAGATTGAAAAATTTTATGGAATTCATTCTTTGAGTATTTATGCCAAACCAGATTGCTCTGGTGTGGATTCAGATGTTGAAAAGCTGAGGTGAACAACCCTATAAGGGGACATGTTTTTGGAGACAATGGTTTTGAACGTAACACATATAGTCATTACAACACACTACGTTGCGGCCCAACGTAGTGGTACAATAGGTTGGCCACCTAGTGTACGTGTAGAGGGTGTTTTTAGTCTTTGTGATTGATAAATACTCTGGTTTGCAGTGTGAAGGATTGTGTTGAAGCACTAGTAAACCTAGAGAAGAGTTCACGGTCTTATGACCCCTCAGCATAATTTGGAATCTGAGTTATTCATACTACTTCCTGATTATTGAAAAATCGTGGAAGATTTTTGTTCTTCTGAAGGATGAATGTAGTAAGTAGAATGTTCCTTAGAAAGGAGAATGTGGTAGAATGCAAGTGAGCAAGTTATAATAAAACTTCCAAAAAGAGAATGGATAAAATTATTCAAAAAGAATATGTAATATTCGGAATAGCGTCGAGTAGAGGAGGTTTCGGTGATTCCGAGGACGGAATCCTTATAAGGGGGAGAGGATGTAAGAACCCGAATTTTCAGAAAATATTAAAATAAAATTTAGTAAATAAAATTCTTAAGGCATATGAAGGGTTCAAATAAGAATAAATATATATGCGTAGTGAGGTATGTGGTATTGCATTGCATGGGGTAATATAAACTATGCAACAAGTAATTTATGTGTTTAATAAATATATTATTATTATATATTTGTTATTTATTGAAGAGGCGAGTTATTTCAAGTAAAGAAGATGGATAAAAATTTATATATCGATATTAAATAATTTATGTGAAATTATTTTATCATAGTAAGTTGGTGACATTAAATATCTTTGATAATCACCAATTTCTGGAGTATATGTACAAGTAAGTATCAAGTCTAAAGCAGTGCAACCATACCTTTAATGGTGGATGTATAGGAGCTGGGCTAAACGATTCCTTCAGAGAGCGGAGGTATATACGAATTAGTGACCGATCTAACTCACTGTGAAAACAGTGCAGATGAGACGAAAACTAATTCGTTGGTTGTTTGTGGGAAACCACTCAGTGTACTATATTGAATACTATTAAAGACTCGATGTGTGCTAGGTTTGGACTTGTATATATGTACGTTTTTGACGAGAGAAGAAAATCGATATATCTTTAGTTAAATATTGGTTATAGATTTATTAATTAATATTGAGATAAGATTAAATGTATAGATTAAAGAAATTGTGTTGAGACAATCTATAGAAAGGAAAGAGAAATAATTATAGTATATTTTTACTAAAGGATATTAAAATAAATTCTAGCATTTGATTATTTTAATAAAAGGGAAAATATTATTTTGATATTACCTTGTATAGCTTTATGCGAGGTAATGTGTATGATTAAGTAATATGGTAAATATATTAAAACCTATTTGCTATATAAGTTGATGGAAACAATTTATCGTAATAGGAAATAAACTTATTTTCTATATATATGTATACGTGTGTAATGTCGTGCATGTAAATATTTTAATAATACATAGGTATTATATTAAGAATAATATCTTGAGAAAATGAGTAAATCGTTTTATTATGATTAGTTCCTATATTTAGAGAAAACATGATAAAAACATCTTACGTTATGTTATGACGAAGTACATAATTTTGATTATAGTAATGTGGTGGGAAATGAATAAGTAATGAAAATGAGAATAAGCTTAATGTAAGCTTATGAGATATGCCTAGTGTGGAAAAGTGATGGAATAAGCATTCATTAAATAATTTAATGAATGAATAATTGAAGGAATTTGCGACGTCAGGATTTTTAGTTGTCCCTTTTCGTTTTGTTCTTTGGTGTTCTCATGTTAATGTGAGATTTGTTTGAAAAAAATAAGTGAAAAAGGTTCGACATGTGTAATGTCGACGATTTGACTTTAAGAGTCGCCAGTTGATGTTTTTAACTGGTTGCACCAACGTAATCGAAAAGGTTTGCACATTGACCTATTGATGTGACACTGCTAAACGGGTCTGTGAAACCGAGATTCATTTGGGTTCGGGGGCTTGATTATGCGGAGGGAAGGTGTTAGGCACCCCCCGACATCCATGTTGTCACAGTGATCGCCACTTCTCAAAGAAACTGTTATATGAATGTGTGTGTGTGAGAGAGTCAATGTGCAATTATTTGAAAGTAGCGCGAGGCCTCGTTCGCACCTATATACAAAGGGTTTGAATTTATAGAAAAATTCAGTTTTAAGCAAGATATAACAATGAAGTTTTGTAAAAAATAGGTTTTTCAAACCCTATGCTCAATAGGAATTGAGACCTTTTCATACTTCCATTTTATTATTAAAATGTTCGGCTTGTTTGCTTTTATTTTCAAGAGGCGAAGCATCTTGAAAAATAATATCTGTGATCTTAGAACTCCTCATGGGCATGACAACCATCCAAGAAAATTCATACACTTATTAATAATGTACAAGTCCACTTACAATGAAAAAATTTCCATCACGGAATCAATCTAGATTCATGAGATCAATCATGATCACATGATTCCTAGGCTCACATGATCTGCGACTTATATGGAAAGTAGTAAGCGATTGTATATATATAAAAATATATATATATATATATATATATATATATATATATATATATATATATATATATATATATATATATATATATATATACGACATGATCAACCACCACGAAGCAACTCCATGGGGGATCAGAAATGTAAATAAAGCAGTAAATGCTATCAAATGCCACGAAGTAAACTCCAGGCGGGACGAAATGTAAATAAAGTTGTAAAAGGCCACGAAGTAAACTCCAGGCCTGACAGAAATATAAATATAAATATATATATATATATATATATATATATATATATATATATATATATACATAAAAGCAAAGAATGCATAGGATGTAAAATCCAGGCTCATCAGATATGTCCGACAACATTTATATATATACAAATATATATAAAAACAATAAACGCTCCGGATGTAAATTCCAGGCTCATCGATATGTCTCGATAACAATATATATATATATATATATATATATATATATATATATATATATATATATAAAAAGCAAACGCCTCAAACATAAGTCTAAACTTAATCAAGGCATAACTCGATAATGTTAGTCCATATATAAATATATACATATATTGGTATATATATACAGACATAAATGAAAAACATGGACCGAAGTCCGGGCATACGCACACCACGCGACTCTCAATGTGTAGAATAGTGTGTGCAAAGATGAAGAGAAAGGCTTTATATAGTGTGAGAAAGCTTACGGTGGGTGCTTGATGAAGACTTCTATGACTCTATATGGATAAATACTCGACTCCATGCGTGAATGTATAAGCTATATATGAGCTAACAGGTGTTTAAAAAAGAGCAAACACTCAATATGGGTGTGTACAAAGCAAATTGGGCAGGGCTTCCTTGCGTTTTCCTTTTTTCAAAATGGCTACCCAAGCCCTCTATTTATAGATGGGGGAGTCATGAAGTGTACTACTATGGCATAGCAGATGCACTACTGTTGCCCGAAATGCTCTCGAGTTCCATGAGTCCCGTCGTCTCGAAATACATGCACTCGTGCACTGTAATGTCCGCTCAAACTTGCAGAACTTCAATCCGAGCATCCGAATGAGGTATATACGACATTCTTCGGACTGCTTGTGTCGAGAGTTACGCAATGACATGGATTAGAGGTTGTACGAAGTCAGGAAGAGGGGACCATGCCTATGGTCTTCAAGCTTCAAATTCTATCCGGTATGCTGCCACGTGTAATAGTCACTCGGGATTGGAACTCCTTGGTTCTTGTAGGACATTGTTGTACGTATGTATGTCTGAAGTGTTGAGACGATGAGCAAGTGTTGAGGTAGCAAGATGACGTGTGACTCTGAAAGTAGTATGCACACAAGCCAATCATGTTTGATGATAAAGCATATACTTTGTAACAATCTTATTCATTTATTAATAAAAAGTATTAATTTATTAAAGGCTTTTAATTATCTACATGATGCTGTTTTATAATATGTGATAAACCCATAGTTTTAAGCAATGCTTTTAGAATAATGATGATGATCATTCTAATGAGATCTAAATTCTTAGAAAGCTTAAAACTAAAATAGTTCTCAATCATTGGATTACTAAATTGGGGATTAGTGAATCCGGATAGATTGGTACATACGTTGCTTGCTCATTGGATGAGGATGATTGATCTCATGATCATTTGTGTGGAGACACTAAAGCAAGTATGTAGGTGCTTATTAGAGAATAAGTTCACTGAACGTGGCTCTCTAAGGAATACCTAATGGAGTTTTATTTGCCTATCAATAGGAATTCCTGTAGTGATAGTAGTACAAGTAATCCTTGGACTTGAGATCATCATAGTATCTTGTGTATGATGAGTTATACTTTGACTTATTCCTTAAGACCCTTAGGGTATATCAAAGGGTATGCTTGGGTATAATAAGTTGTACATGGAGATAATGTATGATCAATAAAGAATCTACCACTTCTAAATAAAGAAGAGAAATGTCCTATGTGATTCGATAAATGACAACCCAGTAGTCCTTGGCGTTAAGCGAATGAAATTAGAAAGGAGTTTCTAATTTGCATTATTTAGGGTTGTGCATTTAAGGATCGAAATACATATAATTAAATAAAATAAGACTTGTGAAAGAATTCCATGTCTTATATTTAATTGGGACATTGTATGGTGGAAGGATTGAATTGTGCGGTAACTATTTACTCAAAGGTTCTTTAATGATTAATGTTGAAATCTATATTATTTGGAAAGTCGTTGATCGCTAGGAGAGCTTATCCCTATTGTAGAATAAATATTATTTATTTAAATAAAATAATTATTTAATTTATTTATTTAAATAAGATTAGAATTGTTCTAATTGATTTATTCACAACCTAGGTTTAATATGGAGAACCTAAAGGGTCACACCATAAAAGGAAGAATAATTATTTAAGAAGTTAATGACATAATCGTAATAATATATTATGTATATTTAATTTAATCTATGGTGATAGAATAAATTAAATAGCTTAATATTATTATTTAATATTTTAGAAATATTAAATATAAATTAATAAGAGGAGTCTTATTAATATTATTACAATTATTATTATTTTAATTTCTAAAAGAGTTTAGGAATTAATTTAATATAAGTACTCTCATTTATTCCTAATAGGATTAGGAGGGAAAATTAGTTAAAGGAGTTTAATTAATTATCCCTAATAAGATTAGGGAGCTTAATTAATTAAAAGAATTTAATTAATTAAATAAAACCCAATTTCTTAATTGTTAAGGAGGGTTGCCCACATCAATAAATAAGAGGAGTCTTATTAGGGTGTGGGGTTGTTGACTTTTTTAACATACGACATAATTCCAATTGTTGGGAGAGTACACCCTTTCTATAGAGATAGAAAACTAGGGTTTGAGCCAAATACCCATCTTCTTGAATTTTCTTCTTCCTTGGTGGATCACCTCTAGAGGCCAAACATTTGGGTGGCTAACGTTGATCAAAGGAAGGAACCAAACCCGGTGGATTCAAGATTGAACGCGAAAGGATTTGGAGGTGAACTTGTACCTGAGGAAGCTCGATCTTCAAGGGTATGATTTATTCTTTATCTTTTCGTTTAATTAATAATTGTGCATAAAGGGTGATCCGGGTATATGGTTTGTAAATTTTTAAACTCTGATTTTTACACGCTTCCGCACTTTTATGCAATTTGATTGCGCACATGAATATTACAAACCTAACAGTGGCATCAGAGCCAAACCTTTATGCGAATTATTAATTGTTTTAATTTAATATGTATATTGATATATGTTTAGAACAATTTATTTGGGCATAATTTTATTGTATAAAATTTAAATAAAAAAAAAAAAAAAAATCGAGTCTCGCAATATTACGGAAATAACAAAGAAAGGAACATTACAAATCATATGTTTACTCCTTTCTAAATCTCACGTAATAACAACTTTCATGTTCCTTTTTAAAATTGATGTGATGCATTTTTTTTTATATGGCATACCTTAAATCAATGATTTTAAGGAAGTGCACTGCTTTTTAAAAAAAAAAAAAAATCAAAGGAACATTCTATTTATTATATATATATATAATAACAATTTAGAGTTATTATTATTATACATATATAATTTCATTTATTTTATAATTAAGATAAAATTTTATTTTAATTTTAAAATAAAAGATTTATTTTATTATTAAAATAAAAGGGTTTATTTTAATATTAAAATTTAATTTCATGATAACTAATTAGAGTTGGAATTGGATTCCATGATAACTAATTGGAGTTGAAATTGGATTCTATTTTTCCTTAAATAAAGGAGTTTATTTAGATATGAAATAGATTTCATATTATTCAAAATAAAAGAGTTTATTTGTGAATAGAAAAGAGAATCCATGTTTCCTTAAATAAAGGAGTTTATTTAAATATGGAATAAGATTTCATATTATTCAAAATAAAGGAATTTATTTGTGAATAGGAAAGATAATCCGTGTTTCCTTTAATATTTTTTTACATGGAATTAGATTCCATAATTAATTAAAATAAAAGAGTTTATTTTAATTAATTAAAGATTATTTTTTACATGGAATTGGATTCCATAATTAATTAAAATAAAGGAGTTTATTTTGATTAAAGATTTTGATTAAAATAAAATAGTTTATTTTATTCAAAATAGGATAAATTAAAATAAAATAGTTTTATTTTGATTTAAATTTGGATTAAAATAAAGGAGTTTATTTTGATTCAAAATTAGATTTTATACTAACTAAATTTGCCCATTAAATGATATCAATATATATATTAAATGTTTATTATTCATAAGATGAATGTTATTTATTGATGCATATGGTGATGTGTATGATAATAAATGGGATTGATTATGGACTATTGACCCGATGCGATTGGATTTTATTTTAGTTGGATGCATGAATGTATGGGTTTTATTAAATGGGGTCTCACAGACTGCCTTCTTCTCTAATTTTTCTTAATGTAAATTCTATCTCCCTCCTATGTACTTCCCCTTGACTGCTGATCAAGGCTTCTATTTATTTTAAATAGTTTTGTAATAGGAATAATTAGAATTAATTTTGAAGAATTAGAGATCAAGGAACAAGGAGCGCTTGAAGACCCGTTTGTAATGGAGCCCGGGTTTAAATGTAATAGTTATATTTAAATATTATTTCTTGCACCCCTAGGGTATGACCTTTTGGTTCACTAGGTGGCTCTAGTGAACCAAACTAGAATAAAAGTCCATAATCAATCCGAGTAGAATATAGTATTCTATATGTGCATGCTTATACTATATATATATTATATATTATGTAAACATGCTTCGCATTTTCATTAATATGACGCGTATTTTATATATATATGTGCATGCGCGCTAAACAAGATGAGACAAATTAATAACAAACCCCTCAATTTTTATATTAAGTCCTAAGCGTTCAAAGATATTTTGAATATCGAACGTCGCCTTCTAGCATGATAAAATTAATAGAGTATTAAATATTTAATATGAGTTTGTTGTGTCACCACAAGCGCATATTAAGTATTTAAGATGTTAATTTATCACATTTGATGCTTATAAAGAAAATTGAACAATATTGTTTTGTTGTGTCACCACAAGAATGATATTTTTCTTTTTGAATATATGGAGTGCTAGGTCGGACTTAACTTGGATAATTTTGATTACGATGTGCCACCACTTAATCAAAATAATCTAAGAGGCAAAATACAAGGAGTTGCATAGTTGATGTAATTGACAAAAGTTGTCTACCTATTTATTTATATATAGTTTGTTGTGTCACCACAAGGCTATATACATTTGAAATGGGATCCTTATTCTCACTAGCAAATCTTTAATTAGATTTTGCCGAACTATATAAGTGAGGGTAATATAGTTTGAAGAAAATAGTGGGAGATACCAATTTAAAACAAGACCTAATTTATTTTGGTAATTAATAATAGAATGTATGTTAAAATGTTGTTAATTACAAATTCATTTACAGAATTTTGCAATGTCTAAAATTACTATCATCTGCGAGCATATTAGATGCTAAATTAATCAAACCTGAATTAAACGGATTGGTTAAGGAAATTGAGAAAAGTTCTCATGGTCAAAAGCTATCTTATGTCCTGTCGCCTATCCTCGCAATGGTTGCGAACAATGCCTCTGAGGAAGACATTGCTACTTTTAGAAAGTGGCAAGATGATGCACAATTGGCTCAATGCATCATGCTCGCATCCATGAGTAACGAGCTTCGTCGGCATGAAACTATGGATGCTCCTACTATATTCACCACACATCAAGTAGTTGATGGTGAGGAAAGTAGGGCCGATAGATATCGAGATATCTAAGGAGCTCTTCCGATCTAGAATGGCTAATGGCACTATAACAGATATAAAAGTTCTTAAAATAATCAATTTGATTGATCAATTAGGATAACTGGGTTTTGTCATGGATGGAGAGTTGAGCCAAGATTTGATCTTGCACTCACTTCCTAACTCCTTTCACAAATTGTTGTGAATTTTCATATGAACAAGCTAGATATCACCTACTGATTTGCTTAACATATTGAAAAATGTTGAGAGTCACTTTCGAACCAAGAAAGATCAAGTCTTCTTGGTAGGGGCCAAAGGATCTTCCGAAAAGAAGAACGATTCAAAGAAGGTAAAATGAAAAGGCGTAAAGCAAAGGATAATAAGAACAAAAGCGATACTTGGATAGCAAAGGAGTTTGCTTCCACTACAATAAGCCCGGACCTTTGGAAAGAAATCATGAGAAGCATCTTGCAGAGGCTAACCAAAGAAGCTTAGTGAAGTTTTGCCATAATCTGCTTTTGTTCATGATTTAAAATAAATTTTTCTTTAAGTCGAGGTTCTACTGGGGTATTGGATACCGACTTTGGTTATCATAAATATAGATTTATGAAGGGACCAAGCGTATAGAAAGTTAAACAAAGATAAGTAATCCTATGTATGGAAAATGAAGCAAAGGTTCTTTGCATTAGCTATAGAAACTTATAGTTTAGCAATGCATACGGGCAAATCTATTAAGTCAATAAGTTGTTATTGTATTCAGCTTGTTAAAAATATTATTTCCATTTTATTGTTGACAATGAAATCTTTGGTATTATAATTAAGAACAATTGTTGTTCTATTTATAATAATAATGTTTTGTATAGAACCGAATATTACTAATAAATTTTGTATACTTGACTTACGTGAAAAATATATTTTGCAAATTGAACAAACTAGTATAAGAAAAGGAGATGATCATTCAAAGAGTTGAATGTGTGTATTTGCTGAAATACAATTGTGAATTATTTGAAAGGTTCAAAGAATTCAGAAATGAAACAAATTGGCAAAGTATTAAGATTCTTTGATTAGATCAAGGAATAAATACTTGTGCAATAAATTTCTAGATCATCTCAAATGGTTTTCTCATAATGGACGCCCCTCGATACGCAATAATTGATTGATGTATTTGAATGGAAAAATCGTACCTTGTTGGACATGGTGCGGTCCATAATGATTTTACCGACATTCCAAAGATCCTTCTAGGATCATGTCCTAGAAATGGTCAGCATATCTCTGAAAATGGTAACCTCAAAATCCCCCCTCAGACTCCATAAAAGTTATGGATGGGGAGGATTCCTAATCTTAAGTATGTTAAGATAAGGGGTTCCAACTTATGTGAAAAGGTTTCAAAAGGATAAGCTTGGGACAAGATTTGACAAGTGTCGATTTGTGGGACATCCTAAAGTAAGTTTAGGGTATATGTTCTATAATTCTACTTAGCAAAAGGTGTTTGTTACGAAACACACGCCTTCTAAGATAAAGGCGTTTATCATTGAAGGGGGCTAGTGGGAGGATTATAGATCTTGAAAGTTCAAGAACCACAAAATACTATAAGTCAAATAAGAGGAACATGTAGATAGACCTATTGTACCTGGCCAGAATCATAAATCGAATAGTACCAAGAAGATACCTAGGAGGTATGGATTCATCATGGATGATGATGATGATGAGGTACGCATCATGAAGATGATGATCCGAGTTACATTCGATGAGGTAAGACTTCTAGTGTGTACAAAATGGTCGGTGGGAGCGCCGTGACATTTCTAGTATTATATGTTGATATACTACTACGGATGAGGAATAACTTATCAATGCTACAATCGGAAAAAATAAAGTTGTCTAAACATTCCTCCATGAATGGTTTGGGAAGAGTATCTTAATTGGGGATAAAATCTATATAGATAGATACAAGAGGATGCTCGACTTAACCCAAGGAACGATATTCATTTGATGCTAAAGTCGCTTTAGCATGGCAAACTCCAAGAGATGTCTCATGTCGATGAGGTATGGAGTGTATCTCTCTTAATAGTCCCCACGACTCTTGAAAAGAGAGGTCGCACGAGTGACAATCATGTATGCAATGAAATGTACGAGACACGATGTTGATCGATCATATTATGGAGAAGTTCACTATGAGTCTGTGAAAAACATCTTAAAGTGCTTGACCGGCACAAAGGATGTGATCATATTCATGGTGGGTCTAAATTAAAACTAGAGGGTTTAACAGACTCAAGTTTTTCAGACAGACCAAGATGACAGAAAAATCCACTTTAAGGTAAAGCGTTATCTTGAACAGTGGTGCAGTGAATTGGAAAGTTTCAAACAACAAAGAGTTGCTGATTTAGTGATAAAGACAAAGTATATAGCTATAAATGAAGCTACAAGTTGATTGTTTGGATTAAAAGTTCATTACAGAACTAGGAATAGTTCCTAAGTCTCATCTTGGATCTAAACATGTGTTGTGGCACTTTCATTTGATTATTAGAATCATTGAAAGATGGGAAATCACTATAGAGATAGTGGACTCTCATGAACAACATTACATACCCATTAACTAAAGCTTATCCAACAACAGGATAATCGTCACTTAGAGAAGAAGAGTATAAGATACCATGACGATTGGCTTTAGTGCAAGTGGGAGATTGAAAGTAGTATGCACACAAGCCAATCATGTTTGATGATAAAGCATATACTTTGTAACAATCTTATTCATTTATTAATAAAAAGTATTAATTTATTAAAGGCTTTTAATTATCTACATGATGTTGTTTTATAATATGTGATAAACCCATAGTTTTAAGCAATGCTTTTAGAATAATGATGATGATCATTCTAATGAGATCTAAATTCTTAGAAAGCTTAAAACTAAAATAGTTCCCAATCATTGGATTACTAAATTGGGGATTAGTGAATCCGGATAGATTGGTACATACGTTGCTTGCTCATTGGATGAGGATGATTGATCTCATGATCATTTGTGTGGAGACACTAAAGCAAGTATGTAGGTGCTTATTAGAGAATAAGTTCAATTTGAACGTGGCTCGCTAAGGAATACCTAATGGAGTTTTATTTGCTTGTCAATAGGAATTCTCAGTAGTGATAGTAGTACAAGTAATCCTTGGACTTGAGATCATCATAGTATCTTGTGTATGATGAGTTATACTTTGACTTATTCCTTAAGACCCTTAGGGTATATCAAAGGGTATGCTTGTGTATAATAAGTTGTACATGGAGATAATGTATGATCAATAAAGAATCTACCACTTCAATAAAAGAAGAGAAATGTCCTATGTGATTCGATAAATGACAACCCATGAGTCCTTGGCGAGGTAGAATGAAATTAGAAAGGAGTTTCTAATTTGCATTATTTAGGGTCAGTGCATTTAAGGATCGAAATATATATAATTAAATAAAATAAGACTTGACAAGAATTCCATGTCTTATATTTAATTGGGACATTGTATGGTGGAAGGATTGAATTGTGCAGTAACTATTTACTCAAAGGTTCTTTAATGATTAATGTTGAAATCTATATTATCTGGAAAGTTGTTGATCGCTAGGGAGGCTTATCCCTATTGTAGAATAAATATTATTTATTTAAATAAATTAATTATTTAATTTATTTATTTAAATAAGATTAGAATTGTTCTAATTGATTTATTCACAACCGGTTTAATATGGAGAACCTAAAGGGTCACACCATAAAAGGAAGAATAATTATTTAAGAAGTTAATGGCATAATCGTAATAATATGTTATGTATATTTAATTTAATCTATGGTGATAGAATAAATTAAATAGCTTAATATTATTATTTAATATTTTAGAAATATTAAATATAAATTAATAAGAGGAGTCTTATTAATATTATTATAATTATTATTATTTTAATTTCTAAAAGAGTTTAGGAATTAATTTAATATAAGTACTCTCATTTATTCCTAATAGGATTAGGAGGGAAAATTAGTTAAAGGAGTTTAATTAATTATCCCTAATAAGATTAGGGAGCTTAATTAATTAAAAGAATTTAATTAATTAAATAAAACCCAATTTCTTAATTGTTAAGGAGGGTTGCCCACATCAATAAATAAGAGGAGTCTTATTATGGGTGTGGGGTTGTTGACTTTTTCAACATACGACATAATTCCAATTGTTGGGAGAGTACACCCTTTCTATAGAGATAGAAAACTAGGGTTTGAGCCAAATACCCATCTTCTTGAATTTTCTTCTTCCTTGGTGGATCACCTCTAGAGGCCAAACATTTGGGTGGCTAACGTTGACCAAAGGAAGGAACCAAACCCGGTGGATTCAAGATTGAACGCGAAAGGATTTGGAGGTGAACTTGTACCTGAGGAAGCTCGATCTTCAAGGGTATGATTTATTCTTTATCTTTTCGTTTAATTAATAATTGTGCATAAAGGGTGATCCGGGTATATGGTTTGTAAATTTTTAAACTCTGATTTTTACACGCTTCCGCACTTTTATGCAATTTGATTGCGCACATGAATATTACAAACCTAACAGACTCTTCACCAGGGTTATCACTGTTTGAGTTGAAAGCAGACGTTGCTCAGGGTTAGATCTGAGATTGGACTGCTTGTTTGAATGCCGCAATGTCATCTGCAAGTGTGCCTGTCTGCCCGATGTTAGCTCCGGGTCTGAGGTATGAGTGCCTCGGCGGTAGGTCTAATTGAAGCTGATCCCATGTATTTGAAACAAGCATTTCCGGAGTTATCGCCAGAACTGCAACAACATTCCTTGGTGTTATCGCCAAGGATGAAACTCAAGGTTATCTCTGAGGTTGGAAATGATGTTCCCGGTGTGTGTTTTGGGGTTGAGGCTTAACTTTTGGTAGAATCCAAAATGGATGTGAGCTGTCTTCCAGGGTTATGTCCAAAAGACGAATTTGCCCTCCTGCAATGTTAGTAACAGGTGTGCAGAAAATTTTGAGTGTCTACAGATGTCCCTCTTTATCATATTCATGCAATGCAAGGCATGGACAGGATAAAGAATCCTAGACACTTAAAATGCAACAAGATAAACATGATGCTATGTGCAGCAACATGATGCTAATGTATGATGCATGATTGTCGGGTAATCCTGTTGGGATAACAATCAGTGATGCCTTAGACATGCGATCCAAGTCTTCAAGGATGTTGACGTTGGGGCTATCACCAAAGTCGTGAATCCTAGACACAAACTTCATTCTCTATAGAGGTACCTCTTGTGTACAAGAGATCTGTGGGGATAAAGCTTTGTCTGTTTGAGGATGTGTATAACATATCCTATCACCCTGTCGGAGTTACTGCCAATAATATGCACTTGTCAGGGTTGCCTGACCTCCGCTGATGTGTGTATCATCGGATAGATCCCTGCTGGGTGCATTTTATCAAGGCCGCTTGACCTTTATTGATGTGTGTATTAATGATTGTATCGCTTTATGATCCTTAATGGAGAAGGTTGCTTCGATGGGTTTACTTGCCATCGGCTGATATAACGTCAAGGTTGCTTGACCTTCATTGATTTATGCATTAATGGCTGAATTGCGTTGTAACCCTCGCCAATGATACGTGGATGTTTGAAATTGTTGCGTTGTGACCCCCGCCGAGGACACTTTATAACTTCGTAGCTTCGGCGTTGTAACCCCTGCCAGGGATACTTCATTAATTCATAACTTCGGTGTTATAACCCCCGCTGGGGATACTTCTAGGGGTGTGACCCTGCACTGACGGCATCGGACCTTTGTGTGGTATTGCCCAACATGAATTGTAGAAGCTGAGGCCCTTGGTATAGTATACCTTGTATGCAGGTGAATACCAATGAATGAGATGTGAGACCAGAGTGTGGCCCATGAAAACTAGGATTTCAGGCTACTTTGCTCAATTGCGTAGCACTTTTATTCCTGATTTGGCCTTTTCAGCTTGTGAGACCTCCTTTGCAACTCTAACTGGAGCGAGCCGGAGGTGTGGGATTTGAGGATGGGTACTCGACTGGAGTTGAGTACGTTATTTCCACTCGTAGGATTCCTCTCTTCACAGATGGGGGATGGGAGCTCTATTTAGGAGAGTGTGCTATCAGGAGCACTACAGGAGAGATTCACATGCCGATCTTGCCTCCTACCAGGCATTACTGGCCTATTTTGCAATCACCCATCATTGATATCCCATTATTGGGGGTTGACGGTTTCACATTGTCAGAGGGTCCCTGCACTCAGAAGATGTTCCAGCATTGGTGGTTCCCTCGTACCATTGGAGCTCAGACCCGCGCCACACAGTTTATGGGGGATATGGTTATAGGATCCGTGATGATGATGGATTGACTTGCCTATGTTAGAGATTTGACTCATGTGACACAGATTGACAGTTTGACCCGACACATTTCTTTATCTGGCATTTGGGTAGAGATCCTTCAGAGGCAGATACTTTTGATCCTTCCAGCTCTGGCGCTGGCCCCTCAGGTGACCCATATGGTTTTTATGGTGTAGATCCTCCCTTGTATAGGCCTGACATCCCTGCAGATAGAGATCTAATGACTTAGGAGGAGTTACATCAGGTGGACAGGATTAACGATGTAGACATCGATACCATCGACTTCTTCTGATGTATATTTCTCGTTATCTCTTTTGATAGGCCTCTGTTAGCTGCTGGATAGCTTTACCCCATTCTCGTTATATCTTTTGATAGGCCTCTGTTGAGATGTTGGGTAGCTTTTACCCCATTTTCACATGTATTTTAGTCATGTCTGAGAGATGTATTAGATGATGATATACTTAAGAATGTATATACAGTTTTCCATTCCCTATATCATATTGACATCTATTATATCATGCATGTTATTATGTTATGCATATGTATGTATATCCAGAGATATTTCAGCATTGACCCCTGAATGGTCTTATGACACGGTCCATACAGATGTCTTCTTCGATAGTTAGCCGTATTGATCATACCCCACCATTTTTGGTGGCATCTGGTATGCGCTCATGGTATGATAGTATGGCACCACTAGATAGAGTGACCGTAGATGATTTGTTATAGCATACTATGACCCTGTTGATATTTCAGGTTCCCAAAGGATTTGTGGATGGTATGCTAGAGCATTGGGTACCGGAGAGACAAGTCTTCTGATTCGGGATCCTAGAGTTGACTTATACCCTGGAGGAGTATGCACGGTTGACGATGCTGCCATTGGACAGACCTTACATGCACATGGCGATCAGAGACATGAGTAGATAGTTCATGACCCTCACCAAATTGAGGCATAGAGTGGTACAGGATGAGATTACATCCGGCCACGTGATATCCCAGCGTTTTCTGTTTGACAGATTTGGCTCTTAGGATAGTTATGCATGGCATTCCGGGGATTTCACCACACCGGAGGATCAATGGCGTTTGACCAGAGTGGATGTACTGCTGCTGTGCGTATTGTCATACGTCTACATGCCACGGTACATGGATGAGTTGGACATCGGCGTCATTATGGAAGTGAGATCTCTCCGGGAGGGTCACACCATCCTACCGATGATTATGGTAGAAACTCTAAGGTCGACCACATATTACTGCACTTATCCGGCAGGAGTGTTCATAGGAAGCTTGGTCATGCTGTTCGTGTGGTTTATGTCACACTTGGGATCAATTGGCACATTCAGACGGCATGGATATTGTTTCACCCATGATATAGCCATGTCATACTCCTTTTAGCTGAAGGTATGTATAGATCTTTGCATCTTGGTCACTTTCTTGGCGAGGATTGGAAATCCATTCGCTATATTACCGTGTCTGTATTAGCTCACCCTACGACTTCATTACTCATGCTCTCAGGGCATGGATTATCTACCTCTAGGCGGTTTGAGAGGATGATCACCTACCACCCACCGGGCCGTGACGTGTCGGTTTGACCGATTCAGGGATTTCCACCCATTTGAGGCGGTGATTTCATTTAAGCTTCTTCGCCCACTTATCATCAATGATGACGGATCTAGGTTGTATGCCTGTTGGGATCAGCGAGAGCTAGCTAAGTTTTCTGTTAATCATCCGGGTTATTCTGCAGAGTATTCAGCTTGGATGGAGACAGAGACTGCATTGACTATGGTAGTATCCACAGTGCAGGATATAGATTTTGACGATGAGGAGCCTATAGAGGAGGCTGACATTCCCATCGATGGGGACTTGACTGCTGGGCTGCCAACATTTGTGATGGATTCTCCCACCCCGAAAAGCCATCAAGTTACTCGATTTGACACATTATTTGGAGCAGAACTTACATCTGATGACCTATGATAGAGATCAGGCTAGGGTCGCGATGTTAACAGCTCTTGATGGGAGAGACGCCACTCTGTTAGAGAGGGATGAGGCTAGATCAGTCAGGGATGCATTGATTACAGAGCGGGATGCCGCCCTATCTGTTAGGGATGTGGCCATTGCAGAGAGTACCTCAGTGAGATCCCTTACGACTGGCATCCTTGCCGATATGAGTGCTTACATAGATGAGCATCATGCCACCATGCAGTAAGCTTCTGATCTGCTGGCTTGTGTAGATGCCATTGGGCAGGAGCTTGCAACTTTACATCCATCTTCAGAGAGGGATGCTATGTTAGATCTGATAGTTCGCATACACACAGATCCGTAGATAGCTTTGTATTTTCCTACACAGACTAGCTTAGCCATTTTTTCATGTACATCACAGATGTATATATCAAACAGTATTATATATGGCAGAGAAATATATTTTTATTTACTTCCCTTTCAGTTATGCCTTGATACTTGCTTGATATTTGCCTGTTTCTTCAGGGCCTTATGATCTTGATGCATTCTGAACTTATCCTTGATATGTGGACATTGAGCCATCACAGGATCTCTCAGAACTGATCATTGATCTATATGTATCCCTACCATCTTTGGTGTCTTGGGGCTGGTTTCTGTATGGAAATATGGAGAAGAGTATAGCTTTTCCTCTCTGAGATTGACCGCACCATAGATGGTCGCCATTACTTCTATTTGTGAGAAGCCTAGTTAATTCTATCTCTTATGGATTGGTGTTGCTCTTTGAGGCACATCCGTAGCTTAGATGGTCACCGAATCTCCTATTTTTGAGGAGAGGTTGGGTAATTCCATCCCCTTGGTCTGAAGCCGATGAAATGTGGTAGATCGAAGGTTGATCCCAGTATCGTGTGACAAACATTTTTGTTCTGGTAGGGGTTAGACTGAACCATAAATGGCTGCCTACGTATTCCTATTGAAGAGGAGATCAAGTCTACGTAGTTCAAACCTGGTGTAAGAGGTTCAACGCTGAATGTGAAAGGTAGATGGGTGTAGAAGCTTTATTGATGAATAAAGGTGTAGAAGTATTTTTGTGGTTTTTTGTTTTTGTAGAGGAAGGGCAGAAATGTTTTTGTTTTTTTTTGTTTATTCCGACCGGGCCATATAGAATATGGTTGCGTACGTACTCCTGTGTATCAGGGAGATCAGGTCGACGTAGTTTGCCCCTCAGGATGAATCACAACCAAAGAGAAGTGTGAATCCCATGTACAGGCTATACTATGGGGAAAAGAAAGTTTGATCCCATAATGGGGACAAACTGCAGGTGTGGAAAAAGTTTGATCCCGTCTTCAGGACAAACTGCAAGCGTAGAAAAGTTTAATCTCGTCTTCAGGATAAACTGCAGGTATGAAAGGGTTAATCCCATCTCCAAGATAACCGAAATTGTATGAAAGGTTTGAAATGAGGTGAAACCAAGCTGCTGGTTTGAAGTGTATATTTCCCTGAGGGGCAGAAGAGTTTGTAAAAAGAAAGGGTTCAAAACCGGAATGACTGGTGATTGGATGAGCAATACCAAGATGTTTGCTTGATGGTAACTTCAGACATAGTACCATTTCACGGAGTCCAAGTTGATAAGCTGTGGAAATTCATCGCCATCCATTTCCTGTAGTCTGAGAGCGCCTCCTATTAATACCTCCTTGACAATAAATGGGCCTTCCCAGTTAGGAGTGAATTTTCCCTTAGATTGATCTTGGTTGTCAATGATCTTCTTCAAAACCAAGTCATGTTGTTTGAACTACCGTAGCTGGACTTTTCTATTGTAGGATCGTGCGATCCTTTGCTGATATAACTGACAATGGAAGATAGCCGCGGTTCGCCTTTCGTCTATTAGAGACAATTGGTGATACATGTCTTATACCCATTGGTCTTCATCCAATTGAGCATCCATTAACACTCTGAGGGATTCCATTTCCACCTCTATGGGGAGCACTGCTTCCATCCCATAGGCTAATGAGTAGGGGGTTGCCCCAGTGGAAGTATGCATTGAAGTTCAATAGGCTAATAAAGTCAGAGGCAAGAGGTCAGACCATCCTTTATGATTGGCGGACATTTTCTGCATGATCTTCTTGATATTTTTATTAGCCGCTTCAACAGCACCATTCATCTTTGGACGGTAGATGACGGAGTTAAGGTGTTTGATGTGGAATTTACTGCATAACTCCTCCATCATTTTATTGTTGAGGTTCTTAACATTGTCTAACACAATGACCTCTAGTTGTCCATATCGACAAACGACATTATTTCTGATGAAAGCAATGATGACTTCTTTGGTAACCATGGGGAAGGAGGCTGCTTCTACCCATTCGTTGAAGTAGTCGATCATGGTGAATATGAATCGATGTCCATTACTGGCTTTGGGTTCGATGGGCCCGATCACGTCCATTCCCCACATTAAGAAGGGCCATGGCGAACTCATATTATAGAGTTCCCTTGGAGGGGCGTGGATAGAATTCCCATAGTTTTGGCATTGATAGCATCTCTTGATGTGATCATCACAATCAGCTTTGAACGTAAGCCAATAATGTCCTGTTCTAAGAATTTTCTTGACAATTAAGGGGCCGTTCATGTGTGGGCCACATACTCCACCATGGATCTCATCCATGAGCCTCTGAGCTTGGTCTTTGTCCAGACATCTGAAGAGACCTAATCCTGCATCTCTTTTGTAGAGTGCATCTCCGCTAAGGTAGAATTTCATAGAAAGTCGATGGATCCGCCTCTTCTCAATTAGGCTCGCCTCAGCGGTGTAGATCTATCTCACAGATACTCCTTGATATGCTGATACCAAGGGTGGTGGATGGGAGGTAGCTCATCCGATACTTCTCCAATATAGTTCCCATAAGCTGGGGCCTTTTGCAGAGAAAATGTGATGCTTGACATATTTTCCTTGTCAGGTATGTGAATCAAGGAGGCCAACATAGCTAGTGCATCCGCAAAATCATTCCTATTACGAGAAATGTGTAGAAAGGAGATTTCTTCGAACTCCAAAGCCATTTGTAAAACTTGTCGATGGTAAGGCAACAAATGTTAGTTCCTTGGTTTGATAGATTCCTGTGGATTGTTTGATTACCAATTCGAAATCCCCAAAGATAGTTAACCACGTGATGCCCATTGAACGGGTAAGTTTTAGCCCCATGATATAGCCTTCATACTCAGCTGTGTTGTTGGTGCTGACAAACTGTAATTTGACGGTGATGGTATACTGCTCCCCCATATATGATTAAAACTGCTCCAGCTCCAGAGCCTTCTGTGTTAACAGCTCCATCAAAATACATTTTCCATGTGTGGCATGCATCGTACTGATGGTGTTACTGAACTATCATTACCCCTTCATCGGGGAAGTATGATTCTAAGGATTTGTAATCTCTGCAGGTGCGGTGGCCAGTTGATCCACAATTCCTTGACCTTTGAAAGACTTTTGCATCACGTAGACGATGTTAAATTGCTGTAGGATCAACTGCCATCTGGACAGTCGACAATTCAGTATAGGCTTATTGAACACATACTTAAGAGGATCCACGCGGGATATAAGATGGGTTGTGTGACCATGGAGGTAATGATATAACCTCATGGAATCCCATGCTAAAGCTCAACAAGTTTTCTGAATCAGAGTGTACTTGTGTTCATTGATGCTGAATCTTTTATTGAGGTAATAGATAGCTCATTCTTGGCCTCTATCGTCTTTTTGCCGCAGCATATAGCCCATGGCATTGTCATTAATGGACAGGTACATGAATAGGGGAACACCATCCCTGGGTGGTACCAAAACAGGAGCGTTAACCAGTTGCTCTTTAATGGTAAGGAAGGCTTTTTGACACTCATCGTTCCATTTCATGGAGGAGTTCTTCCTTAATAACTTGAAGATGGGCTCACAGGTTGCGGTGAGTTGAGAGATAAACCTGCTAATGAAGTTGATTCTTCCCAAAAATCCCCATATTTCCTTCTTTGTCTGAGGAATGGGCATTTCCTTGATGGCCTTTATTTTGGCAGGATCTAGTTCAATCCCTTTGTGGCTGACTAGGAAACCTAGCAACTTGCCTGATTTGACACCAAAGGTGCACTTGGCCGGATTCAACTTCAAGTTGTACTTATGCAACCTGTTGAATAGCTTTCTGAGATGGTTTAAGTGGTCTTCCTCCATTCAGGATTTGACAATGATGTTATCCACGTAGATCTCTATCTCTTTATGCATTAAATCGTGGAAAAGAGCCATCATAGCTCGCTGGTAGGTTACCCCGGCATTGATTAGGCCGAATGACAACCGTCTGTAGTAAAAGGTTTCCCAAGGCGTGATGAAAGCAGTTTTCTCACGGTCTTCCTCAGCGACCATAATCTGATGGTACCTCGCAAAGCAATCCGCAAAGGAGTACATGCCGTATTGAGCAGTATTGTCAATGAGAATGTGGATAAAGGGCACGGGAAAGCTATCTTTAAGGCAAGTTTTGTTCAAATCCCGATAATCCATATAAACTCGCACCTTTCCTCTAGGTTTAGGCACGGGAATGATATTATATATCCACTCCGGATATGTAGACACCATGATAATTCCAGCTTGAAATTGTTTCACAATTTCTTCTTTGACTTTTAAACTCCACTCAGGTTTCAATCGCCTGAGCTTCTGCCTAACTGGCTTGAATCCTTCTTTAATGAGAAGGCAATGAAGAACAATGTCAGTGGACAATACCACCATGTCTTCATGAGACCATGCAAACACATCCTGGAATTGGGTTAATAGTGCAACCATGTCATTTCGTTGGTTTGGGGTAAGGTCCGAACCAATCTGGATTAACTTAGGGTTTTCTAAGGTTCTAAGATTGAAAGAAGTGGTTTGGTCAAGGTTGGGTTTAGACTTATCTGCGACTCATTCCTTAATCTCTTGAGGTGTCTCAATGTCCTCTTGTATGTCCATCAAGTCTGAGTCCAACTTTGCATCAAAGTTACAGCCCTTATGGAGAGAAGGCACCTCATCAGTAAGTACAGGCACATCTAAATTCAGAGTCCTAAAACAAAATATGCTTTCACTTAATATATGAGACTGTTTAATCATACACAAGTGTTAGCATGTACTGATAAAATAACT
>CM035152.1:119364405-119724860 GCA_020205615.1 Panax quinquefolius
ATTTAATTAGTATAAAATCTATTTTGAATCAAAATAAACTCCTTTATTTTAATCCAAATTTAAATCAAAATAAAACTATTTTATTTTAATTTATCCAATTTTGAATAAAATAAACTATTTTATTTTAATCAAAATTTTAATGAAAATAAACTCCTTTATTTTAATTAATTATGGAATCCAATTCCATATATATATATATAAAAATCTTTAATTAAAGGAAACACGGATATTCTTTTCTATTCACAAATAAACTCCTTTATTTTGAATAATATGAAATCTTATTTCATATTTAAATAAACTCCTTTATTTAAGGAAACATGGATTCTCTTTCCTATTCACAAATAAACTCTTTTATTTTGAATAATATGAAATCTTATTTCATATCTAAACAAACTCCTTTATTTAAGGAAACATGGATTTTCTTTCCTATTCACAAATAAACTCTTTATTTTGAATAATATGAAATCCTATTTCATATCTAAATAAACTCCTTTATTTAAGGAAAAATAAAATCAATTTTCAACTCTAATTAGTTATCATGGAATCCAATTCCAACTCTAATTAGTTAGCATGAAATTCTAATTTTAAAATTAAAATAAACCTTTTATTTTAATATTAAAATAAACCTTTTATTTTAAAATTAAAATAAACTTTTATTTTAATTATAAAATAATTAATATATATATATATATATTATATTAACTATATATATATATATATATATAATATCCATATTTAATTAAAATATATATATACTATTTGTTATATTATATAAATATTATATAAATATATATATATATATATATATATATATATATATATATATATATATATATATATATATATATATATATAAAGGCAACTTAATTTCAATCATGATATAGAATCCCAAGTCCGGTTTTTGTTCCTTGCATTTTATTTTTATTTTTATTAAGCACGTCAATATATAAAAATAAAAAAAAGGAGAAACCGTGCCTTTAGGCAACTTGATATCCTGTTGCTTCAATGAATTCACTTGCTGCCAAAAACTTTGTAGCTTCCCTTGATTTTCGTGTAAACCAACCATTTTGTAAACATTTTGTAGGATTTCCGTGCAAAAAAAAAAAATGGCAGTATCACGTTGCAACTTTTGATTTCCGATTTTTTTTTTTTTTTTAATAAGTTTTATACAATAAAATTATGCCCAATTAAATTGTTCTAAACACATATCAATATACAAATTAAATCTGAATAATTAATAGTTTGCATAAATGTTTGGCTCGATGCCATTTATTAGGTTTGTAATATTCAAGAAGCGATCAAATTGCATAAAAGCGCGGCGCGTAAAAATCGAGTTTAAAATATTTACAAACCATATACCCGGATCACCTTTATGCATAATTATTAATTAAACGAAAAGATAAAGAATAAAATCATACCCTCAAGATCGAGCTTCCTCGTGTACAAGTTCACCTCCAAATCCTTTCGCTCAATCTTGAATCCACCGGGTTTGGTTCCTTCCTTTGATCAACGTTAGCCACCCAAATGTTTGGCCTCTGAGGTGATCCACCAAGAGAAGAAGAAAATTCAAGAAAAGGGGTATCGGCTCAAACCCTAGTTCTTCTATCTCTATAGAAGGGTGTACTCTCCCAACAATTGGAATTATGTCAGATGTTGAAAAATCAACAACCCCTCACCCATAATAAGACTCCTCTTATTAATAGATGTGGGCAACCCACCTTAACAAATAAAGAATTGGGTTTTATTTAATTAATTAAATTCTTTTAATTAATTAAGCTCCTAATCTTATTAGGGATAATTAATTAAACTCTTTTAATTAATTTAACCTCCTAATCTTATTAGGAATAAATGAGAGTACTTATATTAAATTAATTCCTAAACTCTTTTAGAAATTAAAATAATAATAATTGTAATAATATTAATAAGACTCCTCTTATTAATTTATATTTAATATTTCTAAAATATTAAATAATAATATTAAGCTATTTAATTTATTCTATCACCATAGATTAAATTAAATATACATAACATATTATTACGATTATGCCATTAACTTTTAAATAATTATTCTTCCTTTTATGGTGTGACCCTTTAGGTTCTCCATATTAAACCTATTGTGAATAAATCAATTAGAATAATTCTAATCTTATTTAAATAAATAAATTAAACAATTAATTTATTTAAATAAATAATATTTATTCTACAATAGGGATAAGCCTCCCTAGCGATCAACGACTTTCCGGATAATATAGATTTCAACATTAATCATAAAAGAACCTTTGAGTAAATAGTTACCGCATAATTCAATCCTTCCACCATATGAATGTCCCAATTAAATATAAGACATGGAATTACCACAAGTCTTATTTTATTTAATTATATGTATTTCGACTCTTAAATGCACAACTCCAAATAATGCAAATTAAAACTCCTTTCTAATTTCATTCTTCCGCCAAGGACTCACTGGGTTGTCATTTATCGAATCACATAGGACATTTCTTCTTTTATTAGAAGTGGTAGATTATTTATTGATCATACATTATCTTCATGTATAACTTATTATACCCAAGCATACCTTTGATATACCCTAAGGGTCTTAAGGAATAAGTCAAAGTATAACTCATCATACATAAGATACTATGATGATCTCAAGTCCAAGGATTACTTGTACTACTATCACTACAGAATTCCTATCGACAGCAAATAAAACTCCATTAGGTATTCCTTAGCGAGTCACGCTCGATGAACTTATTCTCTAATAAGCACCTACATACTTGCTTTAGTGTCTCCACACAAATGATCATGAGATCAATCATCCTCATCCAATGAGCAAGCAACGTATGTACCAATCTATCCGATTCACTAATCCCCAATTTAGTAATCCAATGATTGGGAACTATTTTAGTTTTAAGCTTTCTAAGAATTTAGATCTCATTAGAATGATCATCATCATTATTCTAAAAGCATTGCTTAAAACTATGGGTTTATCACATATTATAAAACAACATCATGTAGATAATTAAAAGCCTTTAATAAATTAATACTTTTTATTAATAAATGAATAAGATTGTTACAAAGTATATGCTTTATCATCAAACATGATTGGCTTGTATGCATACTACTTTCACTTCTAAGGTAATGTCCTAGAAATGGCTGCATATCTACGAAAATGTAACCTCAAAATCCTGCCAAAAGACTCCATAAAAGTTATGGACAAGAAGGATTCCTAATTTTAAGTATGTTAAGATAAGGGGTTGTCCAACTTATGTGAAAAGGTTTCAAAGGATAAGCTTGTGACAAGATTGACAAGTACAGATTTGTGGGACATCCTAAAGTAAGTTTAGGGTATATGTTCTATAATCCTACTTAGTAAAAAGGTGTTTGTTGCGAAACACGCTGCCTTCTAAGATAATAAAAAGAGTTTAATTTTATCAAAAACAAGAATGAACCTAATGTGTACAAAAGGTTTAATGGGAGCGTCGTGATATTCCTAGTATTATATGTTGATATATTATGGATAAGAAATAACATACCAAAGCTACAATCAGTAAAGGTAAAGTTGTCTAAACATTCCTCCATGAATGATTTGGAAAGAGTATCTTAATTGGGGATACAAATCTATATAGATAGATTTAAGAGGATGCTCAACTTAACCCAAGGAACATATATTCATTTGATGCTAATGTCGTTTAGCATGGTAAACTCCAAAAGATGTCTCATGTTAATGAGCCTTGGAGTGTATCTTTCTTAATAGTCCCCATAGACTCATAAAAGAGAGATCGCATGAGTAAATATCATGTATGCAATGAAATGTATGAGACCTGATGTTGATCAGTCATATTCTGGAGAAGTTCACCGTGAGTCAGTGAAAAACATCTTAAAGTACTTAATCGGCACTAATGATGTGATTAAAATTTATGGTGAGTCTAAATTAAAACTAGAAGGCTTAACAGACTCAAGTTTTCGAAGATGCACCAAGATTTACGTAAAATCCACTTTAAGGTAAAGTGTTACCTTGAGCAATTGGTGCAAATGAATTGGAAAGGTTTTAAACAGCAAAGAGTTGTTAGTTTAGTGATAAAGACAAAGTATATAGCTATAAATGAAGCTTCAATTTGATTGTTTGGATGAAAATTTCATTACAAAACTAGGTGTAAAATCCCAAATTTTACGAATAAAGATTTGAATTTCTCAATTTTTTTTTGAATATTATGGTGTGGATTTATTATAATGTTATAGTTGTGGGTAATATTTATAAATTTTGCAAAGTATGCAAGTTGTTATATTATTCGATTGGTCGGGGAATATTCTTTGTGTTGGGGGAATATTTGTACGACAAAGACAATCATTGTGGACCCTACAATGTAATTATCATTTTGATTGAGAAAACGACAAAAATATTTTTATAAAAATAATCTATGAATTTTTACCATTAATACTGTTGAACTACTTGGTAGTAAAACTACGATGAATGGCGCTGTGGTTGTATAAGAGCAGCACCAGTATTGATTATTGATGCTTATGTGAGAAGTCACTCGCTTTTGTTCAATTATTGCTATAGTAGTTCATTATAGTATCTCACGTTATTTGATTCAATTATTGTTGGTTGTTATATATATATATATATATATATATATATATATATATATATATTATATAAGTTTTGTTTAATTAGTATTATTAATGTAATAAAACAGAAAAACTATTTATATAAAAAATATAGAATACTTTTATAAAGTTATCTCATTTTATTAGACAATAATTAGATTATATTATATTTTATTATACATAGCGTTTAGATATAGTGCTCGCATAGTGTTTGCATAGTAAATTTTTTTAAAAGTTATTCGTTTTATTAGATTATAAATAGAATATATTATATTTTATTGTAAACCAAACTAAATCCATCTGCTTAAAAGTAAATCGATCCGGACCGCTCATGGATTGGTTACTATTCACCCATCCATTCTTCTATAAATAAAGCTCATTCCTTCATTATTTCTTACGAATTCACCAAACTCTAGAGAGAAAACCGTAGAGAGAATTATTCTTCTATAATCTTGAGCATATTTCTTTAGCGTTTAAGAAAGCTTTGAGGGTAGTGCAAGTTTCTTCAAGTATATCCTCGCCTCTACCGAAAGTACTCTTCTTTATAAGGTAAGGGTATTATTTTTTTCATATTCATGAAGAGAACTTCATTATTCCATTCTTTATTATTCTGTTGAATAACTCAGATACGCTGCGATCTACCCTATACTTGGTGAAATTCTTCCATTATTCCATTATTTATTATTCTGTTGAATAACTCATCTATCTAAGTACACTTATACATGGTGAAATTCATTATTATTCCATTTTTATTATTCATTTGAATATCACGTGCATGCATTTTATGCCGGACACGGTTCCGCCTTTTTATTATTATGTTGAATATCCGTCTCGTGTTTTTACGCCGACCTAGTTCTCGTTATTTATTATTACATTTTGAATAACATATTTATCTCATGAAGTACCGCATACATGGTGATTTCATTTGTTATTCCATTCTTTATTATTCTGTTGGAATATCCCGTCGGTATGTGTTACGCCTTTGACTTCGGTTCCGTTATTTATTATTCATTGGAATAACTTTGTCTATACGGGCACCGCATGCATGGTGATTTCTTTTGTTATTCCATTCTTTATTATACTAAGTTGGTTAAAGTTTTGACTTTTATACTCCATGAAATTAGTGGAATATCCTCGGATATTTGCGCTTCATCCAAAGATCTTTCATGGAAATATTCTTCCGAGCATTCTTGAATTTTACTCTACAAAGAAGTATCATGTTGACAATTTGGACGTTATTAGTTCCTAATAAATTAATTCTTGAACTTATTTTTATTGAATTCTTATATCATTGTCATCATCCTTTGTTGATATTCATTGAAAGTCATCCGGTGCACATGAGTGCATAGATGGACTTGGTATGATTATGACTGTGGATTATTCTTGTAATCATGACCGTAATGTTATAAATGATGTGGTAAAAGTCTCATCGTTGGCCCATAGTGCATTGATGGATTCTCTTTATTGGCATGATCATGACCATTAATGAATACACAAATATCCTCGGCCGTAGTGAATGGATAAATTGTGGTTGTGATACTAATGAATATCCTCGGTCGAAAAGTGTGGATGATGTGGATTATTTATTGTCGAGTCTCAAATGATAAAAGTGATGAAAACCTTTTTAAATCATAAAAGATAGTAGATTTTATCCTCTACTTGACTCTTTTAATGGATTGCTTGTTCCGCTGCAGTTAAACTTGATGTTTATTGTATTTTATTAGTTTAACATTGTTGAAGACTAATGATAATTTATTCGCATTATCTTAGTCATAATATTTCTTCATCGGGCTAGTTAAGCTCACCCTTTCCTTCACCGTTTCTCTTGAAATGAGAATGTAGCCGGGACTAGTCGGGGAACGGAGTGACAGTACAGATGATAGTATTAGTAGTCCTCACTATTCTGTTAAATAGTGTGACAATAAATGTAATGAGGACTTATTCTGAGAGTGGATATTGTCTAGAAGACAATATTTGTATTAAAACTCACAGCTTTCTTGTTGTATATTAAAGATTGTATTTGTATTCTGTACCATGTATTTGGCGACTCAGAATAGGTGATGTATACTTATTTTGGGGGTGTCACAGTTGGTATCAAAGCTTAGGGATATGATCCCTGGCTGAGATGTGAGACAAGAACAAGGAAGGGAGTGATGAGGAATTCCTTCGCTAGTATGACCTACCTAAGTCTATTTGATATTTAATTGGTTGGTCAGAGTATAAGGATAATATGTGATATGTTAATTAACCCTTGTTTTATGGCAGTGTTTGAAAATGGCATCCGAGAATGTTGAGAACATCAATGGAGCACAGGAGACTGTTGAGTCTCCACAGATCAATAATCAAGATAATGTGCATCAGGAAAGCGATAATCCTCCTGTAAATAACAACACTAATCAAATGACGAACGATGGTACATTTAGGAGCTTTTTAGCATGCATGCAACACCAAACGAGGGAGACTCCTGTTCATAATGCAGGTGGAAACAATGTCAACCCACGGTTGGTCACCGTTAAGCAGTTCAAGGAGCTGGGACCACCGGAGTTTTTGGGAAAGCCAGAACCACTTAAGGCGGAGACGTGGTTAAAGCAGATCACCAAGATATTTGATATCTTGGGATGCTCCGAGGAGTAACAAGTTCCATTCGCCACCTTTATGTTGCGTGAAGAGGCAGATTATTAGTGGGAATCTGTAAAACGTACCCAGCCTGATGCACTCAAGATGTCTTGGGAGAAGTTCCAAGAGCTGTTCAATGACAAGTACTTTCCCAAAAGTATTCGTCACATGAAGGAGGTGGAGTTTATCAAGTTGGAGCAAAAAAATACATCCGTGTCGCAAAGACGGCCAAGTTTGTCGAAGTTGTCCCGATTTGCGTCTCATTTGGTCAATAATGAGGAGGGAATGACACGAATGTTTCTAAGAGGTTTGAAACCCAATATACGTCAATACCTCATTTCTCACAAACTTTGTTTATATTCAGATGTTGTGAATAGGAATCAATTATTAAAGCGCTATAATGAGTCAGCACAACCAAAAGGCAACGACCAATAACACGATAATAATCGTACCGGTGGCAACAGTCATCGGAACAATGATAACCATCATGGGGGAAATTATCATGCCAAGAATGGTAACCACTTCGGTGGTAATCATGGCCAAAATAATAGAAGTGGAAATTTCAAGAAGAGAAGGTTCAATAACGATGGAAAGACAGCAGCACCAGCACCCGTTTCCAAGGAAGAAGAACGACCACCGGTCGTATGTTTCAAATGCGGACAGGAGGGACATATCTGTCCAAACTGTACGCAGCAATCCAAAACGTGTTTTAATTGCAGAAGAGAAGGTCACCTAGCTCGATTTTATCGTATGGTGAAGTTAAGTCCAGCTGGGATAGTGATGCCAAAGGATGTCCCAGACAAGCTAAAGCTGGTAGTTTAAGAGAGAGCATTTTTTTTGTGACGAGGAACCTGAATAAAATTATCATGGGTATGTTAGTCATAAACTCTTGTGAAGTCTATACCGTGTTAGATATTGGTTCTACTCACTCTTTTATTTCACCTAGTTGTGTTCAATGTTTGAAGTTAACTTCGGAGAAGTTAGACTTTGATATATCTGTTTAAACTCAGTTGGGAGAAACCTTCATTACCTCCACTATTTATAAATCTTGTTCAAATCAACACTTTTACGTTACCTGTCGATCTTATCTCTTTGAAAATACTTGCCTTTGATGTGAATTTTGGAATCGATTGGTTAACTACTCATCATGCTTTTAGTAAGGTTGTTAGCTTTCATATTTCTAACCAACTCGTTATGCGAATTCAAAGTAACCAAACCACTAAAGTCAATCATTGTCATATCAAGCCATAAGTAAAGAGCCCGATCCTTTCGTTGTTGACTTCTTTGTGTGGAATTCACCGAAGCCAGACTTTCTGTAGGCGACATCGTGAATGAAGATGGAAAGTTTATAGGTATCAATGTGAAGTACTATTCAAGTCTTGGATGAGGGTCACAGTTTTGAATGATATTTCTATCGTTAATAAATTTCCTAACGTATTCATGAAGACTTCCTAGCCTATCCCTAGAGCGTGAAATCGAATTTTGTACTGACCCTAGTACAAAACCCCATTTCTAAAACCCTTAAATACTTCTTCAACTAAAATGAACGTAACATGTGCCAAAGACGTTGACTCGAGCTGTTGAAGATTACGATCGTACCATTCAATACCATCATGGAAAAGCTAACGTGGTAGCTGACGCGTTAAGTAGAAGATCGTATGCGTTTACGAGTGTGAATATTCGAACCCATATGAAGATAACAAATATACGATTAGAATCGACTTTAATCGATAAAGTTAAAGCCCCTCAAGCTACATACTCAGAGCTAATGAATGTGAAGAAGAAGCAAGAGGCGCTATTCTAAAGCAAGAATCGACGGCGTTAAATCTTAACCCTCGATTTAATTAGCCCATTTGAAATCCTCGATCAAGTAGGAACCGTGGCTTATAGACTCGCTTTACCGCCAAGTATGTCGCGTGTTCATATCGCTTTTTTTCACGTGTCGATGTTACGTAAATATGTGGACGAATTCAACCACATTATTGATTTAGAACCGAGGCGAGATAGCGGATAATTTAACGTATGAAGATGTACTGTTAAAATCTCGAATGTATTCAACACTCAAAGGTTATACCTCAAGAGTTAGAATCGGATGAAGTGTCCTCATCTGTTCTAAGGCATACCAGGTACGTACGTAAATTTCAAGGGCAAAATTTCATAAGGAGGGAGATTGTAAAATCCCAAATTTTACGAATAAAGATTTAAATTTCTCGATTTTTTTTTGAATATTATGGTGTGGATTTAATATAATGTTATAGTTGTGGGTAATATTTTTAAATTTTGCAAAGTATGCAAGTTGTTATATTATTCGATTGGTCTGGGAATATATTCTTTGTATCGGGAATATTCGTATTTACTCAAGACAATCATCGGTGGACCCTACAACGTAATTATTATCGGATTGAGAAAACAACAAAATATATTTTATGAAAATAACGACGGAAGTTTTACCGTTAATACTTGTTGAACTACTCGGTAGTAAAGTATAAAGAATACGCTGGTTGCATAAGTAGCACACTCAGATTGATTATTGATTCTTATGTGAGAAGTCACCGGGTTTTGTTCAATTATTACTATAAATGAGTTCTTTGCCGATAGTATCTCACATTATTTGATTCAATTATTGTTGATTGTTATATATATATATATATATATATATATATATATATATATATATATATATATAGTTTTGTTTTATTAGTATTATTAATGTAATAAAATGTAAAAACTTTTTATATAAAACAAAATACTTTTATAAAGTTATTCATTTTATTAGGCTAATAGTAAAATATTTTTATATAAAATGTAATACTTTTATAAAGTTATCTGTTTTATTAGACAATAATTAGATTATATTATATTTTATTATACATAGTGTTTGCATAGTGTTTGCATTGTAAAATCTTTTTAAAAGTTATTCATTTTATTAGATTCTAAATAGAATATATTATATTGTATTGTAAACCAATCTGGACCATCCGTTTAAAGTAAATCAATCTGGACTATTCATGGATTGGTTACTCTTCAGTCCATTCTTCTATAAATAGAAGCTCATTCCATCATTATTTCTTACGAATTCACTGAAACTCTAGAGAGAGAAACTATAGAGAGAACTATTCTTCTATAATCTTGAGCTCATTTCTTTAGCGTTTAAGAAAGCTTTGAGCGTAGTACAAGTTTCTTCAAGTATATCCCCGCCCTACCGTCAGAGTACTCTTCTTTATAAGGTAAGGGGTATTATTCTTTTTCATATTCATGAAGAGAACTTCTGTTATTCCAGTCTTTATTATTCTCATTGAATAACTCTTTGATATGCGTGGTCTACCCTATACTTGGTGAAATTCTTCTATTATTCCATTATTTATTATTCTCATTGAATAACTTGCCATGCATGCAAGTACCGCATACATGGTGAAATTCTGGTTATTCCATTCTTTATTATTCTCATTGGAATATCCTCGTCATACATGTGTTTTACGCCTTGGGACTGGTTTCGCCTTTTATTATTATGTTAGAATATCCTCGTCTATGCGTTTTTACGCGGGACCTTGTTCCGTTATTTATTATTCGTTGAATAACTCGCCTACGCCAAGCATGCACATATATGGTGATTTCTTGTTGTTATTCCATTCTTTATTATTCGTTAATATCCTCGCTTGTCGATATTACGCTCGACCAGTCTCGTTATTTATTATTCTCGTTGAATAACTCGTCCATGCAATCACCGCATGCATGGTGATTTCTTTTGTTATTCCATTCTTTATTATACTAAGTTGGTTAAAGTTTTGACTTTTATACTCCATGAAATTAGTGGAATATCCTCGATATTTGCGCTTCATCCAAAGATCTTTTCATGGAAATATTCTTCCGAGCATTCTTGAATTTTACTCTGAAGAAGTATCATGTTGACAATTTGGACGTTATTAGTTCCTAAATAAATTAATTCTTGAACTTGTTTTATTGAATTCTTATATCATTGTCATCATCCTCATTTTATATTTTGTTGAAAGTCATCATCGTATGGCAGATAGTGCATAGATGGATTTGGTATGATTATGACTGTGGATTATTCTCTGTAATCATCCGTAATGTTACGTAATGTTACAAATGATGTGGTAAAAGTCCTCATTGGCCGTAGTGTATTGATGGATGCCAAGGAGCAAAGGCATGATCATTACCATTAATGAATACACAAAATATCCTTCCCCCGTAGTGCATGGATAAATTGTGGTTGTCATACTAATGAATATCCTCGGTCGTAGTCTGCGTGGATGATGTGGATTATTTATTAAGTTGAGTCTCAACGATAAAAGTGATGAAAACCTTTTTAATCATAAAAGATAGTAGATTTTATTCTCCACTTGACTCTTTTAATGGATTACTTGTTCATCGCAGCTTAAACTTGATGTCTATTGTATTTTATCGCTTTAACATTGTTGAAGACTAATGATAATTTATTCGCATTATCTTAGTCATAATATTTCTTACTGGGCTAGTTGAGCTCACCATTTCCTTCACTGTTCTCTTCAGGAAATGAGAACGTAGCCGGGACTAGCCGGGGAACGGAGTGACTGTCCATATGATAGTTTTAGTAGTCCTCACTATTCTGTTAAATAGTGTGACAATAAATGTAATGAGAACTTATTCTGAGAGTGGATATTGTCTAAAAGACAATATTTGTATTAAAACTCACATCTTTCTTGTTGTATGTTAAAGATTGTATTTGTATTTTGTACCATGTATTTGGCGACTCAGAATAGGTGATGTATACTTATTTTGGGGGCGTCACACTAGGAATAGTTCTTAAGTCTCATCTTGGATCTAAACATGTGTTGTGGCACTTTCATTTGATTATAGGAATCATTAAAAGATGGGAAATCACTATAGAGATAGTGGACTCTCAAGAACAACATTACATATCAATTAACTAAAGCGTATCTGTAAGACCCCTACTTTTATGAATAAAGATTAATTTTTTCTAAATATCTTTTTGAATATTAAAGTGTGGATTTGATATAATGTTATAGTTGTGAGTAATATCTATAAATTTTGTAAAGTATGCAAGTTGTCATAAAATATTCGTTTGGTCGGGGAATATTTGTTATATCAGAGAATATTCGTACGATGGCACAATCATTGGTGGACTCCACAACGGAATTACTGTCGGATATAGAAAGCGACAAAAATAACATTTTATAGACTAACTGTAACGCCCCCAAATTCATGTACTTGAAATCCGAACTCAGTGTTTTACGATACCATTTCTATGAGCGGAATAATACTAATAATGATAACAATAATATAAATATTAAACTTAACTTACATTTATCAGAGTCTAATCCCAAGTACGTAACCTTTACTATAATACATTAAATGATAAATAATACATATCATGGTCTAAAATATTGTCTAACTATTACAAATGATACCATTAAACTTATTCTGTTTGCTTTCCTTTTTCACTTATTTTTGTCTGAACCTTCGGATTGATCATGCCTAGCTGAAAACATTTAAATTTAAAGCAAGAATGAGCATTTGGGTGTCCAGCAAGTAATAACAATTATAAATATAATTAGCTGAAAGAATTAATTATTTTCTTTGTACATCACTTCTACAACAAATCAATAGTTATGAAGTAAACTGAACCGATAATAATAACATAAAAATTCTATATCAAATTTTTGAAACTACGTATTAGCTATAATTGGGGTTTAGTTGACATACTATGAACATTATTTTCTGTTTTTGAAAAGGTTAAACAGAACTTCATCTGTAAACCGTCATAACTTACGGGTGCGAGGGTGTACATCCCATGGGCCCTGTATTGATTAATACTACATGCAAGAATGATATTATCGTTCACTCTGTCCTCCTTAGGCGCACAAAAGTTTTCCCTTGTTCAGGATGTTCATACTTAGTATGGAATTCGAACCAAAACAATTTGATTGGATATAAAAAGTTTTATCATATTCAACGATATTTCTAAATCTGTGTCTAGCTGGTCAAATAGCTTAGACGACTTTTACTTAATGTATATATACGGGGAATCAATAGGTATATATATATATATATATATATATATATATATATATATATATATATATATATATATCAACATGAGTTTAAATATAATGATTATCCAAGTGAGGACACTTGTATAACCATATTTAGAAATTAACGAACATAATATATATATGAATTATTTAATATAATATCATGTTGATAAATAATGATCGGATATAATATATATAACAATAGGGTTAATAATCTGGTACAATAATAATATAAATCTGAAACTTTCTTACTCATGTCCATTGCATAAAGAAAATGCAAAGGTAGGATACTTTTTCGCTCTGCCATCACATTTAAACTTAGTTTTATCTTTTATATCATGACCTATCATTAATAAGATCATTCTATCGATTAGAACAATATCATATCATAACACATAATACTGCTTATTGCAGTCATCATATAACCTAATCATATTGTCACACATGTTTCACAGTCATTGGATCACAAACAAACACATATACAGACAAATTATATAAGTCTAGATCAATTTACGAAACATACGCTTGTGTCTTAATTTTTTATCGGGTAATTATCGAGTCTATGACTCTATATCCTGTAGTTTAACATCTTTAAGTATCAGTCATATTATCTTTAAATGACTTATAATAATTTTTAAACATTTATTATAATTTATCATAAATTTTCAAACACCAGAATCATTATTAAACGATTTAAATATTAAACAATTCTATTATCATTAACATTTAATTAATATTAAACTATTAATGATATTATTGCCAAAATATCAAAGTTATTTAGAATAACTCAAAGTATTTTTAAAGTACTAATATTACCCTTAAATGATTTTTAAAACAATTAAAATTATTTTTAAATAATTACCATTAATATAAAAATATTAATGCATCATCTATTAAAATATTAAAAGTCATTAATTATAACTTAAAATATTTTTAATTCATTAATAACCCTTTTAAATGATTTTTAAATAAATAAAACCATTTTAAACTATTTATTTAATATAATTATTAAATAAACTTAATATCATTAATATTAAATAAATATCATTAATATTAAATTATTAATGAACTTATCCTTTAAATATTAAAAGTTATATTTTATAACTTAAAATATCTTTAAACACTTTATTTTCATTTAAAATGATTTTTATAATATTAAAATCATTTTAAACTAATTATTTAATATAAATATTAAATAAATCTAATATCATTAATATTAAAATATTAATATTTTTCATGACAAAATATCAAAAGTTATATTTTATAACTTAAAATATTTTTATAATACTTTAAATAATTTTAAATCATTAATTATATTTTTCATAATTTATTTAATATATTTATTAAATAACTTAATTATCATTAATATTAATATATTAATGAAATTTATCACAAAATATTAAAAGTCATTAAAATAACTTGAAATATTTTCTTATAGCATAATATAATTTTAAATGATTTTTCAAGTATAAAAATCATTTTTAAATAATTTATTTAATATAAGAATAAAATAAATTAAATACCTTTAATATTTCAAGAATATTAACTAGTTATGAAATATATTAAAAATTATTAAAAACTAATTTTTAGACTTTAAAATAATTTTTAGGAATTTATTATATATTTTTCATAATTAAAAACTATTTATTACTAATTATTTAATAAAAATAATTATTTTATAAAATAATCGTCGCTTAAAGATCGCTTTATAGCGGCGAGGTAAAATCGATATATAGGTGTTCTTCATGTTCTTGGCCAAACCCAGAACATTCAAACCCATTACCAAGCTGCCTACTTTGACCAATCGTAGATCTTAGACCATTAGGTTTTAGGGCTTGATCTTGATCAGATCTTGTAGTACTCGTACAATACTACACAATCCAGACATCAACAGGTTCATATCATAACACAAATGCAAGATATAATGATTCAAACTACTTGTCACACACAATCTGGGTTTTTCTGGTTTACCCAAAAACCCAGATTGTTCGAGTGCATACTTTGAGGCTTAATTATAATCATGTTCTGGTCATTGTATTAGTGTTATTAAGATTCAAACCGATAGTACACATGTTAAGTGTGACGCCCCCAAAATTAGGTATACATCACCCATCTTGGGTCGCCACTTACATGGTGCGAATTTAAATACAATTTATTAACATATCTGCTGCAGTATGCAATCTGACATAAGCCGTGAGTTTAAATACAAATATAAATCTACTAGATATTATACAAACTCAAACAAAAAGTCCTCATTACAATTATTATCACACTATTTTACGAGAATAGTGAGGACTACTAATCTTATCTTGAGGACCATCACTGCTTTTCCCAGACTAGTCCAGGCTATATTCTCATTTCACAGAAGAAGCAAGGAAAGAAAGGGTGAGCTCAACTAGCCCAGTAAGAAATATTATGACTAAGATAATGCAAAATAAATTATCAATAGTCTTCAACAATGTTAAACTGATAAAATACAATAGACAACCAGTTTAACTGCAGCGGAATATGCAATCCATTAAAAGAGTCAAGTAGAAAATAAAATCTACTATCTTTTATGATTTTAAAGGTTTTTCATCACTGTTATAGCTGAGACTCAGCTTTAATAAATAATCCACATCATCGAATCACCCCGCACTACTGACCAAGGATATTCTTAAGTATCACGATCACAATTATTCTCGCACTACGGGCGAAGAATAGTTGTGTATTCATTAATAATCATGATCATGCCAACAATCGTCCATCAATGCACTACTGACCAATGAGGATTTTAATCACATCATTTGTAACATTACGGTCATGATTACGCCCGAATAATCCACAGTGCATAATCATACCAAGTCCATCCATGCTCTACAGAATGAGATGACTTTAAAAAAATATAAACATGAGGATGATGACAATGATATAAGAATTCAATAAAACAAGTTCAAGAATTATTTTATCCAGAATTTTTAACGTCCAAATCATCAACATGATACTTCTTTGTAGAGTAAAATTCAAGAATGATCGGAAGAATATTTCCATGAAAAGATCTTGGATGAAACGCAAATATCAAGGATATTCTACTAATTTCATGGAGTATAGAAGTCAAAGTTTTAACCAATTTGGGTATAATAAAGAATGGAATAACAAAAGAAATCACCGTGCATGCGGTGCCGCGCCATGCGAGTTATTCAGCAGAATAATAATAATGAGAACCGAATTCGAGGTGAAATTCACACCCAAGCGGGATGTTCCCAAAGAATAATAAAGATGGAACCGGATCCGGTGTAAAACACACGAGATAGGATATTCAATGTAATAATAATAAAAAGCGGAACCCGGTCGGTCCGTAAAACACATGCAGGCAGGATGTTCCAACGGAATAATAATAAAAATTTTAACCGGTCCGTGTAAAACACACAGACATGGATGTTCCAATGAGAATAATAGAAGAATGTCACCAAGTATAGGGTGAATCAGCGTATCTGAGTTATTCCAGCGAATAATAAGCAATGGAATAACATAAGGATTTCACCAAGTATAGGGTATACCGCGTATCACAGGTTATATGTATAGGGTATGCCACTTTTACGAGGTTATTCCAAAAGAATAATAGTGAATGGAATAATGTAAGTTCTCTTCAAGAAGAAAGAATAACACCCTTACCGTAAAAAGAACCTAATATAGAAGTAATGAAGTAGCGAGAATACTCTTCTTCTTTCTCTAACTTTCTCTCTATAAGCTTCTCTCATAATTCTCTCTGTAGAGTTTCAATGAATTAAGTAAGAAAATAATGAAGGAATGAGCTTCTATTTATAGGAAAATGGAATGCATAGTAACTAATCTATGAGCGGTCCAGATTGATTTACTTTAATCGGACGGTCCATGTTTAAAGAAAAATCTTTTAAATAAAATATAATATATTCTATTTATATAAAAACATTTTACTATGCAAACACTATGCAAAACACTATGCAAAAACACTATGCATAATAAAATATAATATATTTTATTTATAAAATAACTTTAATAAAGTATTCATTTTATATAAAAAGATGTTTACATTTTATTACGTTAATAATACTGAATAAAACAAAAACGTCATTATCGCTATAATAATTCATATTATTAATCGGATAATAATGGAATCAAACTAAGTGACTTCTCACATAAGCATCAATAATCAATACCGCAAATGCTTCTATGCAACCACACGTATTCTTTTACTTTTACTACCGAGTAGTTCAACAATGATCAACGGTAAAACTTCCGCCGTTATTTCAATAAAATATTTTTCTTTTCTCGATCAAACCAATAAATACCATTGTGTAGGGTCCACCAATGATTGAGTAGTTGTTGTGAATATTCCTCGCTAAACCTAATATTCCCAGACCAATCGAATATAATATAACCACTTGTATACTTTGCAAAATTTATAAATATTACCCACAACTATAACATTATATCAAATTATTCCATAATATTCAAAAATAATATTTATAGAAAATTCATCTTTATTTATAAAAAGCTGGGGTCTTACAACCTCCCTTCTTATGAAATTTAAGCCCTCGAAATTAGGGTGCGATACTGGTATGTCGAAGAGGTAAGGATACCTTGATTTCATTTGATTCTAACTCCCAAGTCATTTCCTCAACATCGTGGTTCCTCCACAAAACTTTGACTTGAGGTATAACCTTGGAGCGTAGAATATGTTCCTTCTTATCCAAAATTTGAGCAGAACCTCTTCATACGTCAAATCTTCCACTATTTCGTCCGGTTCTAACTCAATAATATGGTTCGGGTCTTTCACATATTTACGTAACATGGATATGTGAAAAACGTTATGAACACGAGACATATTTGGCGGTAAAGCGAGTCTATAGGCCACAGTTCCTACTCGATCGAGGATTAAAAATGGACCGATGAATCGAGGATTAAGTTTCCCTCTCTTTCCAAATCTTGTAACTCCTTTCCATGGAGCAACTTTTAACAACACATGATCTCCTATATTGAATTCCACGTCCTTTCGATGAAGATCAGCATAACTCTTTTGTCGATTTTGTGAGGTTTTTATACGTTGTCGGATCGTTTGAATCTTTTCGTAGTCATACGTATCAACTCCGTCCCAACAACGTTGCTTCACCCACCTCATCCCAAAGATCTTTGGAGAACGACACTTTCTTCCATCTAACGCTTGAATGGAGCCATGCCAATACTTGCTTGATAACTGCTGTTGTAGGAAAACTCCACCAATGGTAAAAACATGTCCCAACTCCCTTGAAATCAAGAACCACGAGTCTTAATAGATCTTCAAGAGTTTGAATAGTCCTCTCCATTGTCCGTCCGTTTGAGGATGATATGCCGAGCTAAATCGTAAGTCCGTGCCCATAGCTTTTTGCAAAACTAACCCAAAATCTTGAAGTGAATCTTGGGTCTCGATCGAAACTATGGATCTTAGGCATACCATGCGATCTTCTACAATCTCGTTTATGTACATAATGAGCAAGACGTTCAAGTGTATAAGTTTCTCGTGTCGGTAAAGAAATGAGCGGATTTGGTCAATCTATCAACAATGACCCAAATCGCATCAATGCCTTGAGAAACCTTAGGAAGGCCGTACGAAATCCATGGTAATGTGCTCCCACTTCCATTCGGAATTTCAAGTGGTTGCAATGGACCTTTTGGTACTTGATGCTCGCTTTAACTTTCGTTGACAAGTTAGACACCTTGAGATAAACAGTATGCTATCTCCTCTTTCATATTGCTCCACCAAAATGTATGGCCAGAATATCATGATACATTTTGGTACTCCCGAGATGGATTGCAAATGGTGTGTTGTGCCTCCATCATGATATATTATACTTTAAATCGGTCGTTAGGAACACAAAGTGCAGGAGTTGACTCAAGTATTCCTTCTTCATCGATTCTTGCTTCCTGCGTAGCACCCTCTTGCACTTTCTTTTCATACGCATCGGCTCGAGTGCAGAGCAGCGACTTTAACTTTATCGATTAAAGTCGGTTACTCTTTCATATTTGCTATCATCACATGCGTCCCTGAGTCTTTAACTCTATCTCCATCCTTTGCAAGTCACACAAAATGGGCCTTTGTGTTGACAATAACGCACTCATGCTTGCATACGATCTTCTACTCGATGCATCGCCTACCACGTTCGCTTTTCGAGGATGGTATTGGATGGTATGATCATAATCTTTCAATGATTCAAGCCAACGTCGTTGTCGCATGTTGAGTTCCTTTTGAGTGAAGAAATATTTGAGGCTTTTATGATCCGTAAAGATCTCCACTTTCTCCCCATACAAGTAATGCCTCCAAATTTTAAGTGCAAAAGACAACATTGCTAACTCCGGATCATGAGTAGGATAATTCCTCTCATATTCTTTGAGTTGTCGCGAGGCATAAAGCTATAACTTTTCCATGTTGCATAAGAACACATCCCAACCCTTTGCTCGAAGCATCACTTGTAGATGACAAATCCTCCGAGCCAAATGGTATTGTCGAACAGTCTTGAAATAAGTCTCTTCTTGAGTTCTTGAAAACTCTTCTCACATTCTTCGCTCCAACCCGAACTTTGTATCTTTTCGAGTCACCGAGTCAATGGAGTAGCGATTCGAGAAAATCCTTCCACGAATCTCCGATAATAACCCATTAAACCGAGAAAGCTACGTGCTTGATCCTTTGATTTAGGTTGTTCCCGACTTTGAATAGCTTCAATCTTTGCTTGGTCAACAGGATATTCCATGACTTGATACCACGTGCCCAAGGAATGCTACTTCTTCAAGCCGAACTTCGCATTTCTTCAACTTGGCATAAAGCTTATATTCACGAAGCTTTTGGAGTGTCGACCTCAAGTGTTGCTCATGATCTTCACTGGCTTTTGGAATAAATAAGGATGTCATCAATAAAGACGACCACAAAGTGATCTAAATATTCCTTGAATACTTTGCGGTTCATCATATCCATGAAGGCGAGCGGGGCATTAGTCAATCCAAAGGACATGACTAGGAATTCATAATGCCGTCTCTGAGTTCGGCGCCGTCTTTGGAATGTCGGTGGTTCTAATCTTCAATTGGTGATATCCGGAGCGAAGATCAATCTTTGAAAAGAATTTGGCTCCTTGCAATCGGGTCAAACAGTCATCAATACGTGGCAATGGATACCTATTTTTGATGGTGACATGATTCAACTCCCGATAATCAATACAAAGTCGCATACTCCCATCTTTCTTCTTCACGAATAGAACAGAGCACCCCAAGGAGAAGTACTAGGACGAATAAAGCCAATGTCTAACAATTCTGCGGTTTGGGTCTTTAACTCACGAAGTTCAATAGGAGCCATTCGATATGGGGCTTTGGAAATAGGTTTTGTACCGGGTTCAAGGTCGATACAAAATTCAATTTCACGCTCTGGGTAGGCCAGAAGTTCTTGAGAATCGTCGGGAAATTTATTAACAATAGAAATATCGCTCACAAAACGGCGTATTTTTGTTTAAATCATGACATGAGCTAAGAAAGCTTGACATCCATTTTTCAATAAGCGAATAGCTTTATGGCTTGAGATGACCGTGATTGATTTTAATGGTTTGAGTCGTTTGAATTAGCATAATAGGTTGATTAGGAATATGAAAGCTAACAACCTTACGAAAAACAATCAATTTTGCATGATAAGTAGTTAACCAATCAATCCCTAGAATCACGTCAAATGCAAGTATTTTTAATGAAATAAGATCGACGGTGTAATGTGAGGGTACCAATTTGAACCAAACAAGACTTATAAGCGATTGGATGTAATGAAGGTTTCTCCCAACTGAGTTTCCACAGATAAGTCAAAGTCTAATTTCTCCTGAGTCAAATTTAATCGATGAGCGCAAGTAGGAGAAATAAAGAATGGGTAGAACCGTTATCAAATAAAGTGTAGACTTCATTAGAGTTTATGATAAGCTTACGTGATGACCTCATTCGGGTTCCTTGCTCTCTGGGAGGTCACAACAAACGCTCTCCCTTGCACTTTCTTGGTTTGACTTTTCGGGGCTGCCTTTGGTGCCTCCATCCTAGTTGAATTTGTCTTGATGGCAACAAAATCGAGCTAAGTGACCTTCTCTTCCACAATTATAACATGCTTTGGACTATGATGGCAGCCTTGGGCCGATGATGTGTCCTCTTCTCGCATTTGAAGCATATGATAGGTGGTCTTTCTCCTTCCTTAACAACGGTCTTTGGTCTTGGCGTCTTTCCATCATTGTTGAATCTCGTTTCTTGAAATGTCCATTCTTATTGTTTTGGCCTCGATTACCACCGAGTGGTTACCATATATCGGCACATTGATTCCTCCACGCTTGTTGTCACCGCTTGATGACTACTCTCTCATTGAGTATTATAACTTTGCGGATGCTCTCTTTTAGTTGCATTGACTTCGTTATCGCGCTCCACTAATCGAGCCCTATTTACAACATCTGAATACAAACACGTTTTATGAGAAATAAGATGTTGACGTATCTCCGACTTCAAACCTCTTAAAAACATTCGCGCCATTCTCTCTTCATTATCCACAAGTGGGGCCGAAACCGTGATAACTCCGCAAATTTTGCCTCGTGTTATGACACGGTCATATTGTTTTGTTCCAACTTGATAAACTCCACCTCCTTCATGTGGCGAATACTTTCGGAAAGTATTTGTCGTTGAATGACTCTGGAACTTCTCCCAAGATATCTTGATGACAAAGAAGTTGAGTACATTTTACTGATTCCCACCAAGATGTCTGCCTCTCCGCGCGCAACATAAAAGCGTGAAAGGGAACCTTTTGCTCTCGGAGCATCCCAAGACATCAAATATCTTGGTAATCTGCTTTATCCATGCTTCCGCCGAAGTGGTTTTGGCTCTCCCTTAAACTCCGGTGGTCCCAGCTCCTTGAATTGTTTAGCGGTGACCGCCGAGAGTTTTCCGTGTTTCCACCTACGTTTTGGGCCAGAGTCGCTCTCGCTTTCTTTGTTGCATAAATTGCATAAAGCCTCTGAACATTTGATCATTCATCATTTGGTCGGTGTTGTTGTTTTTACATGAGGATTATCGCCTTCACGATGCACATTATCCACGATTATTGATATGTGGTGAATCAACGATCGCACTTTGTGCTCCATTGCTATTCTCAACATTCTCGGATGTCATTTTCGAGATCTTGCCACAAAACAAAAGATTAATTGACATTTAACAATTATCTTTATATTACGGACCAATAAAAATAGCACAAAAACTTAGGTAGGTCATACTAGCGAAGGTATTCTCTCTCCCCTCCTAGTACTTTTCTCACATCTTAGCCGTGGATCATATCCCTTAGCTTTGATACCAAATCGTGGCGCCCCAAAATTAGGTATACATCACCCATCTTGGGTCGCCACTTACATGGTAGTGCAATTTAAATACAATTTATTAACATATCTCATGCGTATACAATCTGACATAAGCTGTGAGTTTAAATACAAATATAAATCTACTAGATATTATACAAACTCAAACAAAAGTCCTCATTACAATTATTATCACACTATTTTACGAATAGTGAGGACTACTAATGCTATCTTGGGACCATCACTCGTTTCCCAGGCTAAGTCCCGGCTATATTCTCATTTCAAGAAGAAAGGTGAAAGAAAGGGTGAGCTCAACTAGCCCGGAAGAAATATTATGACTAAGATAATGCAAAATAAATTATCAATAGTCTTCAACAATGTTAAACCGATAAAATACAATGAACAACCGGGTTTAAGCTGCGGCGGAATATCTGATCCATTAAAAGAGTCAAGTAGAAAATAAAATCTACTATCTTTTATGATTTTAAAAGGTTTTTCATCATCATTATAGTATGAGACTCGGCTTTAATAAATAATCCACATCATCGAATCACCCCACTTTTCTGCGAGGATATTCTTAAGTATCACGATCACAATTATTCACGCTTTTACGGGCGAAGAATAGTTGTGTATTCATTAATGGTCATGATCATCGTACCAACAATCGTCCATCAATGCACTACTGACAATCGAGGATTTTAATCACATCATTTGTAACATTACGGTCATGATTACGCGCAAGAATAATCCTGGTCATAATCATACCAAGTCCATCCATGCTCTACGAATACGTAGATGACTTTAAAAAAAATATAAACATGAGGATGATGACAATGATATAAAATTGATAAAACAAGTTCAAGAATTATTTTATCCAGGAATTTTAACGTCCAAACCATCAACATGATACTTCTTTGTAGAGTAAAATTCAAGAATGATCGGAAGAATATTTCCATGAAAAGATCTTTGGATGAAACGCAAATATCAAGGATATTCTACTAATTTCATTTCATGGAGTATAATAAAGAATGGAATAACAAAAGTTTTAACAGTATTTGGGTATAATAAAGAATGGAATAACAAAGAAATCACCGTAAATGCGGTGCCGCGCCGGCAGGTTATTCAGCGAATAATAATAACGGAACGAGTCGGTGAAATTCACCACAAGAGGGATGTTCAATAATAATAAAGATGGAACCGGATCCGGTGTAAAACACACGAGATAGGATATTCCAGCAGAATAATAATAAAAAGCGGAACGAATTCGGTGTAAAACACATGACAGGATGTTCCAATGCGAATAATAGAAGAATGTCACCAAGTATAGGGTAGATCATGATATCTGAGTTATTCAAATGAGAATAATAAGCAATGGAATAACATAAGGATTTCACCAAGTATAGGGTATACCGCATATCTGAGTTATGTATAGGGTATGCCACTTTTACGAGTTATTCCAATGAGAATAATAGTGAATGGAATAACGAAGTTCTCTTCAAGAAGAAAGAATAACACCCCTACGTAAAAGAACTGAATATAGAAGTAATGAAGTAGCGAATACTCTTCTTCTTTCTCTAACTTTCTCTATATAAGCTTCTCTACATAATTCTCTCTAGAGTTTGAATGAATTAAAGAAAATAATGAAGGAATGAGCTTCTATTTATAGGAAAATGGAATGCATAGTAACTAATCTATGAGCGGTCCGGATTGATTTACTTTTAATCGACGGTCCATGTTTAAAGAAAAATCTTTTAAATAAAATATAATATATTATTTATATAAAAACATTTTACTATGCAAACACTTATGCAAAACACTATATGAAAAACACTATGCATAATAAAATATAATATATTTTATTTATAAAATAACTTTAATAAAGTATTACATTTTATATAAAAGATGTTTACATTTTATTACGTTAATAATACTGAATAAAACAAAAGCGTCATTATCGCTTATAATAATTCATATTATTAATAAATGATAATGGAATCAAACTAGTGACTTCTCACATAAGCATCAATAATCAATACAGGTGTGCTACTATGCAACCACACGTATTCTTGTACTTTTACTACCAGGTAGTTCAAGCAATGATCAACGGTAAAACTTCCGTAGTTATTTCAATAAAATATTTTGTCTTTTTTCGATCAATCCGATAATTACATTGTGGGGTCCACCAATGATTGAGCGTTATGCGAATATTCCACTAAAAACCTAATATTCCACAGGCCAATCGAATATAATATAACCACTTGTATACTTTGCAAAATTTATAAATATTACCTGACAACTATAACATTATATCAAATTATTCCATAATATTCAAAAATAATATTTATAGAAAATTCATCTTTATTTATAAAAACTGGGGTCTTACATTAAGGAACATTTATATACCATGATCACAGTCCAACAACATCACATGTTCAAGATTAATCACAGTCAAACCTTGTCAGAAGGTTCATTCATACCTTTTCTGGAAATTCCAAAAAACATATATCCAGACCGAGTAGGCTAGTTTGACCAGCCACTCCAGTCGATACATTAATGGTTTGAAGGATATAAGGACATATATATAGTAGATCTAGCAGGCTACAACTTGGTTACAAACATGTCATCATAACACTTAACAACTGACAGAGCTATGCCTTCCAAAACATTGTCAGAAGCTGAAAACAAGTTTCTGGGTTGCCCAGAATTTGTCTGGTCATGCACGGTCAACAGGTTTTGACCGATCATAACTTCAAATTTGGACATCTAATTGATATAATTCCACTTTCAGATGAAAGACCTCATACCATACTATAGATCTAACACATAAGACAACACAAAGCATGAACAAAGAAGAATTTACGGGGTCTGACATTCGTTGTCAGACAACATAATTTTTTTTTTCTAGATTTTTGAAAACTCCTATTTTGAGTATCTAGATGTTATGGATCACCTATGTACCAACCCAGATCATGGATTAACATAACATATAACATGTTTAAACATAAAAATAACAAATCTATTATAGCATACAAGATCAAAATTTTGACTTAGGATTTTATACCTTTATGCATCAATTCTTGATTCTGGCTACTGATTTGGTTAAGTGTGTTAGTGGGGCTTCAATATGGGACTGATCTACTAAAACATTTCGTGGGTTTTGGGAGAGAGAGAGAGTTGGTAAGGAGTTTGTGTATAAATGAGACTAATAAAGGAAATTTCTCTCTCTTGATCTATATATATAACATGTATACAATGTATATGGCTGGTGAGTTGGCTAAGCTGTTGATATATGTTAGTCACATGGTCAACATTTTAGGTTACCAACTACAAATTTGGTAGGATTTGCAGGCAACCTAATAAATAATGCAAGAAGGGTAGTTTGGTCTTTTGCATTGCAATTTTAATGGCATTTTGGTAATCTTGACAAACCCTTAGGGTTTGACCCTTAGGGTTTAACCCTAAGGTTTAAGATAAAAATTGTAGGATTTCTAGTTACGGTTTAAAATGAAATTTAAGGTTCTAAAATTGCAATTAGGGTTTTATTAATTAGATAAAGTTTTTAAATACTTTATACAGGAACATTAAAGTTTACATATTTACTAATTATAGTTAACCTTCCTAATTTAGCAATTAGGGTTTACAATTAGTACTTAAGTTTTATAATTACTAATTAGGGTTACTAAATATAGAAATTTGGATTTTTAATTTCATGATTAGGGTTTCTAACAATAATTAGGGTTTTTACTAATTAAAATTAATATCTATATTAACATTAATCACATAACACAATTTCTTACCAACCATAAACTCCGGTTTGAGTTTTGAATTATGGTTAAACCAATTAATACTAGGGTTTTGATATTATACACATAATTGACCAACCTTTATCAGTCCACACATACGGTACATATTTAAAGCACTGAAATCAAAATAATATTTATAATAAAAATCATTAATCACATAACATATTTACTAGACAAATTTTAAAATCTCATTTGACTTCAAAACTAGGGTTTATCAGTATTATTAGGGTTTTGCCATGTTACATTAAAATTTTTGCACACGTTAATCTTACATAGATAACATACACATTTATAACACTAACAAATAATAATATAATATTATTATTCTCATTCCTTGTTCCAAAACCAGAATTAGGGTTTGGATTCCATATCCCATTTATCTCATTATATATAATATATTAATTAAGTTAATTAATTAACTTATTTATTCTCAAATAAATTCATATAATAAAATAGTTATTATAATAATAATCTATATATCATATCATAATAATATAAAATCATATTTTCATGGAAAATAATTAATAAAAACATTTCTACTATAAAATTAATCACTTATAAGGATATAATTTATAATGATCAATAATTCTAAAATAAAATTATTTGAAATTATTCATGTAATAAATAAATTTTTATTTATCACAAATATACATACACATTACCTGACACATATTCTCACCTTAAAAAAAAAAATTATACGCAAAATTTCTGATTTAATTATATAGAAAATATCGGGTTATTACACTAACGGCAAAATTTTTACCGTTAAACAATTAAAATACCTGGTGATAAAAGAACAGTAATATGCGTTGTTACACAGTAGCACACGGTATTGCACAATGTCTCTGATTATTGATGCTTACGTGGGAAGTCACTCAGTTTTATTTAATTATTGCCACAATAATTGCTGCATAGTATCTCACATTATTGATTCAATTATTGTCACAATATTTTATATTATTAAATCAATAATTAAGACAACAAAGTTATTCATATTATTATTTCCATTATTGACGATGTCTAGAAAGTTATGTCGAGGAAAGAGGTTTGGTCACCTAATTGCGCCCCAATAAGGGGAAGTCCTTATCGAAAAGCCCCCTCTTTCCTGGGAATGATCTGGTTGTCAATATTGTGAGTTATAATATTAATGATGAATAATTGTCAAAAGATTAGAAATGTGTTAATTGAAGGTAAAATGATTTGTGGTAAATATTTATTCAATCTTTGATATAAATAAGAAGTCTATTATGAGACGTTTGTTGTAAGTTTGGTTTATTCTATGGGACCCATATGTCATCATCTAAGAGTCACTTTCTTCAATAATACGTGCCTTTACCAGACGTCAAACCACTTGTTGTTTCACATTATATGCTTCAAACCACATGTTGTTTCACATTAGAAGCGTCAAACCACTTGTTTTTTCACATTACATGCATCAAACCACTTGTTGTTTCACATTACAGGCGTCAAACCACTTGTCTTTTCACATTACAGGTGTCAAACCACTTTCATTTTCACATTACTAGTCGTCAAGCCACTTGCCTCTTCACATTGCAAGGGCTAAGCTAGAAAGCTTCTATAAATAGAAGCTTATTTCTTCTTTCATTCTCACCAATTCACGACGACTCACAAAATAATACTATAGAGAGAGAATCAGAGAGAAAGAAGAAGAGTATTCTGTTACTACACTATTGCAGTATCCAATTTCCTACTAAGGTAAGGGGTATTGTTTATTTCATATTCGTAAGAGATATTATTTTTCGTATACGTAAGGAATATTATTTTTGTTCAATATTCGTAAGAAATAATATTTTCTTCCATACTCTGTAGTATGTAAGTAATATTATTTCGTTTTAGATACCGAATTCTATAATCATTTTAAGTAATATTATTTGTTAAAGTATTACTTCTATACTCCTTGAAATTAGTGGAATATCGTTGAAATTTACGTTTCATCTAGTATCGTTCCACTGAAATATTTTTCTGGACATTCTTGATAAATTTTGATCTTTTCATGCCAGGGTACTATTCACGGGGTACTATTCCTGAAGTACTATTCACAGGGTACTATTCACTCAGGTACTATTCACTTGGGGTACTATTCATGACAAAAATTGATTTCTTTTTTGTCCAAATTATTTTTGATATGTAACGAATAAATTTTTCAAGTTGTGATTCTGGGGACATAATTCTTTTAAGGAGGGAAGGATGTAACGATCAAGAAATATTTGTAATTAATTTAAGTATTTATTGAATTAAATAAATATTTTTAAATAATTTATTTATTGAGGAAAATAAATAATTTATAGAATTCGGGTGCAAGAATTTAGTAACTAAATTGATTAATGTTAATTAAATTGAATAATGGTAATTTTTATTTGAAGGATTTAATTTAAGGAAATAATTGAATTAAATCAATTGCTTAATATTTAAGAAAAATAAATAAATTAAATAAAATGTTGTTTTGATCTAATTTATTAATTAAATTAGATATGTAAAGATTTATTAAGTATATTACAATGGAAATTATAATTATAAGTATGAGTTAATTAAATTAATTTAATGGTGTGAAACGTGAAATCATATAATATAAATAATATAAAAATAATCTAGTTTGGAAAAATAGGTGGTAGCCAAACAAGGCCTTGTGGCCTTTGGCTTATTTTTACGGACGCCCATTGGTTTTTTTAACTGATAACCACGATTATCAGTTGGGTTATTTCTTACTTCGCGTCTTATTTCTCCTAAGGCTTAAGAGCAAAGAGTTGGGAGAGAAGAAGAAACATAGAGAGTTTAGAAAAAGGGAGAGCTTGGTGAAGAAACGAGCCAATCTCTGTAATTTTTGCCAAGAGGGAGGAAAGGGTCACCATCTTTTTCATCATACAATCAAAGAAGAAGGTATAACTTACTTCAATTCTAACTTTTATGTTTGAAATTTTTATTGATAATTATGTAGGATTGATACAAATACATGTATATATGGTCTATAATTGGTTAATCATTGTTTGTGGATGCTATTTGATGAATAAATACATGAAATTGGGTTTGTATTAGAAGATTTCAAATCAGTGTTATGTTTATAGGATATGGCTTAGAAAGTACAAAAAATCATGTTCAATATGTGTTACAATCTGCAATTTGATGTTGGATTGTGTTAGTACATTAAGAAATGAAAGCGTCATAGTTTGAATCATGGTAATTGGTTAAGAAACGAAGTCGTGGCGATCGAATTCGCTAAAAGTGTTAAAAATGAAAAAATTGGGGAAATTATGGTTTTGAATCTTTAAAATTGAGTATATGTACTGTCTATGTAATTAGAATGATGAATAACATGCTTAACTATGATATTACAAAGTTTTAGATGTTGAAGTTTGGTGAATTTATGTGGAATTGGGATTTTTGGCCTATAACAGAGTCTAATTTCGTGTTTTGCAAAACTATTTACGGTATGCCGAAGCGCAGTATCGCTTTCTCTTCAAGCGTGGGCCTTTTTGATACAAAGGGAGTCATGGGTAATGGCGCCCAATGGTCAATCAAACCCAAAGGTTGAGTCATTAACAGCATAACGTTGGAAATGCTAACCTAACTTATTTTAATGACCCTAAAACATGTTATAAGACATAACAACATGTTGCAATCACAACGTTGAAACTATAAACTATCAACTAATAGGTTGTGAGGGTTTGGAATGTGATATCATGAGAATTGGAATTTGTTTTGCAATCACCATGTCGTATACTATGATATAACTGAGAATTCAGTTTCGTGTTACGTGAATGAGTAGGATAATCAAGTTCTAAGTTAAGGATTATAGACTTGATTAAAATGAAAACTAAACTAATGAAATTGATGTTAATATAACTAATTAGTATTGTGATTCTAATGGTATATGTAGGGTAATTGGCGAATGTTTATTATATTTGTGTAGCTTACACCCGAGGCAAGTTTCCTAACTTTATTCTCTTTATAATATAATGAATGCAAGTTCCTTATCCTAAACTTTTATTGAGCAAGTTTCATAGCTATGTTATCTTTAAGTCAAGCAATCTATCCATTCCTAAATTTTACATTGAAGTTAATCAAGCCTATTGATTCTATCTCGTGTATGATTGTACAAGCTCTTGTAACCTAATTTGTTACATCGAGCGAGTTTTACTTTTTTTATTATTATTCGAGGCATATATTGTTCTAATACATTGATTCAAAGGAGATTGTTCTAACTCTTTTGAATATAGCACTTTGCATGTATATCATGTTTACTCAAGTGTATATTGTTGATATTCGATCTTTGACTTTGATAACCTTGTTCAATTCTATATTGTTTTATTAAACCTTCAAGTAGTAAGAAAACTTTTACTGATTAAACTAATCTATAATTAAATAGTGTTTTAAAATTCTAGAACCACTGATAAACTAGTTCCAAACTAAACTTTCTTTAGTGCGGAAATTCTAAATTCAAGATAAGACGAACAACCCTAACATAGGGGATTTTGTACGTGTAACGTTTAGATGTTTGTGCAGAATACATGGTACAAAGGGCTGATCCCCCTAAGTACGTTAAGAAAGGTCTGTATAGTCTAAATGACTGTTAAAGTTGAGGTAATAATACCTAAATATCGAGGACATAGTTCGTGGTCTTAAGACCCTCAGATATTAATTTCAAACTTGTTTTCTATTTTTGATTCGTAGAATAAGTTCATTATTGTTTAGCATTCATTGTTCATTCACATGATGTTATCACTACTACTCTTTATATCAGTGAGCAATCGGTTGCTCACTCTTGCATTTAACACTGCAGCTAAAGTTGAGAAAGTCGATGAGCCATCTTCTAGCAAGGGAAAGGGCAAGATGTCCAAGTGTTGAAGATTTATGAGAAATTTATTTGAATGAATTATGTTAAAAGACTTGTTTTTTTATGATGTATTCCGCAAAGTTATGTAATAATTTAAGGTCAGATTACTTGGGATTGTTTTTGAGATGATGTAACCCTTAAATGGGAAAGATTATTGTTTAAGTTATTTAAGTTATGAATTTATCCTTTATTATGGGTAGTTTGATGTAATTTTTTTTGGATAGTGAGCACCGAATTCTGTGGGAATGGAGTACCCGAATTTGGGGGTGTCACATGATACAATATTATTCTTGAATTTTACTCCACAAAGTACTATCATGTTAACAATTTGGACATTATTGAATTCTGGATAAATTGAATTATAAATCTTTAATATTTATCCTTAATCTCGTTTGATTGAATTCTTATATCATTGTTATAATCCTTATGCTTATATTGTGATGAAAGTCATCTTTGGCCCGTAGTGCATAGATGGACTGTTGATTGGTATGATTATGACCAGGAATTATGTATCAGTATAATCATGACCATTGATGATAATAACGAATATCCTTGGCCCGTAGTGCATGGATGATTCATCGATGTGATAATAATGAATATCCTTGGCCCATAGAGCATGGATAATTCAGTGATGTGGATTATTTATTGAGCTGAGTCTCAGCGATAAAATATTGATGATAATCTTTTAAATCATAGAAGATAGTAGATATCATGCTCTACTTGACTCTTCTAATGGATTGTTTATTCCGCTGTAGTTAAACTTGTTGTCTATTGTATTCTATCAGTTTAACACTGTTGAAGGCCAACGATAATTTATTCTACATTATCTTAGTCACAATATTCTTTACTGGGCTTGTTGAGCTCACCCTTTGCTTTCATTGTTCTCTTCAAGAAATGAGAATATAGCTGGGACTAGTCGGGGAATGGAGTGATGGTCCAAGCTGATGGCTATAGTAGTCCTCACTATTCTATGAAATAGTGTGATAATAAATGTAATGAGGACTTCATTTGAGTTCGGATATTGTCTACGAGACAATATTCATGTTAAAACTCTTAGCTACATTTTGTCGTATTGTATAAATGAATTTTGTATTTAAGTTCTATACCATGTATTTGGCAACTCAGAATGGGTGATGTATACCTATTTTGGGGGAGTCACATTTGGTATCAAAGTTTAGGGATATGATCCCTGACTGAGATTTGAGGCTAGAACTAGAAGGGGAGAGACGGGTAAATCCTTCGCTAGTATGAGCTACCTAAGTTTATTTGTTATTTATTTGGTCGGTCAAAATATAGGGATAATATGTGGCATGTTAATTAATCATTGTTTTGTGGCAGTGTTTGAAAATGACATATGAAAATGTTGAGATAAGCAATGGAGCACATGAGATCATTGAGTCACTGATGATCAATAACCATGATAATGTGCATCAGGAAGGCAATAATTCTCAGGTATACAATAACACCGACCAAATGATGAAAGATAGAATATTTAGAAGCTTTCTACAATTCATGCAATATCAGGCGAGAGAGACTCCTGTTCAAAATGCAGGTGGAAACACTGGCAATTCACATATGGTCACCGCTAAGTAATTCAAGGAGCTGGGACCACCAGAGTTTTTGGTAAATCCAGAACCACTTAAGGCAGAGACGTGGATAAAGTAGATCACCAAGATATTTGATGTCTTAGGATGCTCTAATGAGCAAAAGGTTCCTTTTTCCACCTTCATGTTGGGACGAGAGACAAATTATTGGTGGGAATCTGTAAAATGTACTCAGCCTGCCGCACTCAAGATGTCTTGGGAGAAGTTCCAAGAATTATTCAACGACAAGTAATTTACCGAAAGTATTCGTCACGTGAAGGAGGTGGAGTTCATCAAGCTAGAGAAAAACAATATGACCATATCGCAGTACGAGGCTAAGTTTGCCTTGTTGTCCCGGTTTGCATCCCATTTGGTATGTAATGAGGAGTGTATAATGCTGATGTTTCTAAGAGGTTTGAAACCCAAAATATGTCAATACCTCATTTCTCACAAACTTTGGTTGTATTCAGATGTTGTGGATAGGGCTCAGTTATTGGAGCGCGATAATGAGTCAACCCAACCAAGAGATAGCTGCCGGCAAAACGATAATACCAATGGTAGCAGTCATCAAAGCGGTGATAACAAATGTGGATGAAATCAACATGCCAGAAATGGTAACCACTTCGGTGGTAATCATAGCCAAGATAATAGAAGTAGAAATTTTAAGAAGAGAAGGTTCAATAATGATGGAAAGACAGCAGCACAAACACCCATTTTCAAGGAAGGAGAACGACCATCGGTCGTATGCTACAAATACGGAGGGGAGGGACTCATCAGTCCAAGCTGCACGTAGCAATCCAAAGCGTGTAATAATTACAGAAGAAAAGGCCACCTAGCTCGATTTTGTCATGTAGTGAAGACAAGTCCATCTGGGATGGTGACACCAAATGCCGTCCCAAACAAGTCAAAGCAGGTAGTTCAAGGGAGAGAGTTTGTCGTGACCTCCCAAAAAGTGAGGAATCCGAACGAGGTTATCATGGGTAAGCTAATCATAAACTCTTGCAAAGTCTATACCTTATTTGATACCAGTTCTACCCATTCTTTTATTTCTCCTACTTGCGCTCAACGTTTAAATTTAACTCCGAAGAAATTAAACTTTAACTTATCTGTTGAAACTCCATTGGGGGAAACTTTCATTACATCCACTGATTATAAATCTTATTTGATTCAAATTGGCACCCGCACATTACCTATCTATCTTATCTCTTTGAAAATACTTACATTTGATGTGATTTTAGGGATTGATTGTTTAACTACTCATCATGCTAAAATTGATTATTTTCGTAAGGTTTTTAGCTTAGATATTCCTAACCAACCTATTATTCAAATTCAAGCAACCAACCCACTAAAGTCAATCACTGTCATATCAAGCCATAAAGCTATTCGTTTATTGAAAAACGGATGTCAAGATTTCTTAGCCTATGTCATAGATTTAAACAAAAATACATCAGATTTAAATGATATTTTTATTGTTAATAAATTTCCCGACGTATTCCCTAAAGAACTTCCTGGCCTAGCCCCAGAGCTTGAAATCGAGTTTTGTATTGATCTTGAACCCGGTACAAAACCCATTTCCAAAGCCCCATATCGAATTGCTCCTATTGAACTTCAGGAGTTAAAAACCCAACTGCAGATACTGTTAGACATCAGTTTAATTCGTCTTAGTACGTCTCCTTGGGATGCTCCTGCTTTATTCGTGAAGAAGAAAGATAGGAGTATGTGACTATGTATTGATTATCGGGAGTTGAATCATGTCACCGTCAAAAATAGGTATCCGTTACCTCGTACTGATGACCTGTTTAACTAGTTGTAAGGCGCTCAATTCTTTTCAAAAATTGATCTTCGTTCTGGATATCATCAATTAAAGATTAAAACTGATGACATTCCAAAGACTGCTTTCAGAACTCGGTACGAGCATTACAAATTCCTAGTCACGTCTTTTAGATTAACTAATGCTCTGATGCCTTCATAGATATGTTGAAACGAGTATTCAAGGAATATTTGGATCATTTTGTGGTTGTCTTTATTGATGACATGTGACACCCCAAAATCTGGGTACTTCATTTCAACCAGATTTGTTGTTCACTTGATAAAAACATTCATGTCTAACTACCCAAACATTATAAAATATAATAATAAACCTTCCCATTAAAGGATTACATCAATAAGTTCAATAAAATCTCCTAGGTTATCTAACCTTTTAATACAAAAATCATGTGCGAAAAAATTAAATAATTACATCACAATATTTAAAAATAAAGTCCAATAATATAAAAGCTAACAGGTTTACAAGTCTTCAATACTTGCTTATCTTCCCTTTCCCTTTACTGGTTGTAGGTTCATCGACCTTCTCAACTTTAGATGTAATATTTATATAAGCAAAAGTGAGCAAACAATGCTCACTTGAAATGACAATGAATAACATCATATCAACTGCCAAATGATTAGGCTAAATAGAAATGAATAAGGTACTTCATTAATAATAATTAGGAACAGAATTTGAAATATATAACTAAGGGTCAAACGACCATGAACTATGTCCATAGTTATAAGTATTCTTTCAACTTAAACTTTAACAGTCATAAGACTATAGGAACTCCTCGTACTTAAGGGGGATCAGCCCTTCGTATAATGTATTGTGCACAAACATTTCAACGCTATGCGTAAATTATCCCCTGTAATAGGGTTGCTCATCTAAGTATTTAGAATACGAGTCCGCACTAAAGTAAGTTTGGTTTGGATAAGTTTCAAGGTAATTTAGAGTTTAACGAACATCAATTAAGGATTAGTTGAATAAAATGTAGTAACAGTGCGTTATGTAATACGTCATAAATGAATCAACATTGCATAATAAGGTCATGCTTTAGGAATGAACTAAAAGCATAAGCATTGAATAACATAACATACCTTGCTTGAACAATATTAAGCTAAGGTTAAAATCCTATTTAGAATTGAGTATTGAACATGCATAACAAATAGTAAATTGAATGATAAAACTTGTTCAACATTAGTGTATCAAAATTTAGAAACTTGCATGCTAAATAACAAGTTAAAGATTAGAAAAACTGGCTCAATATCAAGAGGTAAGGTTTAGGAGATTGCACAATATAAGTAGAGTTAAGAAACTTGCACAAAGAGAGTTTAGGGTTAGAAAACTTACCTTGCGTGTAAGCTAAACCGTGATAATTTGATTCACAATATCCTATATACATATCATCATTACATATTTAGTCACTACAAATACTCTATATTTAAATAAGTATCTATTTCATGTATGGTTTGATTTTTAACCACATAGTCACATTACATTAGTAATCAAAACTCGTTAAGTGTTAATTATATGCTCATTCTTAGTACTATGATACAACAATTAACAAAAGTCACATTCTAATAGTCATAATACTGTACCATATCAACAACTATAGTCTTTGTGTAAAAGAAAATAATTTTCCGCCATTCTCGCTAACCCCATTACTGCATACTTCCATATTATATCGGGTTGGCAATTGCAATAGTGGTTCGGGCGCTTACTGACGCTGAGTCACATGCCGTGCAAGGGCGCTGTTATACGAGGTTGGCGTTGTGGCGCAAATTTTGGCACGCGCTACTAAGGCTTTAGGCTTCATGCTGGTGCCAAATTACAAGATTTGAACACAAAAGAATGTAAACAAAGCTAATTTTGACCGTTTAATAACTTCTAGCACCTAAATTAACACGTATAACTTACATAAATTACACATAAACGTTACCCATCATATATATACTGATTTCAAAATAACTAAACCATAATTTCAGAAAAATTAAATCCTTGAATGCCATGTTTTAAACCAAAACTCCATTTTTAACATTGTTTAACAAAATTAACACTGTAACCATAGTTATACACCAAACTAATTCATTCAAACTACATTCTCTTCATTTCTTAACATATTAACATATTCAAGGTTTAATTTATCTATTAGTTCACAATCAAATATAAATTTTGGTACTCCTACAAGCCATGTTCATACATATATTCACTGTAAACCCACTTTCTTTCTTTTTGAATGTAAATTAGCATACAATCACACACACACACACACACACACACACACACATATATATATATATATATATATATATATATATATATATCCTAGTTATAACATTACAATTACATTTACACATAATTTATTAACCAATCATAAAAATTTGGATTACAGACAATTTTGTAAGAACTTTATACTACAGTGAAACTCAAGAACACATAAACTTTAGGAATTATGCTGTAAAACATATATACGTACATATATATATATATATATATATTAAGGTTATGTAAAATACCTTCTCTTGCTTGCTTAATCCTTGTTAGAAGACAAAGTGCTTGCTTGAAATTGACTGAACATTTCTCTCCTCTCAAACCCTCTCTAGTCTCTCAAATTCTCTGTAACCTTTTCTGACAACTTCTCTTTTCTCTCCTTAGGCTTAAGCCACTAACACCAAGCGTAAAAATAAAATTGATAGGTCCATAATACGCCTAGTTACTAATTTAGTAGTTACAAAGTAATAACGTATATAAGTTATAATTATATTTTATATTTTATTTGATTTATTATAATTCAAAATTCAAAAGCTATAAGGCTTTGTTTGGCAAAAACTCTTTAAAAATTAAAGACTTAATCTTTAAACCTTGTTTGGCAAAACTACATTAAACTCCTTTAATTTATTTTAATAACCCATTTATAAAGATAGTTTATTGTCACACTTTTATTTCCAAATTAAATTAAAAACATTATAATAATCCATTTAATCCCTATCAACTCTCTAACTTAATTATTAAATTAAATTAGAATATTATCTCATAATAATTAATTTCCTTCAATCATTAATTATTTATTTAACAAATAATTAATCAAATTAAATCAAATTAAACAAATATTTATTCAACAATAAATACATCAATTAACTACTTATATAATTTAATTAAATATTTATATAATTCAATAAATATTTAAAATTCTAATTTAAAATTTTGGATTGTTACATCCTTCCCTTCTTACAAGGATTTTGTCCCAGAATTACAACTCAAACAAATTATCCGTCACATTCTTCTCTTCTTACAAAGATTCTATCCCCAGAATCGAAAACACAGATTAAACAAATAACTCAGGGTAATTCTTCATCATTTCAGTTTTGAGTTCCCATGTAGCCTCTTCGACATTGTGGTTTCTCCATATCACCTTCACAGAAAGTATCACTTTATTGCTGAGCACTTGTTCTTTCCTGTCAACTATCTGGATAGGAACTTCTTCATAAGACAAGTTTTTATCGAACTGTAATGGTTCGTACTCGATCACATGCTTGTAATCGGGTTTATACGGTCGTAACACTGAAACATGAAAAACATTATGAACGTGTTCCAACTCTGGAGGTAGAACTACCTCATAAGCCACTTCTCATACTCTTCGCAACACCTCGAAAGGTCCAATAAACCTCATGCTTAGCTTTCCCTTTTTACCAAAATGGATTTTCCCCTTCCAAGGAAAAACTTTTAAGAACACAAAATTTCCTACGTCAAATTCACGATCTTGTCTGTGTTGATCAACATACTTCTTCTGTCCGTTTTGAGCAGCTACCAATCTTGTCCTGATGAGTTTAACAACCTCAGCAGTTTGTTGTACCAGTTCCGGTCCTAATAGTTGACATTCATCGACTTCATCCCAGTGCAGTGGAGTTCTGCACTTACTGCCGTACAATGCTTCGTAAGGTGGCATGCCGATGCTTCCGTGGTAACTGTTGTTGTAGGCAAATTCCACCAATGGTAAATGTTCATCCCAACTCCTTTTGAAATCCATGATGCATGCTCTAAGCATATCTTCCAGCGTCTGTATTGTTCATTCGCTTTGGCCATCTGTTTGAGGATGGTATGCTGTACTTATTCTCAACTAGTGTTCCCATGAATTCTTGTAGTCTCTTCCAGAAGTTTGATGTGAATCGCGGATCTCTATCTGATACAATTGACACTAGAACTCCATGTCTTGAAATGATCTCTTTAACGTACAACTTTGCCAACTGATCAAGATTGAATCTAATCTTTATTGACAAAAAGTGTACTGATTTTGTCAGTCTGTCCACTATCACCCAAATTGCATCGTATCCTCTCTGAGTAGTTGGAAGACCCACCAAAAAATCCATTATGATGTGTTCCCACTTCCATTCTGGTATTTCCAATGGTTGAAGTAATCAACTTGGTCTTTGATGCTCAGCCTTGACTCTTTGACATGTTAAGCATTTCACAATACATTCTGCGACATCTCTTTTCATGTTTGGCCACCAAAAGTGCCATTGTAAATCTTGATACATCTTCGTATTTCCCAGGTGAATCGAATATCTTGAGTTATGAGCTTCGGTCAAAATTTCGTCTTTAATATCTGGTACTGCTGGAATCCAAATTCTTCCCTCGAATCTTAGTAGCCCTTCGGTATCGATTTTGTATTTTACTTCACTACCCTCAACCACTTTCTCTTTGATTTTTACACATTCTTCATCTTGTAGTTGAGCATTCTTTACCTTGTCCACCAAAGTTGGACTAGTTTCTATTTGGAATAGTCGCTCATCGGATTCTTTTGGAAATTTTATTTCCAACTCTAGCTTTGTCATTGCTAAAATAAGCTCCTCCTGAGTGGTTATCAGCATTAACTTTTCCCAACCTTTCCTACTTAAAGCATCTGCAACCACATTCGCTTTGCCTGGATGATAAAAGATCTCACAATCGTAATCTTTTATCAATTCCATCCATCTACTTTGATGCATGTTCAGGTCATTCTGAGTGAAAATATACTTCAGACTCTTATGGTCTGTGTAGATCTCACATTTCTCTTCATAGAGATAGTGTCTCCATATTTTCAAAGCAAATACCACCGCAACCAACTCTAAATCATGAGTCAGATATCCTTTCTCATAGTCCTTCAGTTGTCTTGATGCATATGCAATAACTTTTCCGTTCTGCATAAGCACACAACCTAATCCTTTATGTGAGGCATCACTATACACCATAAAGTTTACTGTATTATCTGGTAATGACAACACAGGTGCCACACTTTACTTCTTTTTCAATTCTTGAAAACTCTCTTCATACTTCCCCGTCCAAACAAATTTTACAGCTTTCCTTGTCAAATTTGTTAACGGAGTGGAAATCTTGGAAAAATCCTGAATAAACCGTCTATAATAGTCGGCCAGTCCAAAGAAACTCCTCTCCTTCGAAGGTGTTCTTGTTTGTTCCCAATTGATTACGGCTTCAACTTTTGATGCATCCACTGAAATCCCATCCTTATCAATCATATGCCTAAGAAATTATACACGTTCTAGCCAGAATTCACACTTAGAGAATTTCGCGTATAACTTTTCCTTTCTTAGTGTCTCTAATGTTAAACGTAAATATTCCACGTGTTCTTCTTGAGATTTGGAGTACACCAGAATGTCATCAATGAATACCACCACAAACTTGTCTAAGAATGGTTTAAACACATTGTTCATCAAATCCATGAATGAAGCAGGGGCATTGGTCAATCCGAATGACATCATAAGAAACTCATAATTTCCATACCGAGTTCTAAATGTCGTCTTTGGTACATCCTCCTTCCTTACATTCAATTGGTGATACCCACTTCTCAAATCTATTTTTGAGAAGTATCTAGCACCCTTCAATTGATCAAACAAGTCATGTATTCTTGGCAATGGATATTTATTCTTAATAGTGACTTTGTTTAACTCCCAATAATTAATGCAAAGACGCATTGACCCATCCTTCTTCTTCATGAATAAAGCTTGTGCTCCCCACTGTGACACACTCGGCTGAATGTACTTCTTGTCCAATAACTCTTGCAACTGTACCATCAGTTCCTTTATTTCTACCGGAGCCATCCTGTACGGGGCCTTCGATATCGGAGTAGTTCCTAGCGCTAAGTCGATCACGAACTCAATCTCTCGGTCAGGCGGCAGTCCTGGAAAATCCTCCGTAAAGACATCTACAAATTCCCTAACCATTGGTATCTCTTCCAGTTTCACCCCTTTCCTCTGAGTATCGACTATGTAAGCTAAATAACCCATACATCCTTAACTCAACAACTTCTTGGCCTGCATAATTGTTAGACATTGCGCATGTCTAGGCGATCTGCTACCATAGAAAACTACCTTTAATGGAGTCATAAGGTTTACACATTTCTTTGGCCTGTAGTGCAAAGATGAATTGTTAATGAATATCTTTGGCCGTAGTACAAAGATGAATTTATTAGTATAATTATGAGCAGGGATTGTGATTTGGTATAATCATGATTTTTGATGTTTCAGGTGAAGATAGGTGATAAAAATTATCTTCGTCCTGGGTGCAAAAAGGAATTCAGAATCACAATTATGATTATGAGTTATACATATGATTGTGGACAGGAATTGTTGATTGATGTTACAGGGATAAAACATTATTGGTGGACTTTTAACATGGAGAAGATAATTGACCTGATGGTCTATTTGACTCTTTTAATGGATTGCTCGTTCCGCTGCAACTATGGTTGAAAAGTTTTATCATCTACCATATGCTCTAAATCTCTGATTTATTATTGACAAAAGCTATTGATAATTTAATTATGTTTAGTTATGATATTCTTTACTGGGCGAGTTATGCTCACCATTTTGCTTCACAATTCCTTTCAGGTAATAAGAGTGTAGCTGGGTCGAGCGGGGATAACAGGGGAATAGAACGGTGGTCTATAGCTGTTGAGGTTCTCCCTAAATTGTATGGAAATAATTTTATTAAGAACTTTAGATAAGTGTGTCATATTGTATACGTCATTTGATATTTAATTTTGGTGAACCGAATAGGGTGAGGCGAACCCAACTTTGGAAAGGTATTTTGTCACTATCATACAAGATGTCTAATGACATACAACCTCGTGTTATCATAAGACAGGGTTGTGCACATCCACTTGCTGAGTATATCTACGAGCACTACCTATATGATCTTGGAGTTTATTTGATTTTCACTTGGAGACAGTGGAGATAGTTATATGTCAAGAGAAGACTCACCATTGGAAGGAACATGATAGTAATCTTCTCGTTTTTCTTTGGGGTCTATTAGGTTAACCAAGGATAATTCTCTGAACATATGATATCTATCATAACTTAGATTCATGGCCTCCTATGTACGAAGGTTTCCTTGAGCACTTTCCAAAGATTTTAATTTCTAAAACAGCTTTTTATTCGCACCTTTATGTAAGGTGAAATTGTGACATGAGTCGAGTTGGTATATGTATTTGTATTTAAACTCACAAGATACATGTCGTCAGATTTTGCACTTTACAGCTTGTATAAATGAAGTTGTAAATAATTTTTATAGTGTATTTTCTGGCGACTCAAGATGGGTGATGTATACCTATTTTGGGGGAGTCGCAGATTCCCATAGAGAAAATTGTGAAATTCCTCCGCACTATGGGCTATAATGAAGCCAAGGTGGTTCTAAGCTTAAGAGAAGCTCCACATCAGATCTCAATACTGGACTTGGTTTTCTCTTCCGAGGATCACATGAAGATTTTATTGAAGGTTTTGGAAGAAGCCTACTTGCCGAAATCAGTGGATGTGGAAAAATTTCAACATCTGGTTGATCACATTTTTAACAACAATGTGATATCTTTCACTGATGACGACATACCGCCTGAAGGGACCGGTCATTGCAAGCCATTGCACATTGCAGTTTTGTCCTACAGGTTTATGTTAGCTGGAGTTTTAATAGATGGAGGCTTGTCTCTGAATATTTGTCCTTATGCCACTTCGGTAAAGATGAACGTCAATCTCAAATGGATCTGAAGTAGCCATACGGTTATCAAAGATTTTGTTGGATCCAGATGAAATTCTGTCGGAGAGATTGAGTTGCTAATTGAGATTGGTCCAAATACATTCAATGTATCCTTTCACGTCCTCAAGATAGATTCAGGATACAACCTGCTATTGGGGAGACCATGGATCCATATGGTTGGAGTCGTCCCTTCTACACTTCATCAACAACTTAAATACATTGTCAACAATAGCCTAGTCAACGCTAACGCCGAGTTTAATGTGTCTCGAACAAGGAAACCTACCAATCATCAGCTTCAATTCAGAAGTTGAGCCAGCCAGTTTTCATACTTTGGAAGTGAGCAACACGCAATACCATCCTATTGGAACGCCACTTCCCGTACCTAATATTTCTGCCGAGGTTATGTCGGCCACTCAAGAAATGATGTCATTGGGTCATTAGCTTGGACAAGGGCTGGGTAAAAATCAGCAAGGTATTAAGCACCCAATTCAAATGTCCAGTTAAACTGGGACAACCGGACTAGGCGATTCTGCCAGTTCTAGTCACATGAATCCTCATAAGCACAAGCAGAATCCTCAGGCTTCCACCACACGACGATTTTCTCCACATGCACCTCATGAGATGATACAATCTCTAGTAAAGGTGCCAGCCCATGTTATGGCTATGCTATTTCCCAAACCAGTACCATTTAATGCAAAAAAGGTCCTGACTCTTGATCCCGAAGTGGAAGAGAGGGAATGGAAACGTAAACATGACATCGCCTTGATGATGTCAAGCATACGCATCATTGTCCATGATGAACATACAAATAAATACACCCAGACGATGATTTCCCAGATGTTATGGTTATCATTCGAGAAAAGGAGGAGGATGATAACCCTTCCATCATCATAAAATTCATCAGACTTTACCTCGACAATTGGAGCAAAGAATCCATGCATCGGTCGACGAGGGTAAAACCAAGTAAAACCTCTCGCCTGTAGATAACTTTAATTGCTTACTTTTCTGTACAGTATTAGCAGTTATTTTATTAGAACATGCTAACACTTTTGTATGATTAAATAGTTTCATATATTAAGTGAAAGCATATTTTGTTTCAGGACTCTGAATTTAGATGTGCCTGTATTTGTTGATGAGGTGCCTTTTCTCCACAAGGACTATAACTTTGATGAAAAGTTGGACTCAGACTTGATTGAAATACACGAGGACATTGAGATACCTCAGGAGATTAAGGAATGGGTTAAAGACAAACCTAAGCCTAATCTTAATCAAACCACTCCTTTCAATCTTGGAACCTTAAAAATCCCTAAGCTAATCCAGATTAGTTCAGACCTCACCCCAAACCAACGGAATGACATGGTTGCACTACTAACCCAATTTCAGGATGTGTTTGCATGGTCTCACGAAGACGTGGTGGGTTTGTCCACTGACATTGTCCTTCATCGCCTTCCCATTAAGGAGGGATTCAAGCAAGTCAGGCAGAAGCTCAGGCGATTGAAACCTGAGTGGAGTTTAAAGGTGAAAGAAGAAATTGTGAAACAATTTCAAGCTGGCATTATCATGGTGTCTACATATCCGGAATTGATATCCAACATAATTCATGTTCCTAAACCAGGAGGAAAGGTGCGAGTTTGCATGGATTACTAGGATCTGAACAAAGCTTGCCTTAAAGATAGCTTTTCCGTGCCCTTTATCCACATTCTCATTGACAATACTGCTCAATACGGCATGTACTCCTTTGCGGATTGCTTAGCGGGGTATCATCAGATTATGGTCGCTTGAGAGGATCATGAGAAAACTACTTTCACCACGCCTTGGGGAACCTTCTGCTACAAACAGTTGTCATTCGGCCTCATCAATGCCGGAGCAACCTATCAGCGAGCTATGATGGCTCTTTTCCATGACTTAATGCATAAGGAGATAGAGATCTACGTGGATGACATCATTATCAAGTCCCGAAGGGAAGAAGACCACTTAGACCATCTCAAAAAGCTTTTCAATAGGATGCATAGGTACAACTTGAAGTTGAATCCAGCCAAGTGCGCCTTTGGCGTTAAATTAGGCAAGTTGTTAGGTTTCCTAGTCAGCCACAAAGGGATTGAGATGGATCCCACCAAAATCCAGGCCATCAATGAAATGCCCATTCCTCATACATAGAAGGAAATATGGGGATTTTTGGGAAGAATCAACGCCATTAGCAGGTTTATTTCTCAACTCACAGCAACCTGTGAGCCCATCTTCAAATTGTTAAGGAAGAACTCCTCCATGAAATGGAACGATGAGTGTCAGAAAGCCTTCCTTACAATCAAAGAGCAGCTGGTTAACGCTCCTATTTTGGTACCTCCCAGGGATGATGTTCCCCTATTCATGTACTTGTCCATTATTGAAAATGCTATGGGCTGCATGCTGGGGCAAAAAGGCGATAGAGGCCAAGAACGAGCTATCTATTACCTCAACAAAAGATTCAGCAGCAGTGAACACAAGTACACTCTGATTGAGAAGACTTGTTGTGCTTTAGCATGGGTTTCCATGAGGTAACAACATTACCTCCATGGTCACACAACCTATCTCATATCCCGCGTGGATCCTTTCAATTATGTGTTTAGTATGCCCATACTAAATTGTCAGCTGTCCAGATGGCAGTTGATCCTACAGCAGTTTGATATCGTCTATGTGATGCAAAAATCTGTCAAAGTTCAAGGAATTGCGGATCAACTGGCTGTTGCACCTGCAGGGGACTTCAAACCCTTAGAAACATACTTCCCCGATGAAGGGGTAATGGCAGTTCAGCAACACCATCAGTACGATACATGTCATACATGGAAAATGTATTTTAATGGAGATGTTAACACAGAAGGTGCTAGAGCTGGAGCAGTTCTAGTTTCCGGTACGGGGGAGCAGTATCCCGTCGCCATTAAATTGAAGTTTGTCAGCACCAACAATACAGCTGAGTATGAAGGCTGCATCATGGGGCTAAAACTTGCCCGTTCAATGGGCATCAGGAGGTTAACTGTCTTTGGGGATTCTGAGTTGGTAATCAAACAATCCAAGGGAATCTATCAAACCAAAGAACTACATTTGATGCCTTACCATCGACAAGTTTTACAGATGGCTTTGGAGTTTGAAGAAATCTCCTTTCTACAAATTCCTCATAATAGGAATGATTTTGCGGATGCACTAGCAACGTTGGCCTCTTTGATTCGTATACCTGACAAGGAAAACATGCCAAGCATCACACTTGCCCTGCAAATGGCCCCAACTTATGGGAACTATGTTGGAGAAGTATCAGATGAGCTACCTCCAGTCCACAACCCTTGGTATCAGCACATCAATGAGTATCTGCGAGATGGATCTACACCCGCTGAGGCAAGCCCGACTAAAAGAAGGCGGATCCAACGACTTGCTATGAAATTCTACCTAAGCGGAGATGCACTCTACAAAGGAGATGCAAGATTTGGTCTCCTCAGATGTCTGGACAAAGACCAAGCTCAGAGGCTCATGGATGAGATCCATGGTGGAGTATGTGGCCCACACATGAGCAGAGCTTTACTTGTTTAGAAGATCCTTAGAACAGGGCATTATTGGATTACGCTCAAAGCTGACTGTGATGATCACGTCAAGAGGTGCTATCAATGCCAAATTCATGGAAATTCTATCCACGCCCCTCCAAGGGAACTCCACAATATGAGTTCGCTATTGCCCTTCTCAATGTGGGGAATGAACGTGATCGGGCCAATCGAGTCCAAAGCCAGTAATCGACATCGATTCATATTCACCATGATCGGCTACTTCACCAAGTGGGTAGAAGCAGCCTTCTTCCCCAGGGTTACCAAAGAAGTCATCATTGCTTTCATCAGAATCAATATCATTTGTTGATATGGACAACCAGAGGTCATTGTGTCAGACAATGCTAAAAACCTCAACAACAAAATGATGGAGGAGTTATGCAGTAAATTCCACATCAAACACCTTAACTCCGTCATCTACCGTCCAAAGATGAATGGTGCTATTGAAGCGACTAATAAAAACATCAAGAAGATAATGCAGAAAATGTCCGCTAATCACAAAAGATGGCTTGACCTCTTGCCTCTGACTTTATTAGCCTATAGAACTTCAATGCGTACTTTCACTGGGGCAACCCCCTACTCATTAGCCTATGGGATGGAATTAGTGCTCCCCATAGAGGAGAAAATGGAATCCCTCAGAGTGTTGATGGATGCTCAACTGGATGAAGACCAATGGGTAGAAGATAGGTATCACCAATTGTGACACCCCCAAACCCAAGTACTTCATTCCCACAGGATTTGGTGGTCACTAAATCAAACATTCATATCTAACTACCCAATCACAATAAAATTGAATAATAAAACCTTCCCCATTAAAGGGTTACATAATAAAAATCTCTCAGGTTGTCTAACCTTTAAAAACAATCATTCAAATACATAAATAAATAAACTTCATTACAACCATTCAATTAAAATCTAACAATAAAATAGCAACATATTATAAGTCTTCAATACTTGTTCATCTTTCCTTTTCCCTTACTGGTGTTAGGTACATCAACCTTCTCATCTTTAACTGTAATAGTTATATAAGCAAGAGTGAGCAAACAAAGCTCACTTGAAACAACAATGAATAAAAATCTTTACAACAACTGTCAAATAAGAGGCTCGATAGAATTAAACGATGTAACTTATCAACATTTTGAATTATATAACTAAGGGTCCTAAGACCACGAACTATGTCCATAGTTATAAGTAATTTTTCAACTTAAACTTTAATAGTCATAAGACTATAGGGACTCCTCGTACTTAGGGGGATCAGCCCTTCATACATATATATATGTCATCATGACATAGTTAGTCACTACCACTTTACAAACATAACTAAGTACATTCATCATGTAAGATTTGATTTTTAATCACATAATTAAGTTACAAAATAAGTTAATTGTTAATAACATGCTCATTCATGATATAGAAATATAGAAATCATAATTTAACAATCCTACTATTAACATATAACAATTCCTTCAGACTTTGAGTACAAAAATAAAATTACACTGTCTGACCATTCTGCTAACTCGCGCTGGGGCACCACAGTTTATATTGTGGGTCGGCGCTGCGGCGCGGAGATGGCGTTGTGGCTCGAAAACTATACTACGAGGCCACGCTTGACAAGATGGCGTCAAGGGCTTACTGTGAGAACCCCAATTGCGACTTCGACAACCACCACTTTAAATCACATGAACAAAGCCAATTTCGCCTATGAGCTACTTTCTAATGTACCTAATTAGCATGTAATTCATACAGAGACTTTATATAAACATATTTCAAAAACTCTTAACATGATTATACTCATAAAACAACACCAACATCAAATTTAAAACATCCAATTTCACTGTTTTTTATAAAAACTCACTTTTTGAGGTTTTCAATGAAAATCAACACTGTGATTTTGTTTTTCAACCAAAACAGTTAATTCAAAGTACCTTATTTGTGTTTATACAACCTCTTTCAAATACAATAGTCAATTTGTCAACTAAACAACTAATTAAACCTTAATTTTACCTTAAACTAAACCATATTCATATAAACTCACCGTAATATAGTTTTCTTTACAAATTACATACATAACATCAATTCATCGACTATACTCATATATAACTTATGAAAATAGTTTCACAACAACCAATTTATCATATCAAACTATCTATAACAAATAATTCAACTTCTACAAAGATTTTATAGAGAAAATTAGGAGAGAATACAACTATAACTTTTGAAAAAAAATAACAGAGTTTAGATGATACCTTAGAGTTAGAAGATAGTGGCTATCCTTTGATTATCAATCTTCTTTTCCCCAATTCCTTTCTTAATTTCTCTAGGCTTCTCCCACCAATCTCTTATTTTCTCTCTATAAGTTTTCTTCTTCCTTCTACTCGAGTCTTTTCTTCTCTATTTTAATCTTACGACATTAGAGTTGTAACGATAAGATATAATATATATTAATTATATAATATAAATATAAGTATAACTCGATATCGCTTATCATATTTTTAAAATCAAAAGCCATAAGGCTTGTTTGGTTACCCACTTAAAATATAATCATTTAATCCTTATGCCTTATTTTACCTAAAGACTTAATAGGCATTAGGCCTTGTTTGCAAAACCGAATTAAACTCCTTTAATTTATTTTAATAACTCCTTTATAAAAGGTTATTTGTCACACTTTTATTTAAATAAATTTTTAATAATCAATTAAATTAATTCTAATAACAATTTATTAAATTATTTTAACACATAAATCATTATCACAAAATTATAATTTTTATATAATTATAACATTATTTAATCAACTAACACATCCTTTTAATTACAAACACAAATTAAAATATAATAATTCATTTAATCAAAACTCTCTAACTTAATAATTAATTAAATTAGAATATAATAATTAATTTCCTTAATTATTTATTTAACAAATAATTAACCAAATCGAATCAAATTTGAACAATTATTTATTCAACAATAAACACATCCATTAAATACTTAAATAATTCAATAAATATTTAATATAACAATTAAAATTTCTGGAATGTTACATCATTCCCTCTTTACAAAGATTTTGTCCCCAGAATCACAATTCAAACAACTCGTCCGTCACACCAATTGTCTCTAATAGACGAAAGGCGAACAACGACTATCTTCCATGGTCAGTTATATCAGCAAAGGATTGCAAGATCCTACAACAGGAAATTCCGTCTACGGCAGTTTAAACAACATGACTTGGTTTTGAAGAAGACCATTGACAACCAAGATCAATCTAAGGGAAAATTTGCTCCTAACTGGGAAGGCCCGTTTGTTGTCAAGGAGGTATTGACAGGAGGCGCTCACAGACTACAGGAAATAGATGGCGATGAATTTCCATAACTCATCAACTCGGACACTATGAAACGGTATTATGTCTGAGGTTAGCATCAAGCAAACATCTTGGTTTTGGATCATCAAATCACCAGTCATTCCGATTTTCTAACCATTTTACATACTCTTCTGCCCCTCAGGGAAACATACACTTCAAACCAGCAACCTGGTTTCACCTCATTTTAAACCTTTCACACAATTTTGGGTATCCCCCCAGGGATTAAACCTTTCACACCTGCAATTTATCCTGAAGACGGGATTAAACTTTTCTACGCTTACAGTTTGTCCTGAAGACGGGATCAAACTGTTTCACACCTATAGTTTGTCCCAATCATGGGATCAAACTTTCTTTTCGCCGCAGTATAGCCTGCACATGGGATTCAGACTTCTCTTCGGCTACGAATTGTCCTGAGGGGCGAACTACATCGACTTGATCTCCCTGATACCTGGGAGTACATAGGAAACCATATTCTATATGGCCTGGTCGCAATAAAAAAAATAAAACAAACAAAAACATTTCTGCCCTTTCTCTACAAAAACAAAAACAATAAAAACACTTTTACCCTTCTCTACAAAAACAAAAACAGTTCTACACTCATTTAGCGTTGAACCTCTTACACCAGGTTTGAACTATGCAGACCTGATCTCCTCTTCAATAGAGTACGTGGCGTACCATTTATGGTTCGGTCAAACCCCTACCTAAAAAAAATACTTGTCACACTAAGATCGGGATCAAACTTCAATCCACTATATTTCATCAACTTCAGACCAAAGGGATGGAACTACCTAACCTCTCCTCCCAAATAAGAGATTCGGCGACCATCTAAGTTACGGTTGTTCCTCAAAGAACAACACCAATCCATAAGAGATGGAATTAACTAGGCTTCTGACAAATAGGAGTACTGGCGACCATCTGTGGTGCAGTCAATCTCAGAGAGGAAAAGCCATACTCCTCTCCACATTTCCATTCAGAAACTAGTCCCAAGACACCAAAGATGGTAGGGATACACACAGATCAATAATCAGTTCTGAAAGATCCTGTGATGTCTCAATGTCCACACATCAAGGATGAGTTCAGAATACATCAAAATCACAAGCCCTGAATAAATAGGCAAATATCAAGAAAGTATCAAGGCACAACTGAAAGGGAAGGGAATCAAAAAATAATTCCCTGCCATATATAATACTGGCTGATATATATAATATGTGTTGTACATGACAAAATGGCTAAGCTAGTCTATGTTGGAAAATACAAGTCTATCTACGGATCTATATGTATGCGGACTATCAGATCTAACATAGCATCCCTCTCCGAAGAAGGAGGTAAAGCTGCAAGCTCCTGCCCAATGGTATCTACACGAGCTAGCAGATCTGAGGTTAACTGCATGGTGGCATAATGCTCATCAATGTATGCACTCATATCGGCAAGGATGCCAGTTGTAAGGGATCTCACTGAAGTACTGTCTATGACAGCTACATCCTGGGCAGATAGGGTGGCATCCCGCTCTAAAATCAATGCATCTCTAGTTGATCTGGCCTCGTCTCTCTCTAATAAAGCTGTTTCTCTCCCATCAAAAGTTGTCAACATCAAGGCCCTAGCCTGATCTCTCTCAAAGGTCATCAAATGTAGACTCTACTCCAGATACTGTGCTGAATGCTGAATTATAGTAGCACTCGTAGTGGGAGAATCCATCATAAATGCTGGAAACCCAGTAGTCAAATCCTCCTCGATGGGAATATCAACCTCCTTCACAGGCTCCTCATCGTCGAAATCAGTCCCCTACACTGTGGATACTACCGCAGCCGATGTAGTCTCTGTCTCCATCTATGCAGAATACTCTACAGAACAACCCGGATGACTGACAGAAAAATCAGCTAGCTCACGCTGATCCCAACAGGCATACAGCCTGGATCTATCATCTGCTGATAAGTGGCGAGAAGCGAAGCGCTGACTCGATGCCCCCTCAAAAGGATGGAAGTCCTAGAACTGGTCAAACTGACACATCACGACCAGTGGGTGGTAAGTGATCATGCCTCTCAAGCCAACCAGAGGAAGATAATCCATGCCCGAGCATGAGTAATGAAGTTGTAGGCTGAGCTAAGCCCTGAACACGGTAATATAGCAAATGGATCTTCGATCCTTGCCATGAAAGTTGACCAAGATGCAACATCTATACACTCTGCAGACTGAAAGGAGTATGACATGGCTATATCATGGGTGAAACAATACCCATGCCGTCTGAAAGTGCCAATCGGTCTCAAATGTGACGTAAACTACACGTACAGTATGACCGAGCTGCCTGTAAACACTTGTAAGACCCCAACTTTTTATAAATAAAGATTTAATTTCTTTAATTATTATTTTGAAATAGTAAGGGTTGATTTGATTAATGTGGTTAGTTATGGATAAAATGCGCAAATATTTTAAATAAGCAAGTGGCTATAAAATATTCATTTTATCGGGGAATATTCGTTTTGTCGTGGAATATTCTTACTGTCGGGAATATTCGTACGAAGGTGAAGCCTTGTGTGGGCCCCATAACGAAAAACGATTGGATGAAAAAAATGACAAGTATAAGTTGTTTATAAATAACGGCGTAGTTGTTACCGTTAATACTGTTGGAATACTCGGTGGTTAAAACACAGTAGCACACGGTATTGCAACAATTATTGATTCTTACGTAAGAAGGCACTACTCAATAATTGTTACAATAATTACTGTTTAATATTTTATTTTATTGATTCAATAATTGCTACGTTGATATTTTATATTATTATTGTTGTTTCAATAATTGTCACTACACAGTATTTTTTATTATCAGATCAATAATTCATATTAGTTGAATAATATTATTAGATAGCATTATTGGCAATGTCTAGAAAGTTCTCGCTAAGGAGAGGTTTGGTCACCTAATTGCAGCAAGCACCAAGAAGTGAGAAATCCTTATCGAAAGCCCCCTCTTTCCGGGAACTACCGGTTGTCGATTTGTGATTCTATAATATTATTTATGAATAATTAATTATTGATTTATATGATAAGAAAATATTTATTTTATGTGGATATAGATGGAGAAAATTCTTAATGTGAGAATTGTTGAAAATCGATATTTTATCTTTTCTGATAAAATAATTCATTTAAATATATTATTATATTATAATAATATAATAATGGTGATATTTTTACAATGAATGTGTGATATATGAATAAATGAGGAAGAGTATTTTTGTTATAAAAAATGTTTAACACATGTTTTGTGTGTTGGTGGACCCTATTTTTGACTAGAATTTGATTATAGCCTGCAAAATCGTCCGTATATGGATTTCGGTCAATTTTTATTTGGAATTTGGAAAAACTTTCTTCTGCAAAGTTGTAGAGAATTAAATTTCTTATGGAATGGACATAAGATTTGAATTTTTCTGATAAAATGGCTATTTACTATGAATTATTGAAGTTCCAGAATATTGGGTCTGAATTGATTTTGTTGCATTAAATGATAAAAACATGTTTTGTGTGATTGGTGAGCCCCACACGTGTTGCAAAATATGCTGAATTCAGATGTCAAAGTATGCGTATAATTTTTAATAAATAATATTATTTTATTAAATTTTCTACTTTGGTATTCTAAGTATTTTCCTATAAATACGGTGCTTAGGTTAGAATAAAAAATCACACCAGAAACTGAAGTTTCTCTCTCTATATTATTGAGCGTATTTTTTAGAGTATTTAGATTTCTTGAGTGTTGCTATACGGTGCAAGTTTCCTTTAGCGTTATATCTGATATTCCAGCCAGAAGTACTATTCTTTTGAGGTAAGGGATGTTATTTTTTTTATAAATGATATTATTTCTTTTAATATCATTATGCCGGAATATTGGTAAGATTTTTCTTATAAAATTCTTATCTTTTTATATTGAGATTACTATTCACGAGTTACTATTCATGAGTTACTATTCACGAATTACTATTCATGAGTTTCTATTTACGAGTACTATTCACGAAGCATGATGATTTTTCTTGTTGAATTTCTACCTTTTAGTGTCAGAGTTACTATTCACGTATACGGCACTATTTACGTATACGACACTATTCACAAAAAAATTAAATTTTCTTTTTTGTGTCCAAGATTTTCTGTTATGGTTCCTATCTTTGATTGGATCTATGTTTTGATCTTCACTTTTGAATTTTGCTCCACAATAGTTTATTATGGAGTATTTTTGAACTTGGATTGTCTAAAATACGAATCTTTAATATTTGTTCTTTTGTCTCACTGGATTCATTTTCTTTAAAATATATTTTTCATCATCCTCAGTCTTAAATGATGATATTACTCAATATCTTTGGCATGTAGTGCAACGATTAATGATTTCTTGATGAATATCTTTGGCTCGTAGTGCAAAGATGAACAGGTGTTGAGATGAACATGACCAACTGATTAATATCTTTGGCCTGTAGTGCAAAGATGACTATTTGATTCAAGATGTATATTGATGGATGTTACAGGGATAAAATATTGATGATGGACTTTTAAATCATAGAAGATAGTAGATTTCATTCTCTACGTAACTCTTTTAATGAATTGTTGTTTCCGCTGCAGTTGTTGATCTAAAACTTGTTGTCTATTGTATTCTATCAGATTTTTCCCTGTTGAAGACTAATGATAATTTGTTGTACATTATCTTAGTCATAATATACATTACTAGGACTAGTTGAGCTCACCCTTTTCCTTTTTGTTCCATTTTTTCTTCGTGAGGCGAGAATATAGCGGAACTAGTCGGGGTGTGGAGTGATGGTTCAAGATAGTTATTTTATTAGTCCTCACTATTTTGTAAAATAGTGTATCAATAATTGTAATGAGGACTTTATTTGGGTGTGGATATTGTCTAGAAGACAATATTTGTATTTAAACTCACAACATAAGTGTTGTCGTATTTTGCACGACAATTGTAATAATGAAGTTGTAGTTATTTTTGTACCATGTATTTGGCAACTCAGAATAGGTTGGGTGGATTGGACCTATTTTGGGGGCGTCACAGTTGGTATCAGAGTTTAGGGATATGGTCTCTGGCAGAGATCGGGGAATAGAACTAGGAGGGGAGAGACAAGTAAATCCTTCGCTAGTATATCCTACCTAAGCTTATTTGTTGGTTGGTCAGAGTATTGGGTTATTATTGTTGCATGTCAATTTCTTTAATTAACCCTTGTTTTATGACAGTATTTGAAAATGGCAACTGAGAATGTTAACAGTGGAGTAAATGAGACCGTGGAGACACCTGTACTCACCAATCAGGAGAACGTGCAACATGACGAAAATGTTCATCTTGTAAACAACACCACTGATCAGACGATGAACGATGGGATGTTTAGAAGCTTTTTGTAGTTCATGCAAAATCAGAGGAGGGAGACTCATGTACAAAATACAGGTGGAAATGATAGCAACGCATAGTTTGTCACAGCCAAGCAGTTCAAAGAGTTGGGACCACCAGAATTCTGGGGAAAGCCGAATCCGATTAAGGCGGAGACGTGGGTTAAGCAAATTACCAAGATATTTGATGTCTTGGGATGCACGGAGGAACAAAAGGTTCCCTTTGCCACCTTTATGTTCTATAATGAGGCAGATTGCTGGTGGAAATCTGTGAAACGTACCCATCCAGCCGCACTCAACATGTCTTGGGAAACATTTCAGAAACTGTTCAATGACAAGTACTTTCCTGAAAATATTCGTCATGTGAAGGAGTTAGAGTTTATTAGACTAAAACAGAACAACATGACAGTGTCCCAGTACGAGGCGATGTTCGCGGAGTTATCCAGGTTTGCACCTCATTTGGTGGAGAATGAGGAACGTATGACGTGGATGTTTCTGAGAGGTTTGAAACCCGATATACGTCAATATCTCATTTCTCATAAATTTTCTTTATATTCAGATGTTGTCAACAGGGCTCAATTATTAGAGCGAGATAACAAGTACGTTGAACTGAGGGACCATAAACAGGGTCATACCGATGACAGCAGTCATCGGAGCAACGATAATCAGCAGGGAGGGAAAAATATGGAAAAAAGCGATAACCTCTCTGGTGGTAATCATGGCCATGATAATAGAAGAACTGAGCCGGGAGGAGATTTTAAAAAGAGAAGGTACAACAATGACAATGCGAAGACGTCAACACCAACATCAACTAATTCTAAGGGAAGAGAACGACCACCGGTTGTATGCTATAAATGTGGAAAAGAGGGACACATCAGCCCAAACTGTCCACAACAGTTGAAGGTATGTTATAATTGTGGAAAAGAAGGTCATATCGCTCGAGATTGTACGGTAGCGAAACCCAGTCCAGCGGGGATGGTGACTCAAAAGGCTGTCCCAGAAAAGTCAAAGTCGGCGGTTCCTGGAAGAGCGTTTTTCGTGACTTCTCAAAAAGTGAGTAACCTGAACAAAGTTAGCACAGGTTAGTTAATTATAAATTCTTGCAACGTATATACCTTATTAGATACCGGTTCTACCCATTCTTTTATCTCTCCTACTTGTGCTCAACGTTTAAACTTGACTCCGGAGAAATTAGACTTTGACTTATCTGTGGAGACTCCATTAGGAGAAACTTTCATTACATCCGCTAGTTATAAATCTTGTTTGATCCAAGTTGGCACCATCACATTACATGTTGATCTTATATCTTTAAAGATACTTGCTTTTGATGTAATTTTAGGGATTGATTGGTTAACTACTCATCATGCCAAAATTGATTGCTTTCATAAGGTTGTTAGTTTGCATATTCCTAAGCAACCTGTTATTCGAATTCAAGCAACCAAACCATTGAAGTCAAACACTTTCATATCAAGCCATAAAGTCATTCATTTATTGAAAAACGAATGTCAAGCTTTCTTAGCCATGTTATGGATTTAAACAAAAATATGTCAGATTTGAATAATATTTTTGTTGTTAGTGAATTTCCTAACGTATTTCCTGAAGAATCTCCTGGCCTACTCCCAGAGCGTGATATTGAATTTTGTATCGACTTTGAACCCGATACAAAACCCATTTCTAAAATCTCATATCGAATGGCTCCTATTGAACTTCAGGAGTTAAAAATTCTACTATAGAATTTGGTACCCTAGCCTCTATCTGGTGACTTCCTTTGTGGAATGCACCGAAGCCAGACTCTCCGTAAGGGATGCCATATTCGTATGGTAGTAAACTGATAGGTGCCATTGTGACGTGCTATCCAAGATTGGGATATGAGTCATTGTTGAGAACAACCTAAGTCAGTAATCGAAATACGTAGCTTTCTAGGCTTAGTTGGTTATTATCGGAGATTCGTGGAAAGATTTTCTCGAATCGCTATTCCATTAACTCAGCTAACTCGTACAGATATAAAATTTGAATGGAGCAAGGAATGTAGGAAAAGCTTCCAAGAACTCAAGGGGAGACTCATTTCGGCACATGTTCTGACCATACCATCCTAGAAAAGCAAACGTTGTAGCTGACGTGTTGAGTAGAAAATCGTATGTGGTTACGAGTGCGATGTTTTTAACACATAGACCCATTTTGTATAACTTACAAATGATAGAGATAGAGTTAAAGACTCTAGGGACCCACATGATGATATACGAGTAGAATCGACTTTAATCGATAAAGTTAAAACCGCTTAAGCTACACACCGGAGCTGATAGATATAAAGAAAGAGGTGCAAGAAGTTGTTATTCCAAAAGCAAGAATCAGCGATATGAGGAAAGCTCAAACCTTTGATTTATTAGTCCATTTGAAATCCTCGATTAAGTAGGAATTGTGGCCTATAGACTCGTTTTACCGCCAAGTATGTCGCGTGTTTATAATGTTTTTCACGTATCGATGTTACAAAAATATGTGAACGACCCGAACCACGTTATTGAGTTAGAACCAGATGAAATAGCCGAAGATTTAACGTACGAGGAGGTACCTGTTAAGATCTTGGATAGGAAGGAGCATGTCCTATGCACATAGGTTATACCGCAAGTTAAGTTTTTATGGAGGAACCATGTTATTGAAGAAATGACCTGGGAGTTGGAAACAGAAATGAAAGCGAGGTATCCTCACCTTTTCGAAACACCAGGTACGTACGTCAATTTCGAGGACAAAATTTCATAAGGAGGGGAGGTTGTAAGACCCCAACTTTTTATAAATAAAGATTTAATTTCTCTAATTATTATTTTAAAATAGTAAGGGTTGATTTGATTAATGTGGTTAGTTATGGGTAAAATGCGCAAATATTTTAAATAAGCAAGTGGCTATAAAATATTCATTTTTGTTTGGAATATTCGTTTGTCGTGGAATATTCTTTTTGCTTGAGAATATTCGTAATTACTCGCGCAGCCTTTTGTGTGGGCCCCATAAGGGAAAGCGATTGGATTAAGAAAATGACAAGTATACGTTGTTTATAAATAATGGCGTAGTTGTTACCGTTAATACTATTGAAATACTAGGTGGTTAAAACACAGTAACACACAGTATTGCACCAATTATTGATTCTTACGTAAGAAGGCACTACTCAATAATTGTTACAGTAATTACTGTTCAATATTTTATGTTATTGATTCAATAATTGCTACGTTGATATTTTATATTATTATTGTTGTTTCAGTAATTGTTATTATACAATATTTTTTATTATCAGATCAATAATTCATATTATTTGAATAATATTATTAGATCGCATTATTGGCAATGTCTAGAAAGTTCTGTCTAAGGAGAGGTTTGGTCACCTAATTGTGCGCTAGTAAGGAGAAATCCTTATTGGAAAGCCCCTCTTTCTGAACTACCACGGTTGTCGATGATTGTGATTCTATAATATTATTTATGAATAATTAATTATTGATTTATACGATAAGAAAAATATTCATTTTATGTGGATATAGATGGAGAAAATTCCTAATGTGATAATAGTTGAAAATTGATATTTTATCTTTTCGATAAAATAATTTTTAAATTATTAAATATATTATTATAATAATAATATAATGGTGATATTTTTACAATGAATGTGTGATATATGAATAAATGAGGAGGAAGAGTAATTTTGTTACAAAAAATGTTTAACACATGTTTTGTGTGTTGGTGGACCCTATTTTTGACTATAATTTGATTATAGCCTGCAAAATCGTCCGTATGTGGATTTCGGTCAATTTCTGTTTGGAATTTGGAAAAACTTTCTTCTGCAAAGTTGTAGAGAATTAAATTTCCTATAGAATTGACATAAGATTTGAATTTTTTGATAAAAAGGCTATTTATTATGAATTATTGAAGTTCCGGAATATTGGGTCTGAATTGATTTTGTTGCATTAAATGATAAAAACATGTTTTATGTGATTGGTGAGCCCCACATGTGTTGCAAAATATGTTGAATTCAGATATCAAAGTATGCGTATAATTTTTAATAAATAATATTATTTTATTAAATTTTCTGCTTTGGTGTTCTAAGCATTTTCCTATAAATAGGGTGTTTATATAGGTTAGAATTGAAAATCACACTAAAAACTGAAGTTTCTCTCTCTATATTATCGAGCGTATTTTTGTAAGTATTTAGATTTCTTGAGTGTTGCTATACGGTGCAAGTTTTCTTTAGCGTTATATCTAATATTCCAGCCAGAAGTACTATTCTTTTGAGGTAAGGGATGTTATTTTTTTTATAAATGATATTATTTCTTTCAATATCATTATGTCAGAATATTGGTAAGATTTTTCTTGTGAAATTCTTATCTTTTTATGTCGGGGTTACTATTCACGAGTTACTATTCACGAATTACTATTCACGAGTTACTATTCACGAGTACTATTCACTAAGCATGATGATTTTTCTTGTGGAATTTCTACCTTTTAGTGTCGGAGTTACTATTCACGTATACGGCACTATTCACGTATACGGCACTATTCACGAATATGAAACTATTCACAGAAAAATTAAATTTTCTTTTCTGTGTCCAAGATTATCTGTTATGGTTCCTATCTTTGATTGGATCAATGTTTTGATCTTCACTTTTGAATTCTGCTCCACAATAGTTTATTATGGAGTATTTTTGAACTTGGATTGTCTAAAATACGAATCCTTAATATTTATTCTTTTATCTCACTAGATTTGTTTTCTTTAAAATATATTTTTCATCATTCTCAGTCTTAAATGATGATATTACTAATTATCTTTGGCCTGTAGTGCAAAGATGAATGATTTCTTGATGAATATCTTTGGCTCGTAGTGCAAAGATGAACATGTGTTGAGATGAACATGACCGACTGTTTAATATCTTTGGCCTGTAGTGCAAAGATGACTATTTGATTCAATATGTATATTCGTGGATGTTACAGGGGTAAAATATTAATGATGGACTTTTAAATCATAGAAGATAGTAGATTTCATTCTCTACGTAACTCTTCTAATGAATTGTTGTTTCCACTGCAGTTGTTGATCTAAAACTTGTTGTCTATTGTATTCTATCAGATTTTCCCCTGTTGAAGACTAATGATATTTTGTTGTACATTATCTTAGTCATAATATACATTACTAGGCTAGTTGAGCTCACCCTTTTCCTTTTTGTTCCATTTTTCTTCTCAGTAGGCGAGAATATAGCGGGAACTAGTCGGGGTGTGGGGTGATGGTTCAAGATAGTTGTTTTAGTAGTCCTCACTATTCTATAAAATAGTGTATCAATAATTGTAATGAGGACTTTATTTGGGTGTGGATATTGTCTAGAAGACAATATTTGTATTTAAACTCACAGAATAAGTGTTGTCGTATTTTGCACGATAATTGTAATAATGAAGTTATAGTTGTTTCTGTACCATGTATTTGGCAACTTAGAATAGGTTGGGTGGATTGGACCTATTTCGGGCGTCACAACACTCCCGTCAAATAAGTGCAACAATATGTGGCTGACCTCAGAGTCTCTACTATAATCATCGGTATGATGGTGTGACCCTCCCTGAGAACTCTCTTTGCCATGATGACTCCTATGTCCAACTCATCCATGTACCGTGGCATATAGACATACGACAGTACGCACAATAGCAATACATTCACTCTGGCCAAACGCCAATGATCCTCCGGTGAGGTGAAATCCCTGAAATCCAGTGAGGGTCATGAACTGCCTACTTATGTCTCCAATCGCCATATGCACGCAAAGTCTGTCCAGTGGCAGCATCATCAAACGTGCATACTCCTCCAGAGTAGGAGTCAACTCCTGGGTCACAAATTGGATAACCTGCCTCTTCGATACCCAGTGCTCCAGCATGCCCTCCATGAATCTTGTGGGAACCTGAAACATCAACAGGGTCATAGTATACTGCAACAAACGATCTACAGTCACCATGTCTAATGGTGACATACTATCATACCACGATCACATACCAGATGGCACCAATAATGGTGGTGTATGATCAATACGGCTAATTGTCGAAGAAGACATCTGTACGGGCCGTGTCATAAGACCATCCAGGAGTCAATGCTGAATATCTCTGGACATACATACATATAGGGTTGTTCAAACCGGTCGGTTTATTCGGTTTTTAGGGAAATCGAACCAGTTCGAATCGAACCGCTTGTACCGGTTATTTAAATAATTTTAAATAATATATTAAAAAATAACTTGAAAGACCAATTCTTTAGGACTTTTGGTCTAACCATGTAAAATTAACTTAAAAGTCTCCTCTGTTTATAGAATAGAGGTAAGACATATTAAAAAATAACTTGAAAGACCAATTCTTTAAGACTTTTTTGTCTAACCATGTAAAATTAACGTGAAAGTCTCCTCTATTTATAGAATAGTGGTAAGACAAGAGATGGCATGTGACGCCCCCAAAATAGGTATAAATCACCCATTTTGAGTCGTCAATAACATGGTACAGAAAAAACTACAAATTTATTAATACAACATAAAAACTGTAAGTTTAAATACAAATATTGCCATCTAGACAATATTCACACCCAAATAAGTCCTCATTACAATTATTGGTACATTATTTTAGAAAAATGGTGAGGACTACTAAAACAACTTTCTAAAACCTTCATTCCATACCCCGACTAGTACTCGCTACATTCTCGCCTCCTGAGAAGAAAAATGGAACAAAAAGGAAAAAGGTGAGCTCAACTAGCACAGTAAAGAATATTATGACTAAAATAATATAGAACAAATTATCGTTAGTCTTCAACAGAGAAAAAATTTGATAAAATACAATAGACAACATGTTTCAGATCAATATTCGCAGCCAAAATAATAATTCATAGATGAGTTACGTAGAGAATGAAATCTACTATTATCTATGAATTTAAGAGGTCATCATCAATATTTTATCCCTGTAACATCAATCATTATACATCGTGAATCAAATATTCATCTTTGCACTACAGGCCAAAGATATTCATCAGTTGGTCATGTTCATCTCAACACCTGTTCATCTTTGTACTATGGGCCAACGATATTCATCAAAAATTCATTCATCTTTGCACTACAAGCTAAAGATATTCAGTAATATCATCATTTAGGACTGAGGATGATGAAAAATATTTTAAAGAAAACGAATCCAGTAAAACAAAAGAACAAATATTAAGGATTCGTATTTTAAACAATCCCAGTTCAAAAATACTTCATAAATAACCATAGTGAAGTAAAACTCAAGAATGATCAAAACATGGATACAATCAAAGCTAGTATCCATAATAGAAATTTTGGACAAAAAACGAAAATTTAATTTTTTTGTGAATAGTGCCGTATTCATAAATAGTACCGTATACGTGAATAGTGCCGTATATGTGAATAGTAACCCCAACACTAAAAGTCAAGAATTTCACAAAAAAAATCTTACCAATATTCCAGCATAATGATATTATAAGAAATAATATCATTTTAAAAAAATAATATCCTTTACCTTGAAAAGACTGTACTTCTAGCTGGAATTCCGGATATAGTGCTGAAGGGAACTTGCACCGTATAGCAACACTCAAAGTATCAAAATACTCACAAGAATACATTCGATAATATAGAGAGAGAAAGAGAGAGAAAACATCAGTTTCTGGTGTGATTTTCAATTCTAACCTAAGCACCCTATTTATAGGAAAATGCTTAGAACACCAAAGCAGAAAATTTAATAATATATTAATATATTTATATAAATTTTCTTTAGCCCACATTTTTGGTCTAGACATCAGCCACCAACCCACCAAAATAAAAAAAAAAATTTGTTAATAAAATTATTTAAAACTTCCAAAAATTAATTATTTCAGAACTCTGGAACTTCAATAATTCATAATAAATAGCCCTTTTGTCAAAAAAATTTGAACCTCATGTCTTTTCCATAGGAAATTCCATTCTCGACAACTTTGTAAAAGAAAGATTTTCCAAATTCCAAACAGAAATTGACCGAAATCCACAAACGGACGATTTTACAAGCTATAATCAAATTTCAGTCAAGAAATGCGGTCCATAAACATGAAAAGCATGTTTTAAACATTTATTGAAACAAAAATACTCTTCCTCCTCATATACTCATATATCCCACATTCATTGTAAAAATATCACCATTATTATATTATTAAAATATAATAATATATTTAAATGAATTATTTATCAGAAAAGATAAAATAACAATTTTTCAACAATTGTCACATTAAAAATTTTCTCCATCTATATCCACATGAAATGAATATTTTCCGTATCATATAAATTAATAATTAATCATTCACAAATAATATTACAGAATCACAATACTGACAACCAGACAGTTCCCAGGAAAAAGGGGGCTTTCCAATAAGGATTTCTCCTTACTAGCGTGCAATTAGGTGACAAAACCTCTCCTTAGACAGAACTTTCTAGATATTTCCAATAATGTTATCTAATAATATTATTCAAATAATATGAATTATTGATCTGATAATGAAAATACTGTGTAGTGACAATTATTGAAACAACAATAATATAAAATATCAATGTATCAATTATTGAATCAATAAAATAAAATATTGAACAGTAACTACTGTAACAATTATTGAGTAATGCCTTCCTACGTAAGAATCAATAATTGGTGCAATACCGTGTGCTACTGTGTTTTAACCACCGGGTATTCCAACAGTATTAACGGTAACAACTACACCGTTATTTATAAACAACTTATACTTGTCATTTTCTTCATCCAATCACTTTCCGTTATGGGGCCCACACAAGGCTGCGCTACCGTACGAATATTCCCCGACAGTAAGAATATTCCACGACCAAACGAATATTCTCCGATAAAAATGAATATTTTATAACCACTTGCATATTTGAAATATTTGTGCATTTTACCCATAACTAACCACATTAATCAAATCAACCCTTACTATTTCAAAATAATAAATAGGGAAAATTTAATTTTATTTATAATAAGTTGGGGTCTTACAACCTCCCCTCCTTATGAAATTTCGTCCTCGAAATTGACGTACTTACCTGGTGTTTCGAAAAGGTGAGGATACCTTGCTTTCATTTCCGTTTCCAACTCCCAGGTCATTTCCTCAATAACATGGTTTCTCCACAAAACTTTAACTTGTGGTATAACCTTTGTACGTAAGACATGCTCCTTCCTATCCAAGATCTTGATAGGTACCTCCTCGTACGTTAAGTCTTCGACTATCTCATCCGGTTCTAACTCAATAACGTGGTTCGGGTCTTTCACATATTTACGAAGCACAGATATATGAAAAATATTATGAACACGAGACATACTTGGAGGTAACGCAAGTCTATAGGCTACATTTCTTACTCGGTCAAGAATCTGAAATGGACCAATAAATCATGGTTTGAGCTTTCCTCTCTTCCCGAATCTTGTAACTCCCTTCCATGGGGCAACACGCAACAATATATGATCCCCAATACTAAATTCCACGTCCTTTCGATGAAGATCTGCATAACTCTTTTGTCGATCTTGAGCCGTTTGTATACGTTATCGAATCATTTGGATCTTTTTCATAGTCATACGTACCAACTCGGGTCCCAACAATGTTGCTTCACCCACCTTATCCCAACATATTGGAGAGCGACACTTTCGTCCATACAATGCTTCGAATGGAGCTACACCTATACTTACCTGATAACTGTTGTTGTAGGAGAATTCCACCAATGGTAAATACTTATCCCAACTCCCTTTGAAATCTAGGACATAGAGTCTTAATAGATCTTCAAGAGTTTGAAAAGTCCTCTCTGATTGTCCGTCCGTTTGAGGATGGTATGCCGAACTAAATCATAAATTCGTGCCCATAGCTTTTTGCAAGCTAACCCAAAATCATGAAGTGAATCTTGGGTCACGATCCGAAAATATGGATACTGGCATGCCATGAAATCTCACAATCTCATTTACATATATATGAGCAAGACGTTCAAGGGAATAACTCTCCCGTATCGGCAAGAAATGAGCAGACTTGGTTAATCTATCAACAATAACCCAAATAGCATTTATGCCTTGAGAAACCGTGGGAAGTCCCATAACGAAATCCATGGTAATGTGTTTCCGCTTCCATTTTGGAATCTCAAGTGGTTGCAATGGACCCTTAGGCACTTGATGCTCCGCCTTTACACGTTGACAAGTTAAACACCTCGAGATAAACTTCGCGATCTCTCTCCTGTGTAGTGACAATTATTGAAACAACAATAATATAAAATATCAATGTATCAATTATTGAATCAATTATTGAATCAATAAAATAAAATATTGAACAGTAACTACTATAACAATTATTGAGTAATGTCTTCCTACGTAAGAATCAATAATTGGTGTAATACCGTGTGCTACTGTGTTTTAACCACCGGGTATTCCAACAGTATTAACGGTAACAACTACGCCGTTATTTATAAACAACTTATACTTGTCGTTTTCTTCATCCAATAGCTTTCCGTTATGGGGCCCACACAAGGTTTCATGGCAGTCGCATTTAATATTCCCCGACAAAGAAGAATATTCCACGAATAAACGAATTTTCTCCGATAAAAATGAATATTTTATAACCACTTGCATATTTGAAATATTTGTGCATTTTACCCATAACTAACCACATTAATCAAATCAACCCTTACTATTTCATAATAATAAATAGAGAAAATTTAATTTTATTTATAATAAGTTGGGGTCTTACATGGCATATTAGACAATGTGGGATATTTTTTTGTCTAACCATGTAAAATTAACTTGAAAGTCTCCTCTATTTATAGAATAGAGGTAAGACAAGAGATGGCATACTAGACAATGTGGGATGTTTTGAAATTTGGTGTGGCTTCCATACATGCAGTAGTGGTTATTCAATATGGGACTTATTGGACAAGAGATGGAATACTATATTACTACCAAGTGAAGCCCTTAGTATTTTCCTATTTGGTTGTCTCCAAGTCTCCAAGTCCCATATTGGCTAAATTGGTAAAACTTTAATGAAATGTTCCTTATAAATTGATTACCATGTAATAATGAATTCAAGATAACAAGTAATCAAAGCATAATTACTTATTAATATTGGGATGTAAATAGCAACTATACTCTCATCAAATCCACTATAATGAGACCAATTTCTTAGAAATTGATTACCATGTAATAATGAATTCAAGAATTGATTACCATGTAATAATGAATTCAAGGTGACAAGTAATTAAAACATTATTACTTAATATAGGGATGTAAATAAATTTAGGAAATCACATAAGGGAACTTATGAGTTATGGCACCATCTTATATAACTTGTATTTAAGTCCCACATTGATTAGATTATAAACATTTAAGAAAGTTTTCTTTATAAAAATACCATTGCTAAATCTTTAAGTAAATTTTCCTTATAAAATGATTACATATAATAATGAATTCAAGATAACAAATAATCAAATTATTATTATTTAATATAGGGATGTAAATTTAATATTGAAATGTAAATACCAACTTAGACTCTCATCAAATCAAATTCACACACTAATGAATGCCAAGGAAATCACAAAAGAGAACTTATGGCACCATCTTACATAACTTATTTCCAAGTCCCACATTGATTAGATTATAAAAATTTAAGAAAGTTTTCTTTATAAAAACACTACCAAGTGAAGCCTTTATTATTTACTTATCTCCAAGTCCCATATTGGTTAAATTAGTAAAATTTTAAGGAGATTTTCCTTATTAAATGATTACCTTGTAACAATAAATTCCAATTGGGCCAATTCAAGTAAGTCAATATTTAAGTTTGGACTGAAAGTAAGTCATATTAGTATATCTTACTAAGCCCCATAATTCAAGTAAGTCAATATTTAAGTTTGGGCTAAAAGTTTTTGGGCTAAAATTTCGGTTTTTGGGCTAAAAATAGTTTGGGTTAAAAATCTGGTATATGCCGGTAAAAACTGAAACCGATCCGGTACTGGACCGGCTAATCGGTCTAGTATACCGATTCAACCGGTACTGGTATCGGTATTCAATTTTCAGTACTATCGGTATTCGGTTCGGTTCGGTTCAGACCGGTTCAATCCGATTATTTACCGATGAACACCCCTACATACATATGCATAACATAATAACATGCATGATACAATAGATGGCAATATGATATAAGGAACGGAAAACTGTACATACATTCCTAAGTACATCATCATCTAATATATCGCTGTACAACTAAAATACAGGGAAATGGGGCAAAACTGCCCTACATCTAACAGAGGCCTATCAAAAGATATAGCGAGAATGGGGCGAAGCTACCCAATGTCTAACAGAGACCTATCAAAAGAGATAACAAAAACACATCAGAAGAAGACAATGGTGTCAATGTCTACATCATCAATCCTATCCACCTGATGTAACTCCTCTTGAGTCACTGGATCTCTATCCACAGGGATATCAGGCCTATACAATGGAGGATCTGCACCAGCAAAACCATATGGGTCACCTGAGGGGCCAGCACCAGAGCTGGAAGGATTAAAAGTATCTGCCTCTGAAGGATCTCTGCCCAAGTGCCATATAAAGAAATGTGCCCGGTCCAACTACCGGGTCAAACTGTCAATCTGTATCACATGAGTCGGATCTTAGACACAAGCTAACCAATCCATCATCATCACGGATCCTAGAACCATATCCCCCATGAACTGAGTGGCACGGGTCTAGGCTCCAATGGTACAAGGGAACCACTAATGCTGGAATATCTCCTGAGTGCATGGACCCTCTGATAATGCAAAACCGTCAACACCCAACAATGGGATATCAATGAAGGGTGACTACGAAACAGGCCAATAACGCCTGGCAGGAGGCAAGATCGGCATACGAATCTCTCCTATGGTGCTCCTAATAGCACGCTCTCCTAAGTAGAGCTCCCATCCTCCATTTGTGAAGAGAGGAATCCTACAAGTGGAAATCACGTGCTTGACACCAGTCGGGTACCCATCCTCAAATCCAATGGTCAAATGCTCCCAAGAATAGGGAACCCATGTGATGACATCCGCTGTCAATAACTCCAGTTGTAGGCGACAATGAGTAAAACCCTCAGCAATAGAGACCTCTGCTAGTATGGAATGGTGCCATCTCCGTCCTCGTGGATAGGTATCAAAGCCTAACATACTCACAGGACGCAAACATGGATGCCTCTCATAGGCTCAAAACTACCAACATAAAGGCAAACATCTGTTGTCAGTCAACACTCTTAACCTGTACTTGGGAAAAGACAAGAGAAATACTCACCAGCAGAAATGGGTAGAATCCTAACCAAGCCTCGGTCAAGCCTTGCGATCGCATGCACATTCCCCTGAGGAAGTAGGCAAAGGTGTAGGAACCCCAATCATAATCTCCTATACGGTCCATATGTCGAGTGGCACTGATCAAATCAAAGGACACTGTAGAAGAGTTATCTGCTATGAAGCAGCCCCTAATAATCATCAGGAACAATCGCTGAAGAATGCAATCCCTGACTCTCACATAGCCCACTCATAGCATCTACGCTCAAAGGACCTGTACGAACAGTCCTGCCTTTGAGCGCCTCCGCCGAAACTCCTAGCAAGGATCAGACAGGCGTAGGGGTAATATCTGCCAAACAAGGCACTGGTGCCCCTCCAAACTCCATACAGGTGATAAACTGCCAATCCATCGGTGTCATCATCACCTCACAGTCCAGCAAATGGAGTGACTAAGTCTGGTGAAACCAGCGCTCAGACAATGCCTTGAGGTAACCCTAGGGACAACGGCGGGGAAGAATGGAAAAGAACGTCCCGAATCCCCAACCATGTACAATCACTTTATAGTCATCATACAAAGCTTGATACATAGAGTGGATGCTGAACCAATTCCCTCGAGGCTGTGTAAAGCCGGGAACCTACATCAAATGCATATCAACATCAGAACCCTTTACTCCTCATCAATAGGAAATAAAGAAGATTAAGATCTAAGTTTATACCTCCTTTGCGTACAGGTAAACTGAAGGGTGTCGACTCAAGTCGCCCAGAAGCTCTGGGTTCACCACCTGAATGCTTAGCAAATCCCTATGGGGAACACGTGCAGCAGGAGCGGGGTCCGTAACTAGAACATCCTCCTCCTCGTCCTTGACATCCAACACTTCAACCTGGACAGGACGTATCACCGCCTCCACCAAACGACGAGGCTATCTAACAGAACGGGGACGAGGCACTTCAGAAGCCCTCTCCGTACACCAGAAGTGGTCCTGCGAGAACTACTCGGCTGATCCGGATCCATAATATCTGGACAACAAGTCTCCAAATCATCTCAGAAGGGGTGTGGTAATGTTTAACCTAGAGTTTTTCAAAATGCATTTTTATGACTATATGCATGCATGCATTATTTTAACATACATCTATAGTAGAGTTAAATATGTATGACTACCCAATGCCTACATTTTGAATTTTTTTTGCCATAGTCCCCTTTGTAAATAGGACTATCCACATGCACATAGGCATGACTAGGTGACCATTCAGTAGCACACCTATCCACAGTCATATACATCCTGCATGCATTAATACATCATAGTAAAAAATCCATAAGTGTAGTCTAATTACCAGGATTATTTTGCTTTTCTACCTTTACTCATTTGTCCTCAAATAGGATAAGAAATGACAGCAAAAGGTGCCAATTTGATTGTTTTAAAAGTTAAATTTTATCACATCATTATGTTTAGCATGGTTTAATACTAACGTTTACAATGTTGAATATTTTTATCAAGTCATATCAGCATACATATTCACTACTATGTGTCTAGATGCATTTCATGTGATAAGTCATTTTCCAACTGATAGAAACTGGAAAAGAATACATGCATACGTTACCAGGACAGTGAAGAACACTTGTTCGATGATAGAATTTGCAAAAAGTTGCCCGAACTCAACAGATCTGAAGAAGAGTTCTCAGATTTCCTTCGCGGCACAACTTGAAAGTGACTTATGAAAGCAACCTGCAAGCTTTACATAACCACGGTTGGCCGCAGGTCTACTTACGTGCTGCAGAGATATTCCCGCGACACCCCTACATGGGTCCCACTCCTCCGGCATAGTTCAGTTCGAGTTGCAAAGGAGGTCTCATAAGCTGAAAAGGCCAAATCAAGAATAAAAACGCTACGCGATTGAGCGGAATAGCCTGAAATTTTGGTTTTCACGGGCCAAACTCTGGCTTCAAATATCACTCATTGGTATTCACCTGAATGCAAGGTATACTATACCAGCGACCTCAACTTTTGCAAATCATGCTCGAAAATTCCTCACACAGGTTCGATGCCGCCAAATACAGGGTCGTAACCCTAAAAGACCTTCCCCAGCGGGGGTCACAACGCATATGTCATTCATTGATAAAGTATCCCCAGCGGGGGTCACAATGTAGATTTTCACTCATCCACATATCCCCGGCAGGGGTAACAACGCATTCTTCATCTATGAACGAATCCCCGACGGGGGTTACAACGCAATTTAACCATTGATGTACGTGTCAATAAAGGTCAAGCAGCCTTAACATCATTTCAACCGATGGCGAGTAAACCCATCGAAACATCGGAGGCCATTCGATGATCTCATCCATCAGTGCATTTATCCACAACCTTCCCCAGTGGGGGTTACAACGCAATTCAACCATTGATATACGCATCAATGAAGGTCAAGAAACCTTGACATATTCCCCAGCAAGGGTCACAATGTAATGCAACCATTGATACACACATTAATGAACATCAAGCAGACTTGATAGTTTGCCCAGCAGGAATCTATCTGGTGATACACACATCAGCGAAGGTTAGGCAGCTCTGACAATACATATTATTGGTAGTAACTCCGACAGGACCGTAGTATATACTGGTGACACAAACCAGAGAAGACCATACTAATCGGAGAGGACCGATGATGGAATATGTTATACACATCCTCAAACAGAAAAAGCTTTATCCCCACAGATCTCTTGCACACGAGAGGCATGTCTTCAGATTAAAGTTTGTATCAAGGATCCAGGACTTTGGTGATAACCCCATCATCAACATCTTGGAAGACTTGGATTACACGTCCAAGACATCACTGATTGTCATCCCCGACAGGATTAACAGGGAACCGACAATCATCCCATCATGTTGGAAAATAATCCAACAACATACATGCATCATACATTTGCATCAAATTGCTGCACATAGCATCATGTTTATCTTATTGCATTTCAAGTGTCTAGGATTCTTTATCCTATCCATGCTTTGCCTTGCATGAATATGATAAAGAGGGGCATCTGTAGACACTCAAAATTTTTTGCACACCTGTTACTAACATTGTATGAGGGCAGATTCGTCTTTCAGAGATAACCCTGGAAGACAACTCACATCCATTTCGGATACCACCAGAAGTTCAGTCTTAACCCCGAAACACACACCGGGAGTATCAGTTTCAATCTCGAAGATAACCCTAAGTTTCATCCTTAGAGATAACCCTAAGGAATGTCGTTGCAGTTCCAGCGATAACCCCGAAAATGCTTATTTCAAATGCATGCAATCAGCTTCAATTTCAGACCTCCCGCCGAGGCACTCATTCCAAAGACCCGGAGATAACACCGAGAAGACAGGCACACTTAAAGATGACCCTGCAGAATTCAAACACTTGCAGCAGTCCAACCTCAGATGTAACCCTGAGAAATATCTGCTATCAGCCCAAACCGGAGATAACCCCAGTGAGGGGTAAAATCATCATCTTGCCACCTCAATCCCCAGCGCGCCGTCTCAGCATTTCATACATAAATTTCTACACAACAATGTCCCACAAGAGCCAAGGAGTTCCAATCCCGAGTGACTATTACGCGTGGCAGCACACCGGATAGAATTTGAAGCTTGAAGATCATGAGTATGGTCCCCTCTTCCTGACTTCGTATAACCTCTAATCCCATGTCATTGCGTAACTCTCGACAAAAGCGATCCAAAGAAGTTCGGATGCTCAGATTAAAGTTCTGTAAGTTCGAGCGGACATCACATTGCACGAGTGCACGTACTTCGAGACGGCGGGACTCGTAGAGGCCAGGGCATCCTGCGAAGCCGCATATGCATCTACGGCTGCCACAGATACACATGCAGCCATAAGCTCTATAAATATAGAGCTTGGGGTGACCATATTCAAGAAAAAAAGGTGAGGAAGCCCTGTCCAATTTGCTCTGTACACACCCCATATTGAGTTCTTTCTCATTTTAAACACTTGTTAGCTCACATATAGCTATATTTTACCGGCGGGAGCTGAATATTTATCCAACTAGAGTCATAGAAGCCTGATTTGACAGTCCACTGTAAGCCTTCTCACACTCTATAAAGCCTTTCTCTTCATCTTTGCACACACTATTCTTCACATTGAGAGTCGTGTTGTGTGTGTATGCCCGGGCTTCGGTTCGTGGTTATAATTTCTATCTGTATATATATACTTATATATGTATATATTCATATATGGACTAACATTATCGAGTTATGCCTCAATTGAGCCTAAACTTATGTCTGGAGCATTTACTTGCTTGTATATATATATATATATATATATATATATATATATATGTGTGTGTGTGTGTGTGTGTGTGTGTATATATATATTCACATTTCCGTCAGGCCTAGAGTTTACTTCGTGGCCTTTTACTGCTTTCTTTACATTTAGTCCCGCCTGGAGTTTACTTCATGGCGGTTGATCGTCTTTTACAACTTTATTTATATTTTTGATCCCCCATGGAGGTGCTTCGTGGTGGTTGATCATGTCTCCATATATATATATATATATTTACCACTTTTATATATTAACATTTCCGATCCCCCGTGGAGGTGATTCATGGTGGTTAATCATGTATGTATATATATATATAACTGCTTATTGCTTTTCATATAAACTGCGGCATCATGTGAGCCTAGGAATCATGTGATCACAGATTTAGTCTACGGAATCTAGATTCGGTTCCCGTGATGGACATTTTCAACTGTAAGCAGCTTATAAATTATTCACGGTGTTTGAATTTCCTTAGATGGTTGTCATGCCCATGAGAAGTTCGGTACTGCTATATATTATTTTCTCGGAGATGCTTCGCATCTCAAAAATAAAAGCAAACAAGCCGAACATTTAATAATAAAATGGAAGTATAAAAAGGTTTCAATTACTATTGAGCACAGGGTTTGAAAAACCTCTTTTACAAAACTTCACTGCTATATCATGTTTAAAACTGATTTTTTCATACAAATTCAAACCCTTTTTATATAGGTGCGAACGAGGCCTCACACTACTTCCAAATAAATTGCACATTGATCCACACACACACACACATTCATATAACAGTTTCTTGAAAAGTTGCGGTCACCGTGGAAACACGGATGTCGGGGGTGGTGCCTAACACCTTCCCTCCACATAATCAAGTTCCCGAACCAAAATAAATCTCGGTTTCACAGACCCGTTTAGCAGTGTCATATCACTAGGTCAATGTGCAAACCTATTCTTGGTTGCGTTGGTGCAACTAGTTAAAAACACTAACTGGCGACTCTTACAGTCAAATCGTCGACATGATACATGTCAGACCTTTTTCACTTGTTTTTTCAAATAAATCTCACATAATATAAGAACACCAAAGAACAAGACAGAAAAGGGACAAATAAAAATCTTGACATTGACAATCACTACTACTCGACACTCACGAGCACATAGGTTATTATCACATAAGCACATAAGTGTTTTATTACTTCTTCCTTAAAACTCGATAAGAGTTTATCACCACTATCTTTTCAAAGGTTATTTCCTAAGGCTTTTCCCCACCTAAGGTTTATAACCTAAAGCTTTGATACTAACTTGTGACACCCCCTAATCCAGGTACTTCATTTCCACCAGATTTGGTGTTCATTTGATAAAATCATTCATATCTAACTACACAAACATAATAAAATTTAATAATAAACCTTCCTATTAAAGGATTACATCAATAAGTTCAATAAAATCTCCCAGGTTATCTAGCCTTTAAATACAAACATCATGTGCGGAAAAATTAAATAATTACATCACAATATTTAAAAATAAAGTCCAACAATATAAAAGCTAAAAGGTTTACAAGTCTTCAATACTTGCTTATCTTCCCTTTCCCTTTACTGGTTGTAGTTTCATTGACCTTCTTAACTTTAGCTGTAATATTTATATAAGCAAGAGTGAGCAAACAATGCTCACTTGAAATGACAATGAGTAACATCATATCAACTGCCAAATGATTAGGCTCAATAGAAATGAATAAGGTACTTCATTAATAATAATCAGGAACAGAATTTGAAATATATAACTAAGGGTCAAACAAACACGAACTATGTCCATAGTTATAAGTATTCTTTCAACTTAAACTTTAACAATCATAAGACTATAGGGACTCCTCGTACTTAGGGGGATCAACCCTTCGTACAATGTATTATGCACAAATATTTTAACGCTATGCATAAATTATCCCTTGTAATAGGGTTGTTCATCTCAGTATTTAGAATACGAGTCCGCACCAAAGTAAGTTTGGTTTAGATAAGTTTTAAGGTAATTTAGAGCTTAACGAAAATCCACCAAGGATAAGTTGAATAAAATGTAGTAACAATACGCTATGTAATACGTCATAAATGAATTAACATTGCATAATAAGGTCATGCTTTAGGAATGAACTAAAAGCATAAGCATTGAATAACATAACATACCTTGCTTGAACAATATTAAGCTGAGGTTAAAATCCTATTTAGAATTGAGTATTGAGCATGCATAACAAATAGTAAATTGAACGATAAAACTTGTTCAACATTAGTGTATCAAAATTTAGAAACTTGCATGCTAAATAACAAGTTAAAGATTAGAAAAACTGGCTCAATATCAAGAGGTAAGATTTAGGAGCTTGCACAATATAAGTAGAGTTAAGAAACTTTCACAAAGAGAGTTTAGGGTTAGAAAACTTGCCTTGCGTGTAAGCTAAACCGTAATAATTCGTTTCACAATATCCTATATACATATCATCATGACATAATTAGTCACTACAAATACTCTATATTTAAATAAGTATCTATTTCATGTATGGTTTGATTTTTAACCACATAGCACGTTACATTAGTAATCAAAACTCGTTAAGTATTAATTATATACTCATTCTTAGTACTATGATATAAAAATTAACAAAAGTCACATTCTAATAGTCATAATATTGTACCGTATAAACAATTACGGCCTTTGTGTAAAAGAAAATAATTTTATGGCCATTCTTTAACCAATATTGCGGACGCCTCATATTACCTTTGGGGTTGGCACTTCTGACGCTGATTCAAGCGCTACTGGCGTGAGTCTTAGGCCAGGAAGTGGCGCTGTGGCGCGAGGTTGGCGCTGTGGCGCGGATTTTGGCGCCTTGGCGCTGTGGCGCCAAATTACAATGTTGAACACGAAGAACAGAAACAAAGCTAATTTTGACTGTTTAATAACTTCTAGCACCTAAATTAACACGTATAACTTACATAAATTACACATAAATATTACCCATCATATATATACTGATTTCAAAACAACTAAACCACAATTTCAAAAAAATTAAATCCTTGAATGCCATGTTTTAAACCAAAACTCCATTTTTGACACTGTTTAAAAAAATTAACATTGTAACCATAGTTATACACCAAACTAGTTCATTCGAACTATGTTCTCTTCATTTCTTAACATAGTAACATATTCAAGGTTCAATTTATCTATTAGTTCACAATCAAATATAAATTTTGGTACTCCTACAAGCCATGTTCATGCATATATTCACTGTAAAACCACTTTCTTTCTTTTTGAATGTAAATTAGCATACAATCACACACACACACACACACACACACACATATATATATATATATATATATATATATATATTTTGCTAGTTATAACATTACAATTACATTTACACATAATTTATTAACCAATCATAAAATTGGGATTACAGATAATTTTGTAAGAACGTTATACTACAGTGAAACTCAAGAACACAGAAACTTTAGGAATTATGTCATAAAACATATATACGTATATATATATATATATATATATAATATGACCAAAAACTTGTTGGTCAGAAAATCGATCACTAAACACACATAAGTATACGCGGTCTAACAAGTAATACAATGATAAGGAAAGTGTCGAACCCACGAGGAACCATCACTAATATTTACCAAGTACCAACTTTGTATCTGATAAGTGGGTTTTATACCTACTTATTGGATATCAATTCACGAGAATTATACCCATCTCAAGTACATTTTAGTGTGTTTTTAGTTGCATTTTGTGTTATTTTGCATTGCATATACAGAGAACTCGTTTGTTGTGAAAGTGTAGGAAATGGCATAACTCGACGTTGGTTGGAGGCAATGAAGCTAATGGAGGTATGGCACGAGGAACAAGTGGAGATAAGGGATTGCACTATGATGAAGGAACAAGCAACAAGCAGTGGAGAAACATGAAGCAGCAGCGGAACACAAGATTGCAGATTGCAGGAGCCGCGCGGCCGCGCAGCTGAATAGGTTGGGACACGTGCGCCCGTGCCATCAACCAGACATAGCTGATTTTACACACGCACGCCCGAGCCATATTAACGAAGGAATCGCGCGCGGCCGCGCGCATCATTGACTGTAGCTGCTGACTTTATTTTATTTTTGAAATTTTAAGAGTTTGAGTTGGTTAAAACTATTCTGGTTGGTACCAGACGCGATCATCTACTATTTTTATGAGTTTTTTATAATAGAGAACTAGGGTTTTATGCTTGGAGAGTTTTCCAACGTGGAGCCAAACATAGACTTAATATTTTATAATTCTTCTTTGGAATTCAATTGTTGTTTATGAGCTACTTTTATGTTGCTGGAGAATATTGAGGATTTTAACATCACGTTTGGATTATAATCAGCAATTGGGTTTGATCAATTCTATCTTTTCTCTTAATTATTTTTAGTTATTTTCCATGTGTTGCTTTAATCCCATAATGGCTTTCAGTTCAGCGATGAACTAAACTCCATTATGGGATTCTAACGAATTTTAATATGTAGTCTAATTGATTGCTTGATTGCTGGATTGTTTGTGTATCATCAGAAATTTCTATTATGGTTGATTTGGATGTATGAATGATTGATCACCATTCATTTTATGTGCTTGTATGGAGTTGAAAAATAACCTGCGAGTATGGTTATAATCATGATAACATGCATATATGGGTCTGATTTGCTTAGCTTTATATTTCGTGAACCAGATAGAAATATACTGTTTCACCATGTGAGTTATATAAGGGCTTGTGCTTCAATTCAATATGGCTGCAATTTCACATAGAAATATAGTGAGGTTGGTTTTATTGATGATTACATGGTGTCTATTGTATGTGGATGTTATGTAAGTAGATCATAATACATTGAAAAATGGTTATGTCTACATTCGTGCTCTGGCTAATTTTCTATGGTACGTGAATAGTCTTGCATGACGGTGGTAATTAGATGAATTATTAAATGAAGTTAGGATCCCATTATTTCCAAATTTGATTTATTACATTAATATTCTTCTTTTATTTATTATTTGAGTTTTGAGTAATTCACAATCATAAGTATTCATTTAAGCATATAAAAATAGTGATATAGTTGATGTATAGTAGTTTAATTTAGAAACCTTTCTCCATGGATCGATACTTTACTTACTCTGTATTACTTGTTAACCCATGTATGCTTGCATGAGTTATAGTCCTTTTGTTAGAACTAAAAAGGAGGCAACAATATCGCTAAAGTCTTATTTGAACATTAATAAATTGAAGTGTGATTAATCTAAGTATAAGTAATTATCAAAGCAAGTAAATGGATAACGAATGGTAATCGAAGGAATTACAAACTAAGGTTACAACCTCACCCCACACAGGCATTCTGTCAAACACCTAGCGTGCTATGCTTTATCAAACTTCTTACCCTTCTCTCTTTGGTCTTAATGATCATGACAATTTGTCGACCGAGAACACACAGGTGCTTATACACCTCTGTCGAGGTATGCACAAACATAACCCTTCCAGATCCACCCAATAGGGAATAGAACAAAAAAGAACGTCCAAGCTAGATACAATCCTACATATTTCTATGCGAATTAATCATAAGAAGGATTTAAGCATAAGTTCTCAAATAGGTCGCACGTGGCGCACATATATATGTCTATTCTATGCATAACTTATGCAGTTGAAACCCATAATCACATGTCAATATATTTAGGTGCAAATCTACAATCCTTCTTTTAATATCATGCAAATTACCAAAATCATCACTAATGTCTTATCGAGAATCATTAAGCATAAATATATTAAACCAAATCATATGGTGCTAACCAAAGAGATAAGACAGTCGATTTAAATAACAAATGGTTCCATTATAACCTTAGAGCAAATACTCAGTTCATAGCTATTGAACAAAATATAAGTAGCAATAAAGACAACATTTATGGATTACAAAATCAGAGGAAATAAATGGAAAAGAGAAAACTCTGTCAAAGCCCTTCAATCTCCAAGCATTCCGATCAAATCAAGCTTTACAATCCGTGTAGCTCACTGCTCTTATCGCTCCAAGGAAATCCCAAACTTCTCCCTAATCTATATTTACAGACATTTATCTAAGAACTAGAGAGAGAAATTAAAAGAAGAAGAAAACTATTCTATGCTAAGCTATACTATTCTCTGATATATGAGATCTGATATCTGTCTGCAGAGGCTTTTCTTGATATATATGTCTGTATCCTTCTTTAGCTAGGTTAAACACAAGCCCTCTCCACCTGGGCACCGGAGCTCGGACTGCGGCGTGGGCAATAGACCAGCCACATCGACTTGAAAACAATCTGAGTTCATGACTGCCGCAACGTGTCCATGAAGGAATAGTAGTGACAGCATTACATGGTGGTGACATCGATGGGGACCAGGGGTGGCGTTGCGATGCGGGCTTAAGCCTAGTCTGTGGCGCCGGCTTAAGCCTAGTATGTGGCGCCGTGACGTGGGTACATGTAAAATGACTATTTTGTCCCTAAAAGCATGGAAAAGACCTGATAAGCCCTGCATTGCATCGGTTAAGCATAATAACACTATAATCATATAAAACTATATAAAAACTACGAGATCAGACAACTATTTAAGTCATAAAGTATCCAATTTGCGGGTATAAATCCCACTCATCAAATACCCCCAAACTTAAGTCTTTGCTTGTCCTCGAGCAAACTATCTGACACAAAAATAATAGTAGTAAATTAACACGCGAAAGAAATATTAAACTATATACTAGCATCGTGGCTACAAATCTCAATCATAGCTACTCCCAGAGAATAAAGCAAACACAGACATGAGTAAGGGTTAATTCTATTTCAAGCATAAGACTGTATTTGATCCATTCTATGTGTGTATGTGGAGACAAACCATTCTAACTAATCATAACTCAAATAAGTTCGCATAGTATATTGTTAATACTAATATGCACACTCCGTAACTTAAACATTCAACAAGCATTAAGAATAAGACATAAATGCAGGAAAGGATCAAAATACTCTAGCATGAAGACAGTAAAATCTGACTCGGACATTAATGAGCTTTTGATCATTGACTCCCAAGCCAGACGACTTTAGGGCACTAGGTGTAGAACACCCCTAAGAATCTAGTAACTCGAGCAGCAAAGGCCACGTAATCAAGATAAGCAAAATTAGACTTTACGAAAATCGAAGATTATTAAGCGAGTGCATTTTATGCTCCATCTCAATATCGATCCTGTGTTTATGGGTGAGTGCATTTTACGCTCCATCTCGACCCACCGCAAGACTTTCGATATTCAATCTTCATTTATTTTTATTCTAATTAAATTTTTGTATTTGTCCATGTGCCAGAATCTAAGATCCAAAACTGTATAAATGTCCAAGTCTTTTATTACCTTGTAAAAATGAAAGTTTATAAGAGTGAACAACTCTCAAAGCAATAAACACACGAACTAAATTCAAAAAATAACTAGTTAACACAATTGGTCGGTGCTTGCTAGAAGGACTGATCAATAATAGTCTCAACTTATCAACTAACAAGCCCCTAGTTCATACATGCTTGACACGACTCTAAGAGAGACATACTCATTTGGCACTTGTCATAGCCACAATCAAAAATTAATAATGTATAACACCCTTGCTTAATAGCAGCTCAAAATAGGGTAAAAAGGCCATTAACATGGCACAAGCATCTAAATCTGTATAAGCCCCAAAAAGATGGCTATAAACCACAAACATGCTAATTATAATCAAAGCATTAATAAATAATAACCAAAAACAGTTCATGGCATCCATAATAATAGAAATCCAAAACATAATCCCGTAGTTCAAAACGACTGCACCACAATACTAAAAAACAAAAACAAAATACTAAATATGCAACCTAACATGGCAATAGACAAAAATAACAAGATAATAATAGGCCCTAATACCCCCAAACTTAAGGTGAGCAATGCCCTCATTGCTAAACATATAACAATCTAGACAAGAGGGCTTCCCTGAAGATCGTTCACTTAACAGTGGCATCGTCCTCGTCAGCTTCGATAGGCGGTGATGGTGGAGGGTATGGTGGGAAGACAAGAGGCTCTGGGAACTGGTATGGCGTGAACTCAGCGTTCTCGCCACAATAGTCGGTGTATATGCTCTATATAGTGTTCACCAGCTCAGTCTGGTACTGCAAAGCTATGTCTTACCTCTACGCCACTGCTGTAATGTGCCTCTGCTACCTCCGAGCTTCGGCGTCATACTTTTGATGCAGCAAGGTGAGGGATGCCATGATGTCTGCCTGTAGTCCCTATGCAGCTGGGCCTGCGTCTGGAGGCTGCGAGGGCTCGGGCCCTGCTGTAAGAGGTAGCATAGTCGGTGGCCCGTATCCTTCGCCTCTAACATAAGAATCTGCCCTATCCCATACATTATAGCCTGCGATAGTCTGATGGTTAATGACTGCCATGGGTGGCAAGGCTATCTCCTCTGCCCCCCACTGAATACCTGCTTGCTTGCATAAGCGGGTGATCAATGATGGATGTAGAAGTCCTGCAGCGTCGTTACTTTTGATTGCCTTCAGAATTGACTCGTGAATAAGAACTCCAATATCCACATGCAGACCCGTGATAATGGCGAATAACAGAATCACCCTATCTTTAGTCACGTCGCTCAAGTGACGGGTCGGGATCATGTTGGCACAAATAAAGCTGAACCATGCCTTCCCATAGCGACTGAGTGCTGAAGACGGGAAACTGGTCTTTTCACATGTGTAGTCATTCGTCTTCCATGTAGTCTTGGGCTTGCAGAGCCACCTAATATTATCCTCGAGGTCATAGCTGCAGAGTCCCAGCTCCATATAGTCCCTGCCCTCTTAGTTGGGTGCCGCGAACAATGCATTGATGGCCTGACTACCAAACGCCACTAACTTCCCCCTTACTTGGATAACAGCAGGACCTTCGGGATTGGCGTTTGTATAAAACTCCCAAACCACAAATACAATAGTTGACCCAGGTGGTTTTATGAAATGCACCCAGTTGCGTTCATGTATCATGGTTATTAGCTCACCATCCTTTTTGTTCGGCTTGAACCCCCGCTCAGGAATCAAATTAGCTTTGGTACCTTTTCCAGGCCTCCTCACTGATGAACTTGGTGTTGTCCCAAGCCATTGGTGGTGGTGCGGACGATGATCCTCCCATACTAAGGCGTTGCCTCTTTTGTGCTATTGGTATTTCAGTTGGTTTGGTTCAAAAATAGTCCCTAAGCAGTGCCAAAATTCCCCCAAACTTAGGCCAAATAAACCTCAACAATTTCTAATGTCAAAACAGCCCAAACAGTCAAGTTGTTCTTTCAGGAAATATATCAAACACCTTATGTGCGCTCTTAAAACCCAACTAGACAAACCTTGCTTGAAAGAGCTCTAACTAGATTTCTGGCAGTGGAAATCACACCAATACACAACAAGAAATGCACTAAGAAAGCACCAACCCACAAATTCTATCAAAATATCTTAGTGAATAACTGAAAGACAACCCCAATTACCTTAATGGAGAAGGGTAGCAGTCCTATGGAGTCGTAGATGCGCGATTGAGTGGAACCCGAATCCGTGTGTTGGTGAACTTGTAACCTAGAGATCTTTTGTTGCTGGGAGAAATGGATTAGAAAATTTTGGTGAAAGAGAGGCACCCTTTTATTTGCTTCGGTTATAAGGCGCTTAGGGCTCTAAAACTGCCGAGAGAGATGGGAAGTAATGGGAAATAATGTTGGCCAAAACTGTTTTTAAAAACCAAAACTTGCAGCCGGTGCCTGTGACGCCCCCAAATTCAGATACTTGAAACCCGAATTCAGTGCTTCACGATACCATTTCTTTGAGCGGAATAATAATAATAATGTCATAAATATCAAACTTAATTTACATATCAGAGTTGTCTAAATCCCAGGTACGCGACCTTAAAACATTTCATTACATGATAGATAATAAATAACATCATCTTATTTAAATCTAGCTATTACATAAGATAACACAAACTTATTCTGACAGCTTTCCTTTCCCTTTATTCTTGGCAGAGCCCTCTGGCTCGTTATACTTAACTGAAAACATTTAATTTAAGTAAGGATGAGCATTTGAGTGCCCAGCAAGTAATAACAATTATAAATATTAGCTGAAAGGATTAAATGTTTTCTTTGTACTACCCTTCTACAACAAATCAAAAGTTGTGAAGTAATCTTAACCGATAATAATAACATAACAACTCTCTATCAAATTTTTGAAACTATGTACTGACTATAAATATGGTTAAGGTGACATACTATGAACATTGTTCTCAATTTTTGAATAGGTTTAGCAGAACTTCATCCGCAAACCATCATAACTTACGGGCACGGGGGATGATCAGCTCGTTATTCCCTGTATTGATCAATACTACATAGAAGAACGATATTATCATTCACTCTGTCCGCCTTGGGCGCATAAAAGTTTTCCCATGTTCGGGATGTTCATACATAGTCAGGAATCCAAATCAAAACAATTTGATTGGATACAAAAAGGTTTTATCATATTCAACGATATTTCTAAATCTGTGTCTAACTGATCAAATAGCTTAGAGGTGTGTGTGTATATATATATATATATATATATATATATATATATATATATATATATAATATCAACATGTGATTAAATATAATGATTATCCAAGTGGGGACACTTGAATAACCATATTTAGAAATTAACGAACAGAATATATACATCTGAATTACCATATAGTACCATGTTAATAATCAATAAACGGATATAACATATATAACAATAGGGTTAATAATCTGGTACAATAATAATATAATTCTGAAACTCTCTTACTTCTGTCCATTGCATAAAGGAAATGCAAAGGTAGGATACTTGCTCAATAATAAATGGAGTATGTATAGGAAACTTGCCTTAAGCGTAGATTATCCACGTTTAATAAATCAACACTCTCGAATCCTATTTATAGCGTATCATAAGTACACGATGCTCATTAGCTAACACATTCATTGATCAAGCTCGACATGATTCAAGTATGCACATATGGTACAAAATCATCTTATATGTTTATCACGAAATCAATTATCTAGTTATTTCATAAGCAAATTAAGAATGCTCAAGTTTAAGGTATTTTCACCCATGAACTTCCATTATCTATGAAAACACTATCTTATTACTTAGTCCTCACATATACACATTCATTAGTAGGTTTTAAACCATTTCTAGTAGTAAAGACATCATACAAGTTAACTGTCAAAAATTAGATTGCAGAAACTCAGATTCCAATGGCGCAGCTATTACATTTATGGTTAAGCTTTAGGGCCGTGCAGCATTGCTTAAATCCCTCCGCCAAGCCAAGACTCACTTTTGTTGCCTTGGTGGTTTTGTCCCCCACTTTTTACAACATTCACACATAATATATTTTGTCATGTTAAAGGTCTTTTCATGCTTCTCAAGTCAATCTAATTCCCTTCTTTCACAATATAATTCCAAGTTAAACATTTCAACAAGTTAAGGCCATTCGTGGTTATGAAACCACAAAGTCTAACATGCTTGCCTTCTAAACACACAAGATAGTCATATAACTCATATTAAGCATGTTTGTGAGTATTCATATCACATATGTGTAATTAACATCGTTTTGGTTGGAAATATGCTTTGTTTAGGTTTTACTTGAATTATGATACACAAGTATGGTATATATATGTTCAAGTTACATGAGCGAGTCTAAGAGTATCATTAAACATGATCACAAAAGTCAGATTCTAACTTCCAAAGTAGTATGTTAACATTCGTATGCAAAGTTCGTATTTTCATTAGTAACTTTACTAATAGGTTCTACATGTTCAACACATATGGATCATGTATAGGGATATTATAGACATAACACGACATCTCAACCCTTTAGAATCTAGATATTTATGTGATGCAACTATGTTTTGAAAATATGTTCAAGTTTTCTTTTGAAACTATTTTAAACTTGAACAAGGTAATTTAACACATACAAGGCAACTCTTAAGGATTTAATTATATGTAGTCAAGTCATGTTATCATGCTCACAAGGTCAGAATATAAAGCATGTAGTAGTCATGCATGTTAGCTCACTATACTAAGTTAAACAACTTTTTAATACAAATCCTAAGTAAAGTGGTCATGAGCTATGAATCCTATAAACACAAGTTAACGGGTTATTCATGCCTTTCTAAATCATACCAACATGCTTGCAAAGTCAGTATATGAACATAGCATACATACATCTCAAGTTCCTTTCTAAAGTCCTAATTCCATTTTAAACTCTACACCTTTGTTAATCATATATGCTAATCTAAACATGCTCTCATTAGGTTAACTATACCTATATATACACATTAAACATATTTGCATGCTAGCTTAAGTCATAATAATTGACTAACATTGATCAGATTTTTAACAAAAAACAAAAACTGGAAACAGAGATCATGCAATTTGACTTACCTCAAATGTAAATCCAAATAGCAATTGCCCAAGTACTCTGGTCGAGCCAAGAATAGTCTGCTTTAGCAGAACTTTAGCCCAACCACAACACAAAAATTATACACAAGCTTGATTCTAAACATCCATATATCAGTTTAAACATGTTTGTATGTTCATATAACAACTAATTAAACATTACTCAACCTCATCATCATATAATTCCACATAATTAAGAAATTAAAATTTCAAGAATGGAAATTTTGACAGAAACTGAAAATGAAGAACAGGAAATATTTTTATACCTTTGCAATTTGCTTGCCAAATCACACTCCTTCTACCAATATGTATACAATCACTCACACTATCTAAGCTTTCAATCCCACTCCTTAGAAATTCTCAGCAATGGAATTTAGAGAAAGATAGTTCATATTTATAGAAAATCTAGTACACAAACAATGCATATGTTCATCAAATTAAATCAATGAGAAAGTTAGATTACACGATGGTTAACAAGGAGTTGGTAATTGGTAGTTGGAATACATCATCATTCCCACTCCCCCCATAATCATCACCTAGATTGCTAGCTTGAGCTTGGAAGAAGGAAGGGATAATAGGCCTTAGCCTTTTTGGTAGTTCAAGTGAATGTGAAAATAGGGAGCATTTTGGACACTAAATTTGGGACAACCCAAATACTTAGCAATCTTGTAACACTTATACAATTTCCTACTCTTATGTTATATAGTATACCCATATCAACCATTCATTAGTTATAATTTAATGTCACAATATGATTTACATATTTAATATTTCAAGGTAGTAGATGTAATATAGAAGTGTAACATACATATAATACATGTACATTTTATCACACCGATATACTTTATTAAAATAATAGTTTACAATATGATCATGGTATGTTATTTTAATATACACCTACATACATATTGTATATACACTTTCATCTCATAGTTTCAATAAATCTTAATATATGGTTACTATCTATAGTATAGTCACATAAATACCACATTACACTATATATTATAGTTGCATTCCATATATATATATATATATATATATATATATATTATATATATATATATATATTTTATTGCACATTTTTCACATAACGCTCAATATAATCTTATTATATAATTTCAATGGTATATAATATAGTTATTATTAGGTGTCACATTTCACACTCTTCTTAATGTAATTCTTGAACATTGCTACATACTTGCACACATGAATTAAATAAATAATACATACCCTAGTTATGCAATTTGCTTTACTCACAATAACAATTAATAATCACAATTTATTAATTAATCACCATAAATATTTAATTGATATAACCATTAACAATTAACATTTCTTAATTGCTCACTTGGTAATTCCTTCGTTAATTAATGTTATTATTAATATTTCCCATCATCGTGACACACAAAGCTTTCCACGAGTCCATCATAACTCCACATATTATTCTATTATTCAATTATTTAATATAATTGAGTTAACTTATCTCAAAACCATTTATATTCGAATAAATATTTATTTTCATTAACATATTCATAAGTCATGGAAATTCTTGGGTATTACATCTCTCATAATAATTCTAATAATCATATCATATATACAATAATCATATATTCACGGAAAATAAATAATAACTATCTTTATTACCAAATTAATTTATTATAAGAATATAATCTATAATGATTAATAATTCCTTAGAAAGGAGTTATTTACAATTATTCATGTAATAAATAATTTTATCTATCACATATATACATATACTTTACTTTTCACATATTCCCATCCTTATATATATAAAAAAAATTATTCGCAAAATTTTCTTATTGAAAATATTGGGTTATTACAATGCATTGAGATTTTCTTCGTTGGGTGGTGGTATTTATTTCACTAATGATAAGTTAGTTGTGCTAGCTTTTAGCCATTTCATGACGAGAGTTTCATTGCTGATGATGGTATTGAAGTCTTGAGTTTGCGATGGGCAAGGCTCATAGTGGCGCGCAGCATGCCATGCTGGCTTTACTTCTCTCTTGGCATTGCAACATGAGAGTGAAATTCTAGATTTTGAACATGGTATTACTGCACACGAAGTCAATGCATATCTTTATACTGCATCAAGTGCCATGTTATATCTGAGTTTTTCTGCACAAAAGCCATGTATTAGCCAATATACCTTACACAAATATCATACAAGCTAGATACCTCTTATTTCTAACTAAGATATACACTGGCAACATATTAAATAAACATGCTGCCTGCATCTTATAATCGCAAAATCATACACATCAGATACGACAATGCATTATAATTAAACTGGCAGCAATGTTAACAAAGTAAAGAGAAAAGATGCAATATTAACTAGACATAAGTAAAGAAAAATAGGGAAAATTGATACTAAGATGGGGTTGCCTCCCCACCAAGCACTTGTTTTAAAGTCGTTGGCTTGACTATACCGATGCCGCTCAATCCGGTTCATAAGCGAAAATGACCATCTCATGCCGCCTATTTGTTATTTCCTTTAAATTTTTGGCCGATATGGATGATTGGCCATTCTTGTTTTCTTCACCCATCGGCATGAAGAATCTTTCACCACTGGAATTATCAACTAATTCCCCTTGTTCATCAATTTGAAAGTGTTCTTTGTGCTCTAGCGGGCCCTCCAGGGTTTCCACAGTCGTGATCAGTCTTGACTATATAACCACTGTTGATCCTTTTGTCTCCAACTTTAGACTCCACCAGTTAGATAGTTTGCACCATGACGTCACCCTCAACAACTATACGAGATTCATCGCCTTCTCCTTGCGTATCCATCATGTATTGCTCTACATTTTCATCGTCGAGATCAATTATGACCGGTAGATTGCCTTGCGGTGGATTTGTGATGGCATTGACGAGTTTCCCCAATTGATTTTCAAGGCTTTGGAATGCGGCTTCTTGGCTTGCCATCCGAACCTCCTTTCTCTCAATAAAGTTGGTGAGAAGCTCTCCAAACATGTTCTCTTCTTTTCGTGTTGAGTACTCAGACAAGCTCTCATTGGGTTGAGACGTCACCTCACATTGCGGCGGAGACTGATAGTCAAACTAATTTGGATAAAATTAATTCGAATCATGATATTGCTCTTAACTGTAGTCCCAAGAGTTTGGATAACCCTGACAGTTTGGATGATAGGAGATCGGTTCAATGTCAGCTCGTTCCTGATAGTAGGCATTCTGAGTGGACTGACACTCAAGATTATCAGAAAACCTCAAGACATTTGCAATTTGAAATTATAATTACTCGAGTCCTTCTCCCGAGCGTGGTTATGTCGTCCTCTCATAAGGCCACTGATAACAATGATCGTCCATAACCTGTAAACTTAAAAACAAAAAGGAAGATCAAACACATAAAAGAAATATAAATACATTCAAATTAAAACTATATTGATTTAAATCAATATTGGACAATATTAGAATAATAGTTCCTAGGAAACGGCGCCAAAAACTTGTTGGTCGGAAAATCGATCACTAAACACGCGCAAGTATACGCGGTCTAACAAGTAATACAGTGATAAGGAAAGTGTCGAACCCACGAGGAACCATCACTAATATTTACCAAGTATCGACTTTGTATCGCTAAAGTCTTATTCAAACAGTAATAAATGTATGTGTGATTAATCTAAGTATAACTAAATATCAAAGTAAGTAAATGGATAACGACTGGTAATCGAAGGAATTACAAGCGAAGGTTACAACTTCACCCCACACAGGCATTCTGTCGAACACCTGGCGTGCTATGCTTCATCAAACTTCCTACCCTTCTCTATTTGGTCTTAATGGTCACGACAATTTGTCGACCGAGAACACACAGGTGCTCAGACACCTCTGTCGAGGTATGCACAAACATAACCTTTCCAGATCCACCTGATAGGGAATAGAACAGAAAAGAAGGTCCAAGCTAGATACAATCATACATATGTCTATGTGAATTAATCATAACAAGGATTTAAGCATAAGTTCTCAAATAGGTCGCACGTGGCACACATATATATGTCTATTCTACGCACAACTTATGCAGTTGAAACCCATAATCATATGTCAATATATTTAGGTATAAATCTACAATCCTTCTTTCAATATCATGCAAATTACCAAAATCATCACTAATGTCCTAGCGAGAATCATTAAGCATAAATATATTAAACCAAATCATATGGTGTTAACCAAAGAGATAAGACAGTCGATTTAAATAACAAAGGGTTCCATTATAACCTTAGAGCAAATACTCAGTTTATAGCTATTGAACAAAATATAAGTAGCAATAAAGATAACATTTATAGATTACAAAATCAGAGGAAATAAATGGATAATAGGAAACTCTATCAAAGCCCTTCAATCTCCAATCATTCCACTCAAATCAAACTTTCCAATCCGTGTAGCTCGCTGCTCTTGTCGCTCCAAGGAAATCCCAAACTTCTCCCTAATCTATATTTACAGACATTTATCTAAGAACTAGAGAGAGAAATTAAAAGAGGAAGAAAACTATTCTATGCTAAGCTATACTATTCTCTGATATATGAGATCTAATATCTATCTGTAGAGGCTTTTCTTGATATATATGTCTGTTTTCTTCTTTAGCTAGGTCAAACACAAGCCCTCTCTACCTGGGCACTTGAGCTCACAATGCAAGACGCAAGTAATGGACCTATGGGTGGCAATTTGTGGCGCCACGTCGACTGAAAACACCGAGCTCTCGTCTTTGTGGCCGAGTCAATGAAGGAATAGTGGCGTTGTAGTGCCATGGTGACATCATCAAGGACCAGGGGGTGGCGCTGTAGCGCGGGCTTAAGCCTAGTCTGTGGCACCGCGACGCGGGTACATGTAAAATGACCATTTTATCCCTGAAAGCATGAAAAAGACCTAATAAGCCTCGCATTGCATCGATTAAGCATAATAACACTATAATCATATAAAACTATATAAAAACTACGAGATTAGACAACTATTTAAGTCATAAAGTATCCAATTCGCGGGTATAAATCCCACTCATCACAAATATACGAGTAGAACCGACTTAAATCGATAAAGTTAAAGCTGCTCAAACCACGGACATGGAGCTAATGCGTATGAAGAAGAAAGTACAAGAAGGTGATATTCCGGAAGCAAGAATCAATGAAGAAGGAATACTTCGAGTTAACTCTAGACTTTGTGTTCCTAACAACTCTGATTTAAAGTATAAGATCATGATGGAGGCGCATAACACACCGTTTGTAATCCATCCTGGGTGTACAAAAATGTATCGTGATCTTCGACATACATGTTGGTGGAGTAATATGAAGAGAGAGATAGCGGAGTTTATCTCAAGGTGTCTAATTTATCAAAGTGTCAAGGCGGAGCATCAAGTGCCAAAAGGTCCTTTGCAACCACTTGAAATTCTAGAATGGAAGTGGGAGCACATTACCATGGATTTCATTATCGGTCTTCCCAAGGTTTCTCAAGGCATAGATGTAATTTGGGTCATTGTTAATAGATTAACCAAGTCGGCTCATTTCTTACCTATACGAGAAACTTATTCACTTGAACGTCTTGCTCGTATATACATAAATGAGATCGCAAGACTGCATGGTATGCTAGTATCCATAGTTTCTGATCGAGACCCAAGATTCACTTCACGATTTTGGGTTAGTTTGCAAAAAGTTATGGGCACAGATTTATGATTCAGTTCGACATATCATCCTCAAACGGACGGGCAGTCGGAGAGGACTATTCAAACTCTTAAAGATCTATTAAGACTCTGTGTCCTAGACTTCAAAGGAAGTTGGGACAAGTTCTTGCCATTAGTGGAATTCTTCTATAATAATAGGTATCAAGTAAGTATAGGCATGGCTCTATTCGAGGCGTTGTGTGGACACAAGTGTCGTTCTCCAGTATGCTAGGATGAGGTGGGTGAAACAACGTTGTTAGGACCAAAATTGGTGCGCATGACAACAGAAAAGATTCAAATGATTCGGCAACGTATAAAAACCTCACAAGATCAACAAAAGAGTTATGCTGATCTTCATCGAAGAGATGTGGAATTCAATGTTGGAGATCATGTGTTGTTACTTGTTGCTTCATGGAAAGGAGTTACAAGATTTGGAAAGAGCGGAAAGCTCAATCATCGATTCATTGGGCCATTTGAAATCCTTGATTGAGTAAGAACTGTGGCTTATAGACTCGCCTTACCGCCAAGTATGTCTCGTGTTCATAACACTTTTCACATATCTATGATACGTAAATATGTGGAAGACCCGAACCACATTATTGAATTAGAACTAGACGAGATAGCGGAAGATTTATTGTATGAAGAGGTATCTGTTAAAATCTTGGACAAGAAGGAACATATTCTACGCTCCAAGGTTATACCTCCAGTCAAAGTTTTGTGGAGAAACCACGATTTTGAGGAAATGACCTAGAAGTTAGAATCTGAAATGAAATCACGGTATTCTCACCTCTTCGACATACTAGGTACGTACACCAATTTAGAGGACAAAAATTCATAAGAAGGGGAGGTTGTAAGACCCCAACTTTTATGAATAAAGATTAATTTTCTCTAAATATCTTTTTGAATATTAAGGTGTGGATTTGATATAATGTTATAGTTGTGGGTAATATCTACAAATTTTGCAAAGTATGCAAGTTGCCATAAAATATTCGTTTGGTCGGGGAATATTTGTTGTATCAGGGAATATTCATACGACAGCACAATCATTGGTGGAACCCACATTGGAATTACTGTCGGATATAAAAAGAGACAAAAATAACATTTTCGTAGAATAACTGCAAAACTTTTACCGTTAAACTATTGAAATACCCAGTGATAAAAGAATAGCAATACGCGTTGTTGCACAGTAGCGCACGGTATTACACAGTGTCTCTGATTATTGATGCTTACGTGAGAAGTCACTCTGTTTTAATCAATTATTGCCATAGTAATTGCTGCATAGTATCTCACATTATTGATTCAATTATTATCATAATATTTTATATTATTAAGTCAATAATTAAGACGACAAAGTTATTTATATTATTATTTGCATTATTGACGATGTCTAGAAAGTTCTGTCGAGGAAAGGGGTTTGGTCACCTAATTGCGCGTTAATAAGGAGAAGTCCTTATCAGAAAGCCCCCTCTTTCCTGGGAATGATCTAGTTGTCAATATTGTGAGTTATAATATTAATGATGAATAATTGTTGAAAGATTAAAAATGTGTTAATTGAAGATAAAATGATTTGTGGTAAATATTTATTCAATCTTTGATATAAATAAGAAGTCTGTTATGAGACGTTTGTTGTAAGTTTAGTTTATTCTATTGGACTCATATGTCATCATTTAATAGTCACTTTCTTCAATTGTTCTTGCCTTTACCAAACGTCAAACCACTTGTTGTTTTACATTACAGGCGTCAAACCACTTGTTGTTTGACATTACAAGCGTCAAACAACTTGTTGTTTCACATTACATGCGTCAAACCATTTGTTGTTTCACATTACAGGCGTCAAAACACTTGTCTTTTCACATTACAGGCATCAAACCACTTTCATTTTCACATTACCAGTCGTCAAGCCACTTGCCTATTCACATTGCAAGGGCTAAGCTAGAAATCTTTTATAAATAGAAGCTTATTTCTTCTTTCATTCTCACCAATTCACTACGACTCACAAAAGAATACTATAGAGAGAGAATCAGTGAGAAAGAAAAAAAGTATTCTGTTACTACACTATTACAGTATCTAATTTTCTACTAAGGTAAGGGGTATTATTTATTTCATATTCGTAAGAGATATTATTTTTTGTATTCGTAAGGGATATTATTTTTGTTCAATATTCATAAGAAATAATATTTTATTCCTTACTCTGTAGTGTATAAGTAATATTATTTCATTTTAGATGCCGAATTCTACACTCATTTTGTTAAAGTATTGCTTCTATACTCCTTAAAATTAATAGAATATCCTTGAAATTTGCGTTTCATCTAGTATCGTTCCACTGAAATATTTTTTTGGACATTCTTGATAAATTTTGATCTTTTCATGTCGGGGTACTATTCACAGGGTACTATTTACACGAGTATTATTCACCTGGGGCACTATTCACCTGGGGTACTATTAGGTTTGTAATATTCATGAAAGCAATCAAATTGCAGAAAAGTAAAGCGAAAACGTGAAAAATCAGAGTTTAAAAATTTTACAAACCATATACCTAGATCATCCTTTATGCACAATTATTAATTAAACGAAAAGATATGAAGAACAAGAAATATACCCTTGAAGATTCGAGCTTCCTCAGGTACAAGTTCACCTCCAATCCTTTTTGCGTTCAACTTTAATCCATCAGGTTTGGTTCCTTCCTTTGATCAACGTTAGCCACCCAAGTGTTTGGCCTCTAGAGGTGATCCACCAAGGAAGAAGAAGGATTCAAGAAGATGGGTATTCGGCAAAACCCTAGTATTTCTATCTCTCATAGAAAAGGGTGTACTCTCCCAACTATTGAAATTACGTATTCACGTGTTGTGAAAGTGTCAACCACCAAACTCATAATAAGACTCCTCTTACTTATAGATGTAGGCAACCCTCATTAAACATTAAGGAATTGGGTTTTATTTAATTAATTAAACTCCTTTAATTAATTAGGCTCCTAATCTTATTAGGAATAATTAATTAAAATCTTTTAATTAATTTAACCTCCTAATCTTATTAGGAATATATGAGAGTACTTTTATTAATTAATTCCCAAACTCTTTTAGGAATTAAATAATAATAATAGTAATAATAATAATAAGACTCCTCTTATTAATTTATATTTAATATTTCCAAAATATTAAATAATAAATATTAAGCTATTTAATTTATTCTATCACCATAGATTAAATTAAATATACGTAACTTATTATTACGATTATGCCATTAACTTCTTAAATAATTATTCTTCCTTTTATGGTGTGACCCTTTAGGTTCTCCATATTAAACCGGTTGTGAATAAATCAATTAGAACAATTCTAATCTTATTTAAATAACTAAATTAAACTAATAATTTATTTAAATAAATAATATTTATTCTACAATAGGGATAAGCCTCCCTAGCGATCAACGACTTTCCAGATAATATAGATTTCAACATTAATCATAAAAGAACATTGGAGTAAATAGTTACAGTACAATTCAATCCTTCCACCATACAATGTCCCAATTAAATAAAAGACATGGAATTACTGTCAAGTCTTATTTTATTTAATTATATGTATTTCGACTCTTAAATACACAACTCCAAATAATGCAAATTAGAAACTCCTTTCTAATTTTATTATGTCTTGGCCAAGGACTACTGGGTTGTCATTTATCGAATCACATAGGAAATTTCTCTTCTTTTACTAGAAGTGGTAGATTCTTTATTGATCATACATTATCTCCATGTATAACTTATTATACCCAAGCATACCCTTTGATATACCCTAAGGGTCTTAAGGAATAAGTCAAAGTATAACTCATCATACACAAGATACTATGATGATCTCAAGTCCAAGGATCACTTGTACTACTATCACTATAGGAATTCCTATTGACAGACAAGTAAAACTCCATTAAATATTCCTTAGCGAGCCACGTTCAGTGAACTTATTCTCTAATAAGAACTTACATACTTGCTTTAGTGTCTCCACACAAATGATCATAAGATCAATCATCCTCATCCAATGAGCAAGCAACGTATGTACCAATCTATCCGAATTCACTAATCCCCAATTTAGTGATCCAATGATTGGGAACTATTTTAGCTTTAAGCTTTCTAAGAATTTAGATCTCATTAGAATGATCATCATCATTATTCTAAAAGCATTGCTTAATACTATGGGTTTATCATATATTATAAAATAGCATCATGTAGATAATTAAAAGCCTTTAATAAAATAATACTTTTTATTAATAAATGAATAAGATTGTAACAAAGTATATGCTTTATCATCAAACATGATTGGCTTGTGTGCATACTACTTTCAATCTCCCACTTGCACTAAAGTCAATCGCCATGGTATCTCATACCCTTCTTCTCTAAGTGACGATTATCCTGCTGTTGGATAAGCTTTAGTTAATGGATATGCAATGTTATTCTTGAGAGTCCACTATCTCTATAGTGAGTTCTCATCTTTCAATGATTCCTATAATCAAATGAAAGTGCCACAACACATGTTTAGATCCAAGATGAGACTTAGGAACTATTCCTAGTTCTGTTATGAACTTTTATCCAAACAATCAACTTGTAGCTTCATTTATAGCTACTTACTTTGTCTTTATCACTAAACCAGCAACTCTTTGTTGTTTGGAATCTTTCTAATTCACTGCACCATCGTTCAAGGTAACGTTTTACCTTAAAGTGGATTTTCTGTTGTCTTGGTCTGTCTGAAAAAACTTGAGTTTGTTAAACTCTCTAGTTTTAATTTAGACCCACCATAAATTTTAATCACATCCTTAGTGCTCGGCTTCGTGCTTTTTAAGATGTTTTTCACCGCCTTCAAAGTGAACTTCTCGAATATGACTTTTCAACATCGTGTCTCGTATATTTCATCAGCATACATGATAGTTACTCATGTGATCTCTCTTTTTGGAGTCAATGGGGACTATTTAGAGAGATACACTCCATGGCTCATCAACATGAGACATCTCTTGGAGTTTTCCATGCTAAACGACTTTAGCATCAAATGAATATACGTTCATTGGGTTAAGCTAAGCATCCTTTTAAATCTATCTATATAGATTTGTATCCCCAATTACGATACTCATCCCAAATCATTCAAGGAGGAATGTTTAAACAACTTTATCTTCACTAATTCTAGCATTGACATGTCATTCCTTATCCATAATATATCAACATATAATACTAGGAATGTCACGATGCTCCCACTCACCCTTTTGTACACACTAGGTTCATTCTTGTTTTTGATAAAATCAAACTCTTTTGATTGTCTCATCAAAACGAATGTTCCATTTTTAAGAAGCTTGCTTCAATCTATTTCTCTGAGTGTCTACAACTCTTACCTCATCATATGTAACTGGATCATCATCTTATATGATGCGTACCTCATCATCATCATCTATGATGAATCCATACGTCCTAGGTATCTTTGGTACTATTCCAGATTTACGATTCGGTTGTAGTACAATAAGTCCATCTACAGGTTCTCTTATTTGACTTATAGTGTTTTGTGGATCTTGAACTCTTCAAGATCTATAATCCTCCCACTAGCCCCTTCAATGATAAACACCTTTATCTTAGAAGGTAGCATGTTTCGTAACAAACACCTTTTGCTAAGTAGGATTATAGAACATATACCCTAAGCTTATTTTAGGATGTCCCACAAATTGTACTTGTCAAATCTTGTCCCAAGCTTATCCTTTTGAAACCTTTTCACATAAGTTGGACAACCCCTTATCTTAACATACTTAAGATTAGGAATCCTCCCTGTCCATAACTTTTATGGAGTCTTGGGGCCGGATTTTAAGGTTACCTTTTTCGTAGATATGCAGCCATTTCTAGGGCATAACCCCAGAAGGATACTAGAATTTCGGTAAAATCATTATGGATCGTACCATGTCCAACAAGGTACGATTTTTCCTTTTAGATACATCAATTAATTATTGTGTATCAGGAGGCGTCCATTATGAGAAAACCATTTGAGATGATTTAGAAACTCATTGCACAAGTATTTCTTCCTTGATCCGATCAAAGAATCCTAATACATTGCCAATTTGTTTCATTTCTGAATTCTTTAAACCTTTCAAATAATTCACAATTGTATTTCAGCAAATACACACATTCAACTTTTTGAATGATCATCTACTTTTTCTTATACTAGTTTGTTCAATTTGCAAAATAATTTTTCATGTAAGTCAAGTATACAAAATCCATTAAGTAATATTTCAGTTCTATACAAAACATTAATATTTTAAATAGAACAACAATTGTTCTTAATTATAATACCAAAGATTTTATTGTCCAACAATAAAATGGAAATAATGTTTCCAACGAGAACTAGAATATAATAACAACTTATTGACTTAATAGATTTGCTCAAAGGCGTTGCTAAAGTATAAGTTCCTATGGTTAATGCAAAGAACCTTTGCTTCATTTTTCACACATAGGATTACTTATCTTTGTTTAGCTTTCTACTTACCTTGGTCCCTTCATAAATCTATATTTATGATAACCAAAGTCGATTTCAATACCCAAGTAGAACCTTGACTTAAAGAAAATTTATTTTAAATCATGAACAAAATTGTATTTATAACCAAACTTCACTAAGCTTCTTCCGTTAGCTCTGCAAGATGCTTCTCAGCTTTCTTTCGAGGTTCAGGCTTATTGCAAAGTGAAGCAAACTCCTTTGATATCCGTGACGCTTTTGTTCTTATTATCCTTTGTTTTTGCCTTTCTATTTACCTTATTTGAATCGTTATTCTTTTAGAAGATCCTTTGGCCCCTCTACAAGTAAGACATGGTCTTTCTTCGTTGAAAGTGACTCTCAACATTTTTCAACATGTTAAGCAAATCAATGGTACGATATCTAGCTTGTTCATATGAAAAATTCACAACAATTGTGAAAGGAGTCCGGGAGTGAGTGCAAGATCAAATCTTGGCTCAACTCTCCATCCATGACAAAATTCGTTGTCCTAATTGATCAATTAAATTGATAATGTTAAGGATTTTTATTTGTACTGTAGTGTCATCGGTCATTCTAGATCGAAAGAGCTCCTTAGATATCTGATATTTATTAGTCCTACTTTCCTCACCATCAACTACTTGATGTGCAGGAATATAGTAGGCGTATCCATAGTTTCATGCTGACGCTGAAGCTCGTTACTCATGGATGCGAGCATGATGCATTGAGCCAACTGTGCATCATCTTGTCACTTTCTAAAAGTAGCAATTTCTTCCTCAGAGGCATTGTCTGCAACCATTGCAGGGATAGGCGTATTAAGGACATAAGATAACTTTTCAGCCGTGAGAACTTTTTTCAATTTCCTTAGCCAATCCATTTAATTCGGTCCTATTAATTTAGCATCTAATATGCTACACAGTGATAGTAAATTAGACATTATCAAATTCTGTAAATGAATTTGTAATTAACAACATTTTAACATACATTCTTTTATTAATTACCAAAATAATTTAGGTCTTGTTTTAAATTGGTATCTCCCACTATTTTCTTCAAACTATATTACCCTCAATTATATAGTTCGGCAAAATCTAATTAAAGATTTGCTAGTGAGAATAAGGATCCCATTTCAAATGTATATAGCCTTGTGGTGACACAACAAACTATATATAAATAAATAGATAGACAACTCTTGTCAATTACATCAACTATGCAACTCCTTTTATTTTGCCTCTTAGATCATAATGGTCAAGTGTGTGCACATCCGAACTAAAATGATTTAAGTTAAGTCTAACCTAGCACTCCATATATTCAAAAAAGAAAAATATTGTCCTTGTGGTGACACAACAAACTCATATTAAATTTTTAATACTCTATTAATTTTATCATGCTAGAAGGCGACGTTTGATATTCAAAATATCTTTGAACGCTTAGGACTTAATATAAAAAAATTGAGGGATTTGTTATTAATTTGTCTCATCTTGTTTAGCGCGCATGCACACACACACACACACACACACACACACACACACACACACACACACATATATATATATATATATAAAATATGCGTCATATTAATTAACATGCGAAGCATGTTTGCATAATATATATATATATATATATATATATATATATATATATATATATAGTATAAGCACATATGAAATACTATATTCTACATGGATTGATTATGAACTTTTATTCTAGTTTGGTTCACTAGAGCCACCAAGTGAACCAAAAGGTCAAACCCTAGGGGTTCAAGAATTAATATTTAAATATAACTATTACATTTAAACACGGGCTCCATTACAAACGGGTCTTCAAGCGCTCCTTGTTCCTTGATCTTCAATTTTTCAAAATTAATTATAACTATTCCTATTACAAAACTATTTAAAAATAAATAGAAACCTTGATCAGCAGTCAAGGGGAAGTACATAGGAGGGAGATAGAATTTACATTAAAAAAAATTAGAGAATACGAGGGTACTGCAGAACCCCATTTAATAAAACTCATACATTCATGCATCCAACTAAAATAAAATCCAATCACATCGGTCAATAGTCCATAATCAATCACATTTATTATCATACACATCACTATACGATCAATAAATAACATTCATCTCATGAATAATAAACATTCAATATATATATTGATATCATTTAATGGGCAAATTTAGTTAGTATAAAATCTAATTTTGAATAAAAATAACTCCTTTATTTTAATCCAAATTTAAATCAAAATAAAACTATTTTATTTTAATTTATCCTATTTTGAATAAAATAAACTACTTTATTTTAATCAAAATCTTTAATCAAAATAAACTCCTTTATTAAAGGAACCACAGATTCTCTTTCCTATTCACAAATAAACTCCTTTATTTTGAATTATATGAAATCTTATTTCATATCTAAATAAACTCCTTTATTTAAGGAAATACGATTCAATTTCCTATTCACAAATAAACTCTTTTATTTTGAATAATATGAAATCTTATTTCATATCTAAATAAACTCCTTTATTTAAGGAAACGTGGAATCCAATTTCAACTCCAATTAGTTATTATGGAATCAAATTCCAACTCTAATTAGTTAGCATGAAATCCAATTTTAAAATTAAAATAAACCTTTTATTTTAAGATTAAAATAAACTTTTAATTTTAAAATTAAAATAAACTTTTTTTTATTTTAATTATAAAATTATTAAAAATATTATTTATATTACATATATAATATAATAATAATAATTGTTCCTTCCTATTTGCGTATCATCACCCTTACCATGATTGCATGATTGCATGATTATATATATATATATATATATATATATATATATATATATATATATATATATCGGGTGAGATCGTAAGGACTCTTTTACTTTGTTAAAATGCGAACTTTTTTTTTTTTTTGTTTGTTTTGGTTTTTTTTTTAAAAAATAACTAAAAAAAAGTTTAATATTTTATGGAACTGAAATTTTTCATAATATGATTAAAGTTTGGATGTGATTTGGATACGTTATAACAAAATAGTCTGCATGCGATACATGCAGACTCGTACCACCATTTTTTGCATAGGTATTCAAATCACGCCCAAAACATTATATTATGGAAAATCAGTAAGACTCCTTTACTTTGTTAAAATGCTAACTTTTTTTGTTTGTTTTTTGGTTTTTTTAAAATAACTAAAAAAAAAAGTAATATTTTATGGGCTCAAAATTTTTCATAATACTGATTGCTTTGGATGTGATTTGGATACGTATAACAAAATAAGTCAGTCAGCATGCTTCGCAATGCGCATATACCACCATTTTTTGGTATAGGTATTCAAATCACGCCTAAAACATTATATTATGGAAAATATCGCCCATAAAATATTAAATTTTTTTTTTTAGTTATTTTAAAAAAAACAAAAAAAAAGGTCCGTATTTTAACAAAGTAAAGGAGCCCTCACCTGATCGGTTCTGTATATATATATATATATATAACTAAAATCTATATATATTTAATACTCCTGTACGGTCACCTATAACCTTTTTAAAAGGTTTTACATGTACAAGGATAAAATGTATCACCTGTTTCAAAAAATATTACATGTAACTTTTAAAAGGTCCATGATAACCCACCTGCATCACATGAAACTCCTGAGTGCCTTAAAATAAGAAATCATGGGTCACGAAATAGTACATAGATTTCGCGATTTCCTCTTCTTCTTTTTTTTAATTTTATACAACCATTTATGTCCAATTAAATTATTCTAAACACATCAATATACATATCAAATTATAACAATTAATAATTCGCATATAAGTTTTGCTTTGATACCACTGTTAGGTTTGTAATATTCATGAATGCAATCAAAATGCATAAAAGTAAAGCGGAAACGTGAAAAATCAGAGTTTAAAAATTTTACAAACCATATACCCGGATCATCCTTTATGCACAATTATTAATTAAACGAAAAGATATGAAGAACAAGAATCATACCCTTGAAGATTCGAGCTTCCTCAGGTACAAGTTCACCTCCAATCCTTTTCGCGTTCAACTTTAATCCATCAAGTTTGGTTCCTTCCTTTGATCAACGTTAGCCACCAAGTGTTTGGCCTCTAGAGGTGATCCACCAAAGAAGAAGAAGGATTCAAGAAGATGGGTATTTGACAAATCCCTAGTTTTTCTATCTCTCATAGAAAAGGATGTACTCTCCCAACTATTGAAATTACGTATTCACGTGTTGTGAAAGTGTCAACCACCACACCCATAATAAGACTCCTCTTATTTATAGATGTAGGCAACCCTCCTTAACAATTAAGGAATTGAGTTTTATTTAATTAATTAAACCTCTTTAATTAATTAGGCTCCTAATCTTATTAGAAATAATTAATTAAAATCTTTTAATTAATTTAACCTCCTAATCTTATTAGGAATATATGAGAGTACTTTTATTAATTAATTCCCAAACTCTTTTAGGAATTAAATAATAATAATAATAATAAGACTCCTCTTATTAATTTATATTTAATATTTCCAAAATATTAAATAATAATATATTAAGCTATTTAATTTATTCTATCACCATAGATTAAATTAAATATACTTAACTTATTATTACGATTATGCCATTAACTTCTTAAATAATTATTCTTCCTTTTTATGGTGTAACTCTTTAGGTTATTTATATTAAACCTAGGTTGTGAATAAATCAATTAGAATAATTCTAATCTTATTTAAATAAATAAATTAAACTAATAATTTATTTAAATAAATAATATTTATTCTACAATAGGATAAGCCTCCCTAGCGATCAACGACTTTTCGGATAATATAGATTTCAACATTAATCATAAAAGAACCTTTGAGTAAATAGTTATCAGACAATTCAATCCTTCCACCATACAATGTCCCAATTAAATAAAAGACATGGAATTACTGTCAAGTCTTATTTTATTTAATTATATGTATCTCGACTCTTAAATGCACAACTCCAAAAAATGCAAATTAGAAACTCCTTTCTAATTTCATTCTGCCTTGCCCAAAGACTACTGGGTTGTCATTTATCGAATCACATATGACATTTCTCTTCTTTTACTAGAAGTGGTAGATTCTTTATTGATCATACATTATCTCCATGTATAACTTATTATACCCAAGCATACCCTTTGATATACCCTAAGGGTCTTAAGGAATAAGTCAAAGTATAACTCATCATACACAAGATACTATGATGATCTCAAGTCCAAGGATCACTTGTACTACTATCACTACAGGAATTTCTATTGACAGACAAGTAAAACTCCATTAAATATTCCTTAGCGAGCCAATGCTCAAAGAACTTATTCTCTAATAAGAACCTACATACTTGCTTTAGTGTCTCCACACAAATGATCATGAGATCAATCATCCTCATCCAATGAGCAAGTTAACGATGTATGTAAATCTATCCGGATTCACTAATCCCCAATTTAGTGATCCAACGATTGGGAACTATTTTAGTTTTAAGCTTTCTAAGAATTTAGATCTCATTAGAATGATCATCATCATTATTCTAAAAGCATTGCTTAAAACTATGGGTTTATCACATATTATAAAACAAAGATCATGTAGATAATTAAAAGTCTTTAATAAATTAATACTTTTTATTAATAAATGAATAAGATTGTTACAAAGTATATGCTTTATCATCAAACATGATTGAATTGTGTGCATACTACTTTCAGGTACTATTCATGACAAAAATTGATTTCTTTTCTGTCCAAATTATTTTTGATACAATATTATTCTTTAATTTTACTCCACAAAGCAGTATCATGTTGACAATTTGGACATTATTGAATTTGAAATAAATTGAATTATAAATCTTTAATATTTATCTTTGATCTCGTTTGATTGAATTCTTATATCATTGTCATCATCCTCATGTTTATATTGTGATGAAAGTCATCTTTGGCCCGTAATACATAGATGGACTGTTGATTGGTATGATTATGACTAGGAATTATGTATCAGTATAATCATGACCATTGATGATAATAACGAATATCCTTCGCCCGTAGTGCATGGATGATTCTTGGATGTGATAATAATGAATATCCTTGGCCCGTAGTGCATGGATAATTCAGTGATGTGGATTATTTATTGAGCTGAGTCTCAGCGATAAAATATTAATGATAAACTTCTAAATCATATAAGATAGTAGATATCATGCTCTACTTGACTCTTCTAATGGATTATTTGTTCCACTGCAGTTAAACTTGTTGTTTATTGTATTCTATCAGTTTAACATTATTGACGGCTAACGATAATTTATTCTACATTATCATAGTCATAATATTCTTTACTGGGCTAGTTGAGCTCACCCTTTGCTTTTATTGTTCTTTTCAATAAATGAGAATATAGTTGGGACTAGTCGGGGAATGGAGTGATTGTCCAAGCTGGTGGCTATAGTAGCCCTCACTATTCTATGAAATAGTGTGATAATAAATGTAATGAGGACTTCATTTGAGTTTGTATATTATCTATGAGATAATATTTGTGTTAAAATTGTGACACCCCCAAATCCGGGTACTTCAATTCCCACGGGATTTGGTGTTCATTGTCCAAACATCATGTATCTATCTACCCATAATATATGAAAAACCATAAATAGATAGAATTAAATCCTCTCCTTATGGAGTTACAACATCTGAATGTAAATACATCAATCCCAGGTCATACTAACCTTAAATCTCAAATGCGGAAACATAAATAAATAATAAGTCTTACACAACTTAACATAAGTCTGAAACATAAATACATCAAATAAACAACAAGTCTTCCTCACTTGTTAACTTTGCCCTTGCCTTTGCTAGTAGAAGGCTCGTCGGACCTTTCGTTCTTAACTGCAATGTTATTATTACGCAAAAGTGAGCACTATTGCCCACAAGTATAATAATATAACTATAAAATAATAACATGGGAATGAATCAAAGACTTCTGAAATAAGAAAACTCGGCTTTTGAATCAAGAATGAATAACAAGAATCAAAAGAACTTCTGAGGGTCATAAGACCTTGAACTACGTCCTAGGTTATCAAGTGTTTATACTTGAAACCTTTAACAGTCATAAGACTATGGACTCTTCTTCTTGTACTTAGGGGGATCATCCCTTAGTACCATACTGTGCACAATATCTTAACGCTAAAGCATAATTAATCCCCTATAACAGGATTATTCATCTCAGTTTGACATTAGAGTTCGCACCAAAAGAAGTTTGGTTTGGATAAGCTCAACAATGGTTCTAAAATTTAGAACGTTCATCAACTATGGACTAATCGAATCAATAAGGGTTCTCTAGTCTTACAAGGTTCAACAATAATTGATATTCAATTTGAATAATAAAATTCATGATGTATACAATCGAATAAGTATTATATAATAGGAATCATGCTTTTAAAGAATGATAACATCTAATATGAAATCTTGACTTGAACAATAAAAAACAAGATAGAATAAGGAACTTGCTTTATGTAAAGAAACAAGGTTTAAGAACTTGCTCAGATAAAGTTAGGGTTAGAGAACTTGCCTCGTGTGTAGGCTAAACGATTACTACTCTCATTCACCACAAGTCCTACACACATACCAATGCATTCATGACATTCATTAGTTACATTTTCACTTAATTATTTAATATAACTCCACTTTATTTAACAAATCATTACCTTTGTAATTTAATTACTTAATTAAATTGGAATATTTTTATTCACTAACTATTATTACACTTTTAATAAATTATTTCATAATAATTTTCATCGAATATTTATTTTATTCCATAAATATTTTAAGTAAAATATTTATTTTATTTGATAAATATTTTAATAATAATTCTCATCGAATATTTATTTTATTCCATAAATATCTTAATTAAAATATTCATTTTATTTTATAAATATTTTGATAATAATTTTCATCGAATATTTATTTTATTTCATAAATATTTCAACTAAAATATTTATTTTATTTGATAAATATTTTAATAATAATTTCCTCAAATATTTATTTTATTCCATAAATATCTCAATTAAAATATTCATTTTATTTTATAAATATTTTAATAATAATTTCCATCAAATATTTATTTTATTCCATAAATATTTTAACTAAAATATTTATTTTATTTGATAAATATTTTAATAATAATTTCCATCAAATATTTATTTTATTCCATAAATATCTCAAGTAAAATATTCATTTTATTTGATAAATATTTTAATTAATTAATTAATTAATTATTTTATTTTAAATTTTTTATTTTTTTGCCTGTCGGGGCGGGGTAATTTAGTTTGGTAACGCCCGCCGGGGCGGGGTTACCCAGACTTAGTTTTTACAGTTTAGTTCGCGAACACATAACAAGGCCAATTTAGGCCAAAAAATGTTCCACCATATGTTCTCGTGAAGAACACAGAACATGGCCATAACTTACAATTTCCTTGTCCATACATTAATTTAAGCATACCCAAATACTATAATTCATATATGATCATTACCCAACCTTTCTAACATGATTTTAACAACTTAATTCATGCAATTACTTGAATCAAATCACATAATTTCACTGTTTTTATGAAAAACTCCATTTTTAACATTATTAACGAAATCAACCATTGCGAACTCGTTTTTCGACCAAATCAGTCCGTTTAAGTTTCGTTCTTTTCGTTTTTACATGTATAAATGAAATCATTCATCAATTTACCGATTAATATGCAATTTAAACCTAAATTTTTATACTTATAAGCCATATTCATATATTTTTATTTGTAAACTATAAAACTCTAATTTTAACATGATTTCATGGATTAATTACTCTAAAACACATATAAATAATATATAATTGAACTATACAGATTAATAAACATATACAACATCATAGATTTAACAATTAGCCATGAAAATTCAATTACAGAAGTTAAAAGCCATTTTTTATGAAAAACTTTAATAGCGTAAATTAAAACTGAGATTAAGGGTTTACGCTTGATTACTTTGTTATGATAAGGCAAGATGATGGAATGCTCTTCTTAACTGTCAATTTTTCCTTCCCAATTCACAAATCCTCTCAAAGTTTCTCTCTAATTTCTCTATTTTTCTCTCTGAACTTTCTCAGACTTGTAAAAAAAAATGAATTGAATGCGTATAAACTGACGTTGTTGGCCAACTCCCCTTAGGGCCATGTTTGGCTAGCTTATTAATCCCTTTTCTAATTTATTTTCATTAACTTATTTAATATATAGTTTAATAATGTCACACCCATTTAAGTAATTAATCAAATATATTATTTAATTTAATTAAATTAAAAAATTAGAATAGTTCCACAGTAAATCACATAGTTACATAATTAAATTCTCATTTATTAATTATGTCAAGTTGTAGACACTCGAAATTTTTCATTCCTGTTACTAACATTACAGGAGCGCAAAATCGTCTTTCAGAGATAACCCTAAAGGACAAGACAGTTCCAGTTCCGAAAATCCCACTAGAGAAGTCTTTTCCATCTTGGAGATGACCCCGAGATATTCAATCCTGGAAACAACACTGGAAGTTTCAGTCTCAACCTCGAAGATAACCCCGAGGAGTATAGTTGCAGTTCCGGAGATAACCCCGAAAAAGCTTCTTTCAACCCTTGCAGTCAGCTTCAACCTCGGAGATAACCCGAAGGCACTTAGTCCCAAACCTGGAGATAACCCCGGGAGGTCAGGCAGACCTCAAAGATAACCTTGAGGACATCCAGTACTTGTAGCAGCCTAATCTTAGAGACAACACTAAGCAACAACTGCTTTATCAGCCCAAACCAGAGATAACCCCGCTGAGGGGCAAAATCATCATTTTTCCACCTCGATCCCACATACGCGCTGTCTTAACATAGTTCAACATACATTCTACACAACAGTGTCCTACAATAACCAAATAGTTGCAATCCTGAGTGACTACTACACAGGACAGCACATCAGATGGAATTTGAAGCTTGAAGACCAAGGGCATGGTCTCATCTTCCTGACTTCTTACAACCTCTAATCCTATATCATTTGTGTAGCTCTCAACAACAACACTCCGTAAAAGGTCTTATACACCTCAATCAGAGGCTCAAATTGAAGTTCTAAAAGTTTGAACGGACATCATGTTACATGCGTGCACGTACTTCAAGACGGCAGGACTCGCGGACCCCGGGGCACCCCGGGCAGCTGCAGGTATACCTACGGCTCCCCCTCTATAAATAGAGGGCTTAGGGTGACCATTTTGTAAGAGAAAACGACGACGAAGCCCTGTCCAATTTCCTCTGTACACACTATAAACTGAGTGCTTTCTCATTTTAAACACTTGTGAACTTATATATTGCTATATTTTTACTGGTGGGAACCGAGTGTTCATCCAGTTAAAGTTATAGAAGTCTTCTTTGGCAGTCCACTGTAAGCCTTCTTACATCTTTCAAAGCCTTTTCTCCATATCTTGCACACACTGTTCTTCACATTGAGAATCATGTTACGTGTGTATGCCCATATGGACTAACATTATCGAGTTATGCCTCGTTTGAGCCTGGACTCACATCCAGAGCGTTTACTGCTTATATATATATATATATATATATACTTATATATATAAACTGTTGTCAGACTCTATTCAATCAGCCTGGATTTTACATCTGGAGAGTTTACTGCTTTAGTATATATATATATATATATATATATATATATTTCTGTCCGGTCTGGAGTTTACTTCGTGGCCTTTTACTATTTTATTTACATTTTGTCCCGCCTGGAGTTTACTTCGTGTCGGTTGATCGTTTTTACTGCTTTATTTACATTTTTGATCCCCCATGGAGGTGTTTCGTGGTGGTTGATCGTGTCCCTATATATATATTTACCACTTATATATTTACATTTCTGATCCCCCATGGAGGTGCTTCGTGGTGGTTGATCATGTCTATATATATATATATATATATATATATATATAACTGCTTACAACTTTCATATAAATTGCTACATCATGTGAGCCTAGGAATCATGTGATCACAGATTCAGTCTCCTGAATCTAGATTCGGTTCCCGTGATGGACATTTCCAGCTGTAAGCAGCTTGCAAATTATTCATGGTGTTTGAATTTCCTTAGATGGCTTTCATGCCCATGAGGAGTTCGGCACTGCTTTGTACATTATTTTATCGAAGATGATTCGCATATCGAAAGTAAAAGTAATTAAGCCGAACACTTAATAAAATGGAAGTATCAAAGGCCTCAATTACTATTGAGCATAAGGGTTTGAAAAACCTCACTGCTATATCTTGTTTAAAACTGAATTTTTACACAAATTCTAACCCTTTGTATATAGGTGCGAACGAGGCATAGCACTACTTCTAAATAATTGCACATTGACCCACACACACACATTTATATAATAATTTAATTGAAAAGTGGCGGTCACCCTGGTAACACGAATGTCGGGGGTTGCCTAACACCTTCCCTCCACATAAGCAAATCCTCGGACCCTAATGAATCTCAGTTTCATAGACCAGTTTAGCAGTGTCACATCACGTGGTCAATGTGCAAACCTTTTCCCAGTTAAGTTGGTGCAACCATTTAAAAATACTAACTGGCGACTCTTATAGTCGAATCATCGACATATAAATGTCGGACCTTTTCACAACATATTTTTCAAACAAATCACACCTAACATGAGAACACCAAAAGATAAGAACAGAAAAGGGACAGTAAAAATCCCAACGTCGATAGGTGGTGACTCTGTTGGGGACACCAGTAAGAGGACTTAAGCCGCTACTACAAACTTTTTAAAACTGTTATATGCATGTGTGTGGATATTGCATTTACATTTTGATGAATGTGTATGAACTTACTGCACATAATGCTTTACACTATATCTGCATACGATATTAGTGCTTTGCACATGTCATCATTCCCATAACGGTGAGACACGTTGCATGTGAATGTATGTTGTGTGGTTCCTCCACCAGGAGGCTATCCCGTTGGTGTTTGATTACTGGACTCGTAGGGAGATTAATTCCAACAAGGCTCAGGAAAGGCACCACCCAGATTCGCTCCAGTTGAAAGACCTGATTAACTTCCTGTCAAGTAAATTGCGATGATCTGGGAACCTTCATGCCAAAAAGCCGCGAGAGTAACCTAAGATAGGTCATCCTCTAATAAACCAAACCCAGAGGAAAATTTCTTCATGCTTTCCATTTTCAATTACTTGTAAAAACAATTACTTATAATTTCATTCCATGTCAATCTCTATGTAATGGAAAATATGAAAAACATGTGTACATGCATATTAAAGCTGGGCATGCTATCAACTGACATCCGTTTTGCAGGATAATACTCCTAAAAATGGACACATTATGATAGCATGTAAACATTTATACATTCCCTAAGACTAAACTACATAAGTTTTTATAGGGAAACAATTGAGCGTGTTACCCGTTCAAAGTCCAAGAAGGCCATGAGCCTACATCCAATTATGTCTTCATCTGATCAGTCTAATCCTGATCCTGTCTCTCATGAGGAGTTTGATGGATTAAGAAAACAAATTATAGATTTGGCTATTCTGCTTAAAGAACTACACCAGTCTACTCAGGGTTCACGAATACCTGTACATAAAGAATCCTCTGCACATGGAGGAACACAAGGTGCAAATCAAGCAAATCCAATACCTGAGCTTCAGTTAGATAAGTCCAACAAAATTCCTGAAAACACCCATCTCAAAGAAGATCCAGACACCAGTCATATCAGGAAAAAAGTCCTTCAAATGGAAGAGACCATTTGGTCTATAAAAGGGATTGGTGCACACGGGAGTGTCTCATATGCCGACCTTTGCATATTCACTAGTGTCCATTATCCAGAGAAGTTCAAGACTCCTAACTTTGAAAAGTATGATGGGTTGGGAGATCCTTATACACATTTGAAGGTGTTCATCGGAGAACTCGGATCTTATGCCGAGGATGAGAAGCTTAGAATGCAGCTGAACTGGAGAAGCTCGATCATGGTATACCAGATTAGACAATTCTAAGATCCATAGCTGGGAAGAGCTAGCTCATGCCTTCCTTAGTCAGTACAGTTTCCAGTCTTAGATGGCTACTGACCGGTACCAAATTACCAAAGTCAAGAAAAAGTCTAATGAGTCTTTCATAGAGTATGCTCAAAGGTGGAGGCGCCTTACTGCTCAAGTTATTCCTGCTATGACGGAGTCAGAAATGGTGATGAACTTCATAGACATACAAGAAGCTCCTTTCTATGAAAGAGTCTTAGCTGGCATTGGCAAACCATTTTTTGAAATGATCAAACATGGAGAGATGGTTGAGATGGGATTGAAGTCAATAAAAATTCAAGACCTAACCGCTTTAAAAGATGTTGCTAAACACATCTAGTCCAGAACTTATGGAAACAACCCCTGGAGGGTCCATAAGAAGAAAGAGGAGGATGTTTCCTTGATACTACAAGGTCAAAAAGGCAATCAAAATATGCCTATCTAGAGGAGAAATTACTCCCCTTTTCAAGCACATTCTTCCAATCCTACATTGACGAAGGCTGGAGAAGTCAAATGCAATCAAGTGTTCACACCCCTAGGGGATTCACTCGAGAATGTTCTCAATCTTCTGACCACCCAGAAGAAAATTACACATCTTCTTCCACCAGCCAACCCGAATGGGAAGGGTTTTAATGCTACGCGGAAGTGTGCTTATCATGCCGGGGCACTGGGACATGATACTCAGGATTGCTGGGCCTTGAAACTTAAGATCCAGGACTTAATCGACAACAGTGAGATCATGGTAACTAAACCCGACCAACCTCATGTGCAAGACAACCTTTTTCCTCAACATAAAGAGGAAGATGTTAATGAGATTAATTGGAGCAGTGGACAAAGTTCCAATTACGTTATTGAATCTTCCCAAACCAGCAAGGATGGTACTGACAAATGGGATTACGCATAGTTCCAGTTTATAATGGAACGAAAGATGAAAGCTCTTTCTAAGCAAGTAGACCAATTGGCAGAACTGATGATCCATCAGCACCAAGTCACAAGACAATTAGTTAGTCAGGAGCATGCTAGTCTCCTTCCTATTGTTATGAGCACTCCATCATCTCCTTCAAAAAGTGAAACACTGGAGGATAAAGTTGCAAAAAGAGCAAGTGCTAAATCCCGTCGGGATTTTGCCAATAAGAGGGAATTTACATACATGGGCCAACCTATGGAGGAGATATTTCAGATGCTGATCAATGAAGAAAGAATTACATCCCTTCTTATAATTAATCCATGGTCAAGACGGTTCAAATCTAATGGAGCATGCCAGTATCACTCCCACTCTCGCGGTCACATCACAGAAGAATGTTGTGCACTCCGCCATCTCATTTAGAATTTAATTGACAGCGGTGTCCTATAGATGGTAGATAACGACACTTTGTTACTCAAGAGTGGGAACACATGTACTACAAAATGGAAGGACGACATAGCAGTTATATCCATTGAGGATGATTTGGCTACCAGACCACCACAATACAAATAATTCAACTCAAGGGTGTTGAAAATCCTTTGAATGTGGCTGCACCGAAGCCAATTCTCTTGCCATCTAGGCCACAGTATCCTGTTGTCAACCTGAAAAAAGTTTCATGGAATTATGGAGAAGCTGAAGGGTCTATATCACACATAAATGTTGCAGTGTCGAAAGAGAATCCATTATATCTTCCCTATCGGGTGATGAAGCCTACCATCAAATAAAAGGGGAAAGTTCCCATTGAGAGGATTGAAGAGTTCCTCCGTACTATGGGCCATAATGAAGCCAAAGTGGTTTTAAGCTTGAGAGAAGCTCCATAACAAATTTCCATACTGGACTTGGTTTCTCTTCCGAAGATCACTAGAAGGTTTTGCTGAGGGTCTTGGAAGAAGCCCATTTGCCAAAATCAGTAGATGTTGAAAATTCCAACATCCAGTTTATCACATTTTTAACAACAATGTGATATCTTTCACTAATGAAGACATACCTCCCGAAGGAACTGGTCATTGCAAGCCGTTGCACATAGCGTTGTTGTCCTCCGGATACATAGTGGGAGGAGTTTTGATAGATGGTGGATCATCTTTGAATATCTGCCCTTATGCCACCTTGGAGAAGATGAATATCAACCCCAAGAGGATCAAAAGCAGCCATACGATTATCAAAGCTTTTGATGGATCCCGACGAAATATTGTTGGGAAAATTGAGCTACCTGTAGAGATTGGTCAACATATATTCAGTGTATCCTTTCATATGCTCAAGATCGCCACAAGATACAACCTGCTTTTGGGAAGACCGTGGATTCATATGGCTGGATTTGTCCTTTCCATCCTTTATCAACAACTCAAGTACATTATCAACAATAGCCTAATCACTGTTAATGCTAAGCCGGAATGTACTGAACAAGGTGACATATAACTCATCAGCTTCAACACAGAAGTTCAGCCGGCCAGTTTCCATACCCTAGAGGTGAGCAACACTCATTACCATCCAATTGGGGCTTCACCTCTCACACCCAAGATTTATGCCGAAGTAATGTCGGCCACTCAAGAGATGATGTCATTGGGTCATCAACCTGGACAAGGGTTAGACAAAGATCATCAGGGCATTAAGCGCCCAATTCAAGTTCCCAGGCAAACAGGGACAGCTGGATTAGGTTATTCTACTAGCTCCAGTCGCAGGAATCCTCATAAGCACAAAAAAACTCCTTCATCTTCAGCCATACGGTGATTATCTCCACCTACAGAGGTCCTGATTCCTGATCCCGAAGTGGAAGAAGAGGAACGGAGACGTAAACAAGACTTTGCCAGGAGATTGTCTCATCTATGCATCATTTTACATGATGACAACACAAATAGATGCACTCTAGACGATGATTGTCCAGACATTATGGTCATTATTCAGGAGAAGGAGGACAATGATGGCCACTTCATCACTGCCGTCCATCAGGAGTTCACCCTTGACAATTGGAGCAGCACTCCTTGCATTTGTTAACAAGGGTAAAAAGGGCAGAAACTCTCTATGCCCTATAGATTGTTTTAACTGCTTACTTTACTGTACAGTATTAGCAGTTATTTTGTCAGTACATGCTAACACTTTGTATGATTTAATAGTTTCATATATTAAGTGAAAACATATTTTGTTTTAGGACTCTGAACTTAGATGTGCCTATACTTGCTGATGAAGTGCCTTTTCTCCGCAAGGATTGTAACTTTGTTGAAAAGTTGAACTCAAACTGGATGGAAATACAAGAGAACATTGAGATACCTCAAGAGATCAAGGAATGGGTTGAGGATAAACCCAAGCCAAATCTTGATCAAACCACCTCAATTAACCTCGGAACCTTAGAAAACCCTAAACTAATCCAAATTGGTACATACCTCACTCCAAACCAAAGGAATGACATGGTTACATTATTAACCCAATTCTAGGATGTGTTTGCATGGTCTCACGAAGAGATGGTGGGTTTGTCCACTGATATCATCATACATCGCCTTCCCAATAAAGAGGGATTCAAGCCAGTCAGGCAGAAGCTCATGCGATTAAAACCTAAGTGGAGTTTAAAGGTTAAAGAAGAAATTGTGAAACAATTTCAAGCCAGCATCATCATGGTGTCCACATACCCTGAATGGCTATCCAACATATATATTCCCCGTGCCTAAACCGGGAGGAAATGTGCGAGTTTTTGTGGATTACCGGGATCTAAATAAAGCTTGCCTTAAAGATAACTTTCCCGTGCCATTTATCCATATACTCATTGACAATACTGCTCAATACGACATGTACTCTTTTGCTGACTACTTTATGGGGTACCGTCAAATTATGGTTGCTGAAGAGGATCGTGAGAAAACTGCATTCATCACGCCTTTGGGAACCTTTTGCTATGGACGGTTGTCATTCGGCTTCATCAATACCAGAGCTACCTACCAACGGGCTATGATGGCTCTTTTCCACGACTTAATGCACAAAGAGATAGAGATCTACGTGGACGACATCATTGTCAAATCCCAAAGGGAAGATGGCCACTTAGACCATCTCAAAAAGCTCTTCAACAGGTTGCGTAAGTGCAACTTGAAGTTGAATCCAGCCAAGTGCGCATTTGACGTTAAATCAGGCAAGTTACTAGGTTTTCTAGTCAGCCACAAAGGGATTGAGCTGGATCCCATCAAAATCTAGGCCATCACGTAGATGCCCATTCCTCAAACAGAGAAGGAAATACGGGGATTTTTAGGAAGGATCAACTTCATTAGCAGGTTTATTTCCCAACTCACAGCAACCCGTGAGCCTATCTTCAAGTTGCTAAGGAAGAAATCCTCCATGAAATGGAACGATGAGTGTCAAAAAGCCTTCCTTACAATCAAAGAGCAGCTGGCTAAAGCTCCTATTTTTGTACCTCCCAGGGATGATGTTCCCCTGTTCATGTACTTGTCCATTAATGACAATGCCATGGGCTGCATACTAAGACAGAAAGACGATAGAGGCTAAGACCGAGCTATCTACTACCTCAGTAAAAGATTCAGCAGTAGTGAACACAAGTACACTCTGATTAAAAAGACTTTTTGTGCTTTAGCATGGGCTTCCATGAGGTTACAGCATTACCTCCATGGTCACACAACCCATCTCATATCCCGTGTGGATCCTCTCAAGTACGTGTTGAGTAAACCTATGTTAAATTATCAGCTGTTCAGATGGCACTTGATCCTACAGCAATTTGACATCGTCTACATGACACAAAAGTATATCAGAGGTTAAGGAATTGCGGATCAGCTGGCTGTCGCACCTTGAGAGGATTTCAAACCCTTAAAAACATACTTCCCCGATGAAGGGGTAATAACAATACAGCAATACCATCAGTATGATACACACCAATCATGGAAAATGTAATTTAATGGAGCTGTTAACATGGAAGGTTCTGTAGCTGGAGCAGTTCTAGTATCCGGTACGGGGGAGCAATATCCCGTTGCCATCAAATTGTAGTTTGTCAGCACCAATAACACAGCTGAGTATGAAGGCTGTATCATGGGACTCAAACTTGCCCAATCAATAGGTATCAGGTGGTTAACTATCTTCGGAGATTCAGAATTGGTGATCAAACAATCCACATGAATCTATCATACCAAAGAACTACATTTTTTGCCTTACCATCGGTAAGTTTTACAGATGGCTTCAGAGTTTGAAGAAGTAAACTTCCTCCACATTCCTCGGAATAGGAATGATTTTGCGGATGCACTAGCAACTTTGGCCTCCTTGATCAATATACCTGATAAGGAAATTATATTAGAGAAGTATCGGATGAGCTACCTCCCATCCATCACCCTTGGTATCAACATATCAAGGAGTACTTACGAGATAGATCTACACCCGCTGAGGCGAGCCTGACTAAAAGAAGGCGGATCCATCGATTGGCTATGAAATTCTACATGAGCGGAGATGCACTCTATGCAGGACTAGGTCTCCTCAGATGTTTGGACAAGGACCAAGCTCAGAGGCTTATGGATGAAATCCATGGTGGAGTATATGGCCCACACAAGAGTGGCCCTCTGCTTGTCAAAAATATCCTCAGAATAGGGCACTACTGGCTCTTGCTTAAGGCTGACTGTGATGATCAAGTCAAGAGATGCTACCAATGCGAAATTCATGGGAATGCTATCCACACCCCTCCGAGGGAGCTCCATAACATGAGTTCACCTTGGCCCTTCTCAATGTGGGGAATGAACGTGATCGGGCGTATTGAGCCTAAAGCCAGTAATGGGCATCAGTTTATCTTCACCATGATCGACTACTTCACCAAATGGGTAGAATCAGCCTCCTTCCCCAGGGTTACCAAAGAACTTATCATTGGTTTCATTAGAAACAATGCCATTTGTCGATATGGACAACTAGAGGTGATTGTGTTAGATAATGCTAAGAACCTCAACAACAAAATGATGGAGGAGTTGTGCAGTAAATTCCACATCAAACACCTTAACTCTGTCATCTACCGTCCAAAGATGAATGATGTTGTTGAAGCGGCTAATAAGAACATTAAGAAGATCATGCAAAAGTTGTCCACTAATCACAAAGGATGGCCTGACTTATTGCCTCTAACTCTATTAGCCTACAGAACTTCAATGCGTACTTCCATTGGGGCAACCCCCTACTCATTAACGTATGGGATGGAAGAGTTTCTCCCCATAGAGGTGGAAATGGAATCCCTCAGAGTGTTGATAGATGCTCAGCTGGATGTAGACCAATGGTTGCAAGACATGTATCACCAATTGTCTATAATAGATGAAAGGCGAAGTGATGCTATCTTCCATGGTCAGTTATACCAACAAAGGATCGCCAGATCCTGCAACAAAAAAGTTCGGCTACGGCAGTTTAAACAACATGACTTGGTTTTGAAGAAGATCATTGACAACCAAGATCAGTCAAAGGGAAAATTTTCTCCAAACTGGGAAGGCCCGTTTATTGTCAAGGAGGTATTGACAGGAGGTGCTCTCAGGTTACAGAACATGGACGGCGATGAATTTCCATAGCTCATCAACTCGAACACCGTAAAATGGTACTATGTCTGAAGTTACCATCAAGCAAACATCCTAGTTTTGGATCACCAGATCCCCAGTCATTTCAGGTTTTCTAACCCTTACTACACATAACCTTTCTTTATACCCATTTGCCCCATCAGGGAAACACACTTTTCAAGCCAACAGCCTAATTTTCAGATCATCAGATCTTTCACTCAACTTCATTTCAAACCATTTAGGTTATCCCATCAGGGATTAAACCTTTCACACCCGCAATTTTGTCACACTACGGATAAGACTCTTCACACCTACAGTTTGTCCTGAACATGGGATCAAACATTTCCCCCGCAGTTTGTCTTGAACATGGGATCAAACTTTTTCGGCTACAAATCGTCCTGAACATGGGGTGAACTATGTTGACCTAATCTCCACGATACCTGGGAGTACATAGGCAACAATTTTATATGGCCCGGTCGCAATAAAAAAACAAAAAAAAAACAACAAAAATATTTCTACACCCTTCTATACAAACAAAAATCACAAAAACATTTCTACACCCTTCTACCCTTTTACATACAGCATTGAACCTCTTACACCAGGTTCGAACTACGCAGACCTAATATCCTCTTCAATAGGAATACGTAGGCATCCATTTATGGTTCGGTCTTACCCTTACCAAAACAAATACTTGTCAGCGGTACTGGGATCATACTTCAATCCACCACATTTTTTCGGCTTCAGACCAAAGGGATGGAACTACTTGGCCTCCCCATAAATGGGAGAGTTGACGACCATCTAAGTTGCGGTTTATTCCTCGAAGAGCAACACTAATCCATAAAAGATGGAACTATTTTGGATCGCCTCTTCAATAGGAGTACCGATAACCATCTGTGGTGCGGTGAATCTCAGAGAGGAAAAGTCACACTCCTCTCCACCTCTACATACAGAAACTATTCCCAAGACACCAAAGAGGGTAGGGATACACACAGATCAACAATCCATTTTGAAAGATCCTGCGACATCTTAATGTCCACCCATCAAGGATGAGTTCAAAATACATCAAGATCACAAGCCCTGAAGAAGCATGCAAATATCAAGCAAGTAGCAAGGCACAACTAAAAGGGAAGTGAATCAAAATATATTTCCATACCATATATAATGTTGTTTGATATATACAATATGTGTTGTACATGACAAAATGGCTAAGCTAGTCTGTGCAAGAAAATACAAGTTTATCTACAATCCCGTGGATATACGAACTATCAAGTCCAACATAGCATCTCTCTCTGAAGAATGAGGCAACACCGCAAGCTCCTGCCCAAGGGTATATACACGAGCTAACAGATCCGTAGCCAACTGCATGGTGGCATGATGTTCATCAATATACACACTCATATCGGCAAGCATGCCAGTAGTAAGGGATCTCACTGTAGTACTATCTCTAACGGCTACATCCTGGGCAGATATGGCAGCATCCCGCTCAAAAATTAATGCATCTCTGGATGATCTGGCCTCATCCCTCTTAGCAATAGTGGTGTCTCTATGAGCTATAGCCTCTTCTCTTTCCAATAGAGCAGTGTCTCTCCCATCAAGAGCTATCAACATCAAGGCCCTAGCCTGATCTCTCTTAAAGGTCATCAGATGAAGGCTCTACTCTAAATATTGTGTTGAATGCTGGATCACAGTAGCATTCATACTAGGACAATATACAAGAGCTGCTGGCAACCCAGTGAATAGCTCATCCTCGGTGGGAAGATCAAGGTCCTCTATGGGCTCCCCATCATCAGAATCAATCTTCGGCACTATGGATACTACCGCAACCATGCTATCTCTGTCTCCATCCACGTAGAATACTCTGACGAATAGCCCGGATGGCTAACAGAAAATGCAGCTAGCTCACACCGATCCCAACTGGCATACACCCTGGATCTGTCCTCTGTTGACAAGTTGCGAGAAGCCAAGAACAGACTCAATGCCCTCTCAAAAGGATGGAAGTCCTGAAACTGGTCAAACTGTGACATCACAGCCAGTGGGTGGTAAGTCGTCATGCCCCTCAAACCAGCTAGAGGGAGATAATCCATGCTAGGAGCATGAGTAATGAATATCAAATGGATATCTGATCCCCGTCAAGAATACCGACGAAGATGTAAAGTCTATACACTTCGCTGGCTGGAAGAAGTAAGACATAGCTATCTCATGGGTAAAATAATACCCGTGTCGTCGGAACGTGCCAATCGGTCTCAAGTGTGACATAAACCATACGTACAACATGACCGAGCTACTTGTGAATACCCTTGCGGGGTACGTGCTGCAAAATGTGGCCGATCTCAACGTCTCTGCTATAATCATCGGCACAATGGTGTGACACTCCCTGAGAGCTCTCACTACCATAATGACGCCAATGTCTAACTCATCCATATATTGTGGCTTATACACGTTTGACAATAGACACATCAATAATACATCTACTCTAGCTAGACTCCAATGATCCTCCGGCATGGTAAAATCCCCGGAGTGCCGTGTATGACTCTATGCCTCAGTCCGGTGAGGGTCATAAACTATCGGCTCATATCGCCGATGGCCATCCACGCACAAGGTCTGTCTAATGGTTGTGTCGTTAAACGTTCATACTTCTCTAAAGTGGGAATCAACTCATGGATACCAAATTGAAAGACCGACCTCTCCGGTATCTAGTGCTCCAGCATACCCTCTACAAAGCCTGCGGGAACCTAAAACATCAGGAGAGTCATAGAATGCTGTAATAGCTGATCTACAGTCACCCTGTCTGGAGGTGACATACTGTCATACCACGATCTCAGACGGGATGACACCAACACTGGTGGGGTATGATCAATGCGACTAACTGTCGAAGAAGACATCTGTGTGAGCCATATCATAAGACCATCTAGGGGTCAATGCTGAATATCTTTGGACATACATACATATGCATAACATGATACATGCATGATAAATAATAGATTGCAATATGATGTAGGGAATGATAGTATAAACATTCCTAAGTACATCATCATCTAATACATCTCTGTACAGCTAAAAATACAGGGAAATGGGGCACAGACGCCCAGCAACTAACAGAGGCCTATCAAAAGATATAGCAAGAATGGGGCATATCCCCCCAGTGTCTAACAGAGGCCTATCAAAAGATATAACGAGAATATACATCAGAAGAAGACAATGATGTCAATGTCTACATCATCAATCATGTCCACCTGATGTAAGTCCTCCTGAGTCACTAGATCTCCATCAACGGGGATGTCTGGCCTATACAATGGAGGATCTGCACTAAAAAACCATATGGGTCACCTGAGGGGCCAGCGCCAGAGCTGGAAGGATTAAAAGTATTTGCCTTTGAAGGATCTCTGCACAAGTGCTCGATAAAGAAATGTGCCCAGTCTAACTGCCAGGTCAAACTGTCAATCTGTGTCAAATGAGTCAGATCTTTGACATAGGCCATCCAATCCATCATCATCATGGATCCAGGAACCATATTCCCCATAAACTGAGTGGCGTGGGTCTAGGCTCCGATGGTACGAGGGGACCACCAATGCTGGAACATCTCCTGAGTATAAGGACCCTCTGACAGTGTAAAACCGTCAACACCCAACAATGGGATATCAATGGCGGATGACTCTGATATAGGCCAATAACACCTGACAGGAGACAAGATCGGTATACGAATCCGTCCTGTGGTGCCCCTGATAGCACGCTCTCTTAAATAGAGCTCCCATCCTCCATCAGTAAAGAGAGGAACCCTATGGGTGGATATCACGTACTCGACACCAGTCGAGTACCCATCCTCAAACCCAATGGCTAAATGCTCCCCAGAGTAGGGAATCCAAGTGATGACATCAGCTGTCAACAACTCCAACTGTAGACGACAATGGGTGAAACCCTCCGCTACAGCAACTTCCGTCAATATGGAGTAATGCCATCACCTTCCTCGTGGATAGGTCTCCAAGCCTAGCACACTCACAGGAAGTAAACATTGGAGCCTCTCATAGGCCCAAAACTACCAACACAAAGGAAAACATCTACTATTAGTCAATACTCTTAACCTGTACATGGGAAATCATAAGAGAAATACTCACCAGCAGAAATGGGTAAAATCCTAGCCAAGCCTCCATCAAGCCCTGCGAACACATGTGCATTCCTTTGAGGAATAGACGAAGGTATAGGAACCCCAGTTATACTCTCCAATACGGTCCACCTCCTGAGTAGCGCTGACTAAAACGAATGATACCATGGAAGATTTATCTGCTATAAAGTATCCCTTAATGATTATCGGGAACAGTCACCGAAGAATGCATTCCCTGACTCTCATATCATCGGGTATGGGCTCACTCAACATCCCGCTTATAGCATCTACACTCAAAAGACCTGTACGAACTGTCCTACCCTTGAGCATCTCAGTTGGGACTCCTAGCAAGGATTTGACGATAGTCGGGGTAATGTTCGCCGTACATGGCACTGACACCCCTCCAAACTCCAAACTTGTGAGAAACTGCCAATCCATCGGTGTCATCATCACCTCACAATCCAACAAATGGATAGACTGAGTCTGGTGAAACCAGCCCTCAGACAATGCCCTAAGGTAACCCCAGGGACAACGACGGGGGAGGATGGAAAAGAATGCCCCAAAACCCTATCTATGCATAATTGCTCGATAATCTGGATGCAGAGCCTGATATGTAGAGTGAATGTTGAACCAGTTCCCTCTAGGATATATGTGAAGCTAGGAACCTGCATTACAAAGATGATCAACATCAGAACCTTTACTCCTCATCAATAGGAAAAAAGGAAGATCAAAATCAAGCTTGTACCTCATTTGCATGCAAGTAAACTGAGGGGTGTTGACTCAAATCTCCTAGATACTCTGGGATCATCACCTGAATGCCTGGAAGATCCCTACGGGGAACATGAGCAGCAGAAGCGGGGTTTGAAACCAATACATCCTCCTACTTGTCCTTAATATCCGGTACCTCAACCCGGACAGGACGTATCACCGCCTCCGCCAGACGACGAGGCTGTCTAACTAAACGGGTCGAGGCACATTAAAAGTTCTCCTCCGTACACCTGAAGTAGTCATACGGGAACTACTCGGCTGATTCGGATCCATATATCTGGACACAAATCTCAAAATCACCTCAGAAAAGGTGTGGACAATGTAGAACACTTTTACGGTGACAAAATTTGCAGAAAGACGCCCGAACTCAGCATATCTGAAGAAAAGCTCTCGGATTTCCTGTGTGGTGCAGCTTAGAAATGAATTATGAAAGTAACCTATAGGTTAAATCAACCCATGGTTGGCCACAGGTGTACTTGTGGCTCCCCTGGGTGGGCCCCACCCCTCCATCTCGGTCCAATTCGAGTTGCAAAGGAGGTCTTGCAAGCTGAAAAGGCCAAATCGGAAAAAAATACTATGCGATTGAGCGGAATAGCTTGAAATCCTAGTTCTTAGAGACCCAAATGCAGGTCCACCTGTCACTCATTGGTATTCGCCCAAACATAGGGTTTGCTATATAAATGATCACAACAGTTGCAAATAATACTCGACAATACCTCACGAAGGTCCGATGCCATCAGTTCAAGCTCATAGCTCCAAAACAATTCTCCCCAGCAGGGATTTCATCCGTTGATGAACATGTCATCGAAGGTCAAGCATCCTTAATGCTTTACTCAACAGGGATCTCATCTGTCGACGCACACGTCGACAAAAGTTAAACCACCTTAACATCATTAGCCGTTGGCATTTAAACCCAACGAAGCGTCAGGAACCATCAGACAATTGTATCCATTGATATACATTTCGACAAGTCGGTCGTAACCACGAAATATAGATAGCAGCGATAACTTTCACAGACAGAGCAGCGAAAAGACATGTCGATACAAACCAGGGAAGAATACCTTCATCGGGGAGGACCGATGATGGAACATGTTATACACATCCTCCTTAGACAAAACACATCCCCACAAAGTCTCTTGTATATGAGAGATACATCTTCAGTGTAAAGTCTGTATCAAGGATTAAGGACTTTGGTGATAACCCCAACGTCAACATCCTGGAAGTTCTTGAGGACTTTGGATCGCACGTCCAAGACAGTTCATCAGGGTTGTCAGTAATGACTACAAACCCCGGCAGAAGTCATGGGAGCCGGCAGTTATCCCATCCTATTGGAGAACTGTGATGCCCTTAAAATAGGTATACATCACCCATTCTGAGTCGCCAAATATATGGTATAGAAACAACTACAACTTTATTAATACAATTGTCGTGCAAAATACGACAAAACACATGCTGTGAGTTTAAATACAAATATTGTCTTCTAGATAATATCCACACTCAGATAAAGTCCTCATTACAATTATTGATACACTATTTTACAAAATAGTGAGGACTGCTAAACAACTATCTAGAACCATCATTCCACACCCCGACTACTTCCCGCTATATTCTCGCTTCCTAAGAAGAAAAATGGAATAAAAAGGAAAAGGGTGAGCTCAACTAGCCCAGTAAAGAATATTATGACTAAGATAAAGAACAATAATATATCGTTAGCCTTCAACAAATCAGATAAAATATAATGGACAACCAATTTTAGATCAATATTCACAACGAAATAACAATTCATTAGAAGAGTTAAGTAGAGAATGAAATCTACTATCATCTATGAATTTAAAAGTCCATCATCAATATTTTATCCCTGTAAAATCAATTAATATACATCCTGCATCAAATATTCATCTTTGCACTACAGGCCAAAGATATTCATTTGTATCACCAGTTAGTCATGTTCATCTCAACACCTGTTCATCTTTGCACTACGGTCCAAAGATATTCATCAGGTAATCATTCATCTTTGCACTACAGGCCAAAGATATTCATCAAGTATCACCATTAAAGACTGAGGATGATGAAAAACATGTTAGAGAATGAATCCAGTGTTATAAAAGGACAAAGATTAGAGATTCGTACTTTAGATAATTCAAGTTTAAAAATACTCCATAATAAACCATAATGAAGTAAAATTCAAGAATGAAGATCAAAACATGGATTCAATTTCCAGAATAAGGGTCACAACAGATAACTTGGAAGGAGAGAAAAAAATATATTTTTTTCTTTTTTGAACAGTACCCGTGAACAGTACCCGTGAAAAGTACTTGTGAACAGTACCCAGTCATGAAAAGTTCCAAATTTGATAAAAAAAAAAAAGTTCAGACCAATATTCCTATGAAATGATATTAGATGAAGCGAAATTTCTAATCATTTCAGGAATTATAGAAGCAATACTTACCATAGTAAGTTAAAATGTAGGAATACGAGATGAAATAATATTGCTTACGTAATATGGAGTATTAAAGAAAATAATACTTCTCACGAGTATTGCAATAAAATAATATCCTTTATCTTAGTAGAACCTAGATTTGACTGGAATATCTGATATTATTCTGAGAAAATCTTCCAGGAAAAAAACTACACTCAAAGTATCCTTATACTCAAGAAAATACTCACAATATTATAGAATAAGAATTTCTGATATTGAAGTGGTGTGTTGAGGAAGGAGGGGTTACCCCCTATTTATACTAAAACCCTCGGATGAAAAATCAACAAGCTGCCCAACTTGCCCAATTGTTCTCCACCTAATTATTTCCATTCAAAGCCTAACTATTCGTCTAACTTTTTTTTTCTTTCCACGCTTGACCTCTTTCTTTTTTTCTTTGCCTAACCAATCAACTCCTTAAGGGCCCACACCATTGGAAAAAATTTAGTTTGCAGGAGAATTCTCACCAACCAACTTAGGAAAACAAAGTTATACTGCTATGCATTCGAATGCAATTTGCTCACTCCTTTTAATCACATGCTTGTATATATATATATATATATATATATATATATATATATATATATATATATATATATTATATAATAATATCATTTAAACAATTATAATATATTATAACAATATATATGAATGAATATTTTATCGGAGAAATAATTGTAATTCCACGGAGAATATGCCAAACTTTCAACAATTATTTCATGCTAAAAATTCTACATTTATATCCACATAAAATAAATATTTCCTTATCATATAAATCAATAATTAATTATTCACAAATAATATTATAGAATCACAATTATGACAACCAGGTCGTTCCCAGGAAAGAAGGGGCTTTCCGATAAGGATTTCTACTTACTGGGGCGCAATTAGGTGACCAAACCCCTTTCCTATACAGAACTTCCTTATACATTGCCAATAATGCTATCTAATAATATTATTCAAATAATATGAATTATTGACCTGGTAATGGGAAATACTGTGCATTGACAATTATTGAAACAACAATAATATAAAATATCAACACAATAATTATTGAATCAATAAAATAAAATATTGAACAGTAATTACTGTAACAATTATTGAGTAGTTCCTTCTTACATAAGAATCAATCATTCAAAATACATGCGCGATACTGTGTGTATCTTGTGTAACCACGCGCCATTCATCATATTTTAACCACCGTAATCCAACGGTGTAACTTGTGAACAATTACGCCGTTATTTATAAAAACTTAAACTTTTCGTTATCTTCATCCGACTGTTTTTTCGTTATGGGGCCCACAAATGGCTACGCCATCGTACAAATATTCCTCGATAGCAAGAATATTCCACGACCAAATGAATATTCCCCGACAACAATGAATATTTTATAACCACATGCTTATTTTGCCAAATTTGCACATTTCACCCATAACCAAAGCACTATATTAATTTAACTCCTTATTATTTCAAGATAATGAATAGAGGAAAATTAATTTTATTTATAATAAGTTAGGGTCTTACAAGAATAGTCCAACAAACCACATACATTTGCATCATGCTGCTGTACATTGCATCATGATTATCTTGTCACATTTCAAGTGTCTAGTATTCTTTATACTATCCATGCCATTGCATTGCATGAATATGATAAAGAGGGGCATCTGTAGACACTCAAAAATTTTCATTCCTGTAACAAACATTGCAGGAGGGCGGAATCGTCTTTCAAAGATAACCCTGGAGAACAAGACAGTTCCAGTTCCGAAAATCCCACCGGAGAAGTCTTTTCCATCTCAGAGATGACCCCAAGATATTCAATCTCGAAAACAACACCAGGAGTTTCATTCTCAACCTCGGAGATAACCCCGAGGAGTGCAATTACAGTTTCGGAGATAACCCCAGAAAAGCTCCTTTCAACCCTTGCAGTCAGCTTCAACCTCTGAGATAACCCTGAGGCACTCAGTCCCAAACCCGGAGATAACCCCAGGAGGTCAGGCACACTTCAAAGACGACCCTGAGGACATCCAAAACTTGTATCAGCCCAATCTCAGAGATAACCCTGAGCAATGAATGCTTTGTCAGCCCAAACCAGAGATAACCCTGGTGAGGGGCAAAATCATCATTTTGCCACCTCGATCCAACATGCACGCCGTCTCAACACATTTTAATATACATTCTACACAGAAGTGTCCTACAAGAACTAAATAGCTGCAATCCCGAGTGACTACTACACAGGACAGCACACCGGATGGAATTTGAAGCTTGAAGACCAAGGGCATGGTCTCATCTTCCTGACTTCTTACAAACTCTAATCTCATGTCATTTGTGTAGTTCTTAACAACAGCACTCCGTAAAAGATCTTATACACCTCAATCGAAGGCCCGAATTGAAGTTCTGAAAGTTTAAGCAGACATCACGTTGTATGCGTGTACGTACTTCGAGATGGCAGGACCCGCGGAGCTTAGGGAACCCCGGGAAGCCGCAGGTGCATCTGCGGCTCCCCCCTCTATAAATAGAGGGCTTGGGTGGCCATTTTGTAAGAGAAAATGATGAGGAAGCCCTGTCCAATTTACTCTGTACACACTATAAACTGAGTGCTTTCTCATTTTAAACACTTGTGAGCTTATATATTGCTATATTTTTACCGGTGGGAACCGGGTGTTCATCCAATTAAAGATATAGAATTCTTCTTTGGTAGTCCACTGTAAGCCTTCTTACATCTTTCAAAGCCTTTTCTCCACATCTTACACATATTATTCTTCACATTGAGAGTCGTGTTGCATGTGTATGCCTAGACTTCGATCGGTCCGTGGCTTTTTATTTCATTTTAAATATATATATATAAGCGGTAAATGCACCAGATGCAAAATCCAGGCTCATCGAACAGAGTTCGACAACAGTATATATATATATATATATATATATACATATATATATTTACATTTCTGTCCGGCCTGGAGTTTACTTCGTGACCTTTTACTGCTTTACTTACATTTCGTCCCGCTTGGCGTTTACTTCGTGGCGGTTGATCATTTTTACTGCTTTATTTACATTTCTAATCCCCCATGGAGGTGCTTCATGGTGGTTGATCATGTCCATATATATATATTTACCGCTTATATATATTTACATTTTCGATCCCCCATGGAGGTGCTTCGTGGTGGTTAATCATGTCAATATATATATATATATATATATATATATAATTTCTTACAGCTTTCATATAAATTATGGCATCATGTGAGCCTAGGAATCATGTGATCACAGAATCAGTTTCCTTAATCTAGATTCGATTCCCGTGATGGACATTTTTTAGTTGTAAGAAGCTTGTAAATTATTCACGGTATTTAAATATATATATATATATATATATACATTTACATTTCCCATTGAGTTTACTTCATGATTTTTTACTGCTTTATTTACATTTCAATCGCTTGGTGTTTACTTAAGTGGCGGTTGATCGTTTTTACTGCTTTATTTACATTTCTGATCCCCATGGAGGTGCTTCATGGTGGTTGATCATGTCCATATATATATATATATATATATATATATATACATTTACCGCTTATATATATTTACATTTTCGATCCCCCATGGAGGTGCTTCGTGGTGGTTGGTCATGTCGATATATATATATATATAATATACGACTTTTCATATAAATTGTGGCATCATGTGAGCCTAGGAATCATGTGATCACAGATTTAGTCTCCTTAATCTAGATTCGGTTCCCGTGATGGATATTTTTCAGTTGTAAGAAGCTTGTAAATTATTCACGGTGTTTGAATTTTCTTAGATGGCTTTCATGCCCATGAGGAGTTCGACACTGCTTTTTACATTATTTTCTCGAAGATGCTTCACATCTCAAAAATAAAAGCAATCAAGCCAAACACTTAATAAAAAAGAAGTATCAAAGGCCTCAATTACTATTGAGCATAAAGGTTTGAAAAACCTCTTCTTACAAAACCTCATTGCTATATCTTGTTTAAAACTGAATTTTTACACAAATTCAAACCATTTGTATATAGGTGCGAACGAGGCATAGAACTACTTCCAAATAATTGCACATTGACCCACACACACACACACACACATTCATATAACAGTTTAATTGAAAAGTGGCGGTTACCGTGGTAACACAGATGTCGGGGGTGCCTAACACCTTCCCTCTACATAAGCAAGTCCCCTGACCCTAATGAATCTCGGTTTCACAGATCAGTTTAGCAGTGTCACATCATGTGGTCAATGTGCAAACCTTTTCTTGGTTGAGTTGGTGCAACCATTTTAAAATACCAACTAGCGACTATTACAGTCCAATCGTCGACATATAAATGTCGGACCTTTTCACAACTTATTTTTTCAAACAAATCTCACCTAATATGAGAACACCAAAAGACAAGAACAGAAAAAGGACAGTAAAAATCTCGATGTCGACACAAGTCATTAAATCTCTAATTAATTATTAAATTAATTAGAATAATATTATGCTTATTAAATATTTTATTTTATCAAATAAGCTCAATTAAGTACATACTTTTGAATAATAAATTCTCCACATTAATTTAATCAATGTAACACATATAATTAAATTAATCTTTCATAAATTCATCAATTAATTATTTAACCCAATAATTAAATCATCAAAAAATATTTATTTAATTTAATAAATATTCAAATTAAATTATAAAAATCTCGTTCGTCACATCTTTCCCCCTTAAAAGGATTCTATCCCCGGAATCACGACTCAATCAATTTGTCCCGTTACATTCTCCCCCCTTATAAAGATTATGTCCCCAGAATCAATTACACATAAATTAAGCAAATAAATGAGGATAATTCTTCATCATATGTTCTTCGAGTTCCCACGTAGCTTCTTCAGCGTTGTGGTTCCTCCAGATTACCTTAACAGAATGTATTACTTTATTTTTGAGTAATTGCTCTTTCCTATCAACTATCTGAACAGGAACTTCTTCATAAGATAAATCTTTCTTAAATTGTAAGGGTTCATATTCAATCACATGTTTGTAATCGAGTTTGTAGGGTTATAAAACAGAAACATGGAAGACATTATGGATATGTTCGAAGGCCAGAGGTAAGGCTACCTCATATGCGACTTCACCAATTCTCCTCAAAACTTCGAAGGGTCTAATGAACCTCAGGCTCAATTTTCCCTTCTTACCAAATTGAATCTTTCCCTTCCAGGGAGACACTTTCAAGAAAACGTAGCTACCTGATTCAAATTCTCGATTCTATCGGTGTTAATCAGCGTATTTCTTCTGTCTGTCTTGAGAAGCTATCAATCTTGTCCTGATCACCTTGACAATCTCAGCGGTCTGTTGCACCAATTCTGGTCCTAGTAGCAGTCATTCACCAGCTTCATCCCAACATAATGAAGTTCTGTATTTTCTGTCGTACAATGCTTTGTAAGGCGGCATACCAACACTTGCGTGGTAACTATTATTGTAAGCGAATTCCACCAGTGGTAGATGATCATTCCAATTTCCTTTAAAGTCTATTATACAAGCTCTTAACATATCCTCTAATGTTTGAATTGTCCTTTCGCTCTGCCTGTCTGCCTGAGGGTGATATGCCATACTCATTCTCAACTGCTTACCCATGCATTCCTGTAGTCATTTCTAGAAGTTCGATGTAAAGCGTGGATCCCTATCAGAAATAATTGACACCGGAACTCCGTGCCTCAAAACAATCTCTTTCACATATAACCTTGCCAACTGGTCTAAGTTAAATCTGATTCTGATCGGAAGGAAGTATGCGGATTTTGTCAATCGGTCAACAATAACCCTTACTGCGTCATAGCCTTTCTGAGTTATCGAAAGGCCAACCACAAAATCCATCGTAATATGTTCCCATTTCCATTTTGGGATTTCTAAAGTTTGTAGCAACCCACTCAACCTCTGATGCTTTGCTTTCAATTTTTGGCATGTCAGACACTTGGCGACACACTCTGTAATATCTCATTTCAAATTTGGCCACCATAATTGTTATCAAAGATCTTGGTTCATCTTGGTACTACCAGGGTGAATCGAATATCGTGAGCTATGAGCCTCGCTCAAAATATCTTCCTTAATCTTTTGTACTTGCAGTACCCAAATTCTACTCTCAAATCTCAGTATTCCCTTGTCATCTACCTTGAATCTCGATTCGATTTCTTCAAATATCTTCTTTTTCACCTTCTCACATTCTTCGTCTTGAAGTTGAGCCTCTTTAACTTTATCTAGTAAAGTTTGTACTAGCTTGCATCTGGAACAGCTTCTCATCAATCTCCATGGGATACTTCACTTCCAATTCCAGCTTCTCCATCACTGAAATTAACTCCTCTTGAGCGGTCAACATCATCAATTTCGCCTGACCATTTCTACTTAAGGCATCGGCAACCACATTTGCTTTACCCGGATGGTATAAAATTTTGCAATCATAGTCCTTAATTAACTCTAGTCACCTTCTCTGGTGCATATTCAAGTCCTTATGTGTAAAAGTATATTTCAGACTCTTATGGTCTATATATATTTCAAACTTCTCCCCATATAGATAGTGTCTCCAGATTTTCAAAGCAAATACCACCATAGCTAACTCCAAGTCATGGGTCGGATACACATTCTCATAGTCCTTCAATTGTCGTGACGCATACGCAATGACCCTGTCGTTTTGCATAAGCACACAACCAAGTCTTTTATGCGACGCATCACTATAAACCATAAAATTTCATGTGTCATCCAGAAGAGATAACACAGGTGCAGTACTTAACGTCTTCTTAAGTTCTTGAAAGCTTTTCTCACACTTCTCTGTCCAAATGAATTTAACAGCTTTCCTAGTTAAATTCATCAGTGGAGTTGCAATATTGGAAAAGTCATGGATGAATCTTCTATAATAATCTGCCAATCTAAGAAAACTTCTTACTTCTAACGACATTTTTGGCTGATCCCAGTTCATCCCAGTTAAGAGCTTTAACTTTGGAGGGATCTACCAAAATTTTGTCCTTTTCAATCACATGTCCGAGAAATTGTACCCGCTCAATCCAAAATTCATATTTTGAAAACTTGGCATACAACTTTTCCCTTCTCAATTCCTCTAACGCTACCTTCAAATGCTCTTCATATTCTTCTTTGGTTTTCGAGTATACCAAAATGTCATCAATGAACACCACCATGAATTTATCCAAAAACAGTTTAAACACCCTGTTCATCATATCCATAAACGCTACAAGAGCATTTGTTAGACCGAATAAAATCACCAGAATTTCATAGTGACCATATCGAGTCCTAAACGCTATCTTTGGAACATCCTCTGGTCTCACCTTCAACTGATGATAACAACTCCTCAAGTCTATCTTTGAAAAGTATCTCGCTCCTTTCAATTGATCAAACAGGTCATCGATCGTCGGTAATGGATATGTATTCTTAATCGTGACCTTATTTAGTTCTCTGTAGTCGATGCAGAGCTGCATCGTCCCGTTCTTCTGTTTTCCAAATAACACTGGCGCTCCCCACGGCGATACGCTCGGTTGAATGTATTTCTTGTCCAGTAACTCTTGCAGTTATACCATTAATTCTTTCATCTCTATCGAAGCCATCCGATACGGTGCCTTCGATCTTGGAGTCATTCCTGGTGCTAAATCGATCACAAACTTAACCTCTCTGTCTCGTGGAAGTCATAGCCAATCATCTGGAAATACGGTCCCTCACTACTGGTATCTCTTCTATCTTCGGGTTCTCTTTATGACTATCGACTATGTAGGCTAAATATCCTTCACAGCCTTATCTTAACAACTTCCTAGCCTGCATCATCGCCAGACAACTCTCTTGTCTAGGCGATTTGCTTCCATAAAACACAACCTTTGATGGAGTCATAAGGTTAATACATTTCTTCTGGTAATCAATTACAGCCCCGTAATTGAATAGCCAATCCATACCCAAGATAACGTCAAATTCCCCAAGTTTGATAGGGATAAGGTCTACATTCATAATGTTACCCTTAATATCCACCCTACAGTTCTTGTGTTCGTATTTAACATGGATTACTTCTCTATTTGCAATCTCTATGTTCATAGGGTATTCTAACGTGTTCTTAGGCAATTCTAAGTTCTTAGCAAAGTCATCGGATATAAATGACCAAGTAGCACCCGAATCAAATAATACATAAGCATTAACTTTATTGATTGGAGTGATACCTAACACCACATCGTGAGACTGCACAGCATCATGCACTGTCATGTTGAATGTCCTGGCGGTCGGTTGGTTGGTTGAGGTTGGTCCTGTAATGGTTAGAGCACTGCTACCACTGTTTCCCATGTTCCCTCTTGTTTCTACCCCTTCAGATCCTTTCTTAGGACAATCCCTAGCCAAGTTGTCCTTCAACCCCCATGTGAAGCAGGTGCCCTTCTTTGGTTTAGGGCAGTTAGGTGCTATACGACCTTTCTGACCATAATTGTAGCAAACTCTTTTCCCTTTCATACAGACCCCCAGGTGAACTTTCCCGCATGTCAGACATTCTTCAATCTTCTTCTTCTGACCTCCTTGCTGAATTCTAGTTGATGAGTTGGCAGTCCACCTCCTTTTTTGACTGATATGTCCTCCCGTGTTGCTGCCACTGGCCTTGTTATTTCCCTCATTTTCACTCTTCTTCTTCTTCTGATACTGATTGTACTTGGTCACCGCATCGCTCCCACCTTCAGCGAGGATGGCCTTTTCCAGTACTCTAGCAAAAGTGTTGAGCTGAAACATTGACACTTTGTTATATAACCAGGCCTTTTCCAATATTGAAGTCTGAGTCCAACTCTTCATCAAAGTTACGGTCCTTGTGGAGAAAAGGCACCTCATCAGCAAGTACAGACACATCTAAATTTAGAGTCCTAAAATAAAATATGCTTTCACTTAATGTATGAAACTGTTCAATCATACAAAGTATTAGTATGTACTGATAAAATAACTGCTAATACTATACGTAAAATGTAAGATTAAAAAGCTATCTACAGAGGCGGAGGGTTTCGCCCTTTTTTACCTCAGCGCGACAAATGCAAGGAGTGCTGCTCTAATTGTCAAGGGTGAAGTCCTGGTGGACGGCAGTAATAAAGGGACTATCATCATCCTCTTTCTCCCGAATGATAACTATAATGGTGGGACAATCATCATCTATAGTGTATCTATTTTTGTTCTCATCATGTAAAAGGATGCGTAGATGAGACAAACTCCTAGCAATGTCTTGTTTACGTTTTCGTTCCCTCTCTTCCACTTTGGGATTAGGAATCAGGACCTCTTTTGTTCTAATCAGAATTGGTTTGGGAAATAGCATAGCCATAACATGGGCTAGAACCTTTACCAGAGAGTGTATAGGCTCAGGATTTGTAGGTGGAGATAATCGCCGTATGGCTGAAGATGAAGGAATCTGTTTGTGCTTGTGAGGATTTGTGTGACTGGAGCCAGCAGAATAGCCTAACCCAGTTGTCCCTATTTGACTGGGAACTTGAATTGGGTGCTTAATACTTTGGTGATCTTTGCCCAACCCTTGTCTAGGTTGATGACCCAATGACATCATCTCTTGAGTGGCCGACATTACCTCAGCAGAAATCTTGGGTGTGAGAGGTGGTGCCCCAATGGGATGATAATGAGTGTTGCTCACCTCCAGGGTATGGAAACTGATTGGCTCAACTTCTGAATTGAAGCTGATGAGTGGTATGTCACCTTGTTCAGGACATTCTGGCTCATCATTAACAGTAATTAGGCTATTGTTGATAATGTACTTGAGTTGCTGGTGAAGGGTGGAAGGGACAACTCCGGCCATATGAATCCACAGTCTTCCCAACAGCAGATTGTATCCTGTAGCTATTTTGAGCACGTGAAAGGATACACTGAATGGATGTGGACCAATCTCCACTGGTAGTTCAATCTCTCCAATGGTGTTTCGTCGGGACCCATCAAAAGCTTTGATAATCGTATGGCTAGTTTTGATCCTCTTGGGGTTGATACTCATCTTCTCTAAGGTAGTGTAAAGACAGATATTCAGATATGAACCTCCATCTATCAAGACTCCTCCCACCATGTATCCAGAGGATAAAATCACTATGTGTAACGGTTTGCAATGATCAGTCCCTTCAGCGGGTATGTCATCATGAGTGAAAGATATCACATTATTATTAAAAATGTGATCAACCAGATGTTGGAATTTTTCCACATCCACTGATTTCGGTAAATGGGCTTCTTCCAAGACCCTTAGCAAGATCTTCCGGTGATCTTCGGAAGAGAAAACTAAGTCCAGTATAGAAATTTTTTATGGAGCTTCTCTCAAGCTTAAAACCACCTTGGCTTCGTTATAGCCTATGTTACGAAGGAACTCTTCAATTTTCTCCATGGAAACTTTTCCGTTTGATTTGATGGTAAGCTTCATCACCCGATGGGGAAGATACAGTGGATTCTCCTTCGATACTGCAGTAGTTGTATGTGATGTAGATCCTACAGCCTGTCCATAATTCCATGGGACTTTTTTTAAGCTGACAATAGGATACTGTGGCCTAGATGGCAAGAGAATTGGCTTTGGTGCTGCCACTTTCAAAGGATTGTCAGCACCTTTGAGTTGAATTGCTTGTATTATGAGTGGTCTAGCAGCCAAATCATCCTCAGCGGATATAACTGCTACGTCATCCTTCCATTTTTTAGGACATGTGTTCCCACTCTCGAGTAATAAAGTGTCATCATCTATCATCCGCATGACACCGCTATCAATTAAATTCTGAATGAGGTGGCGGAGTGCCCAACATTCTTCTGTGTTGTGACTGTGAGAATGGGAGTGGTACTGGCATACTCTATTAGAATTGAACCATCTGGAAGGAGGATTGATTGGAGGTAGAAGGGATATAATTCTTCCTTCATTGATCAGTATCTGAAATATCTCCTCCATAGGTTGGCCATGGTATGTAAATTCCCTCTTCTTGGTAAAATCCTGACTAGCTTTGGCACTTGCTCTCTTCACAACTTTATCCTCCAGTGTTTCACTTTCTGAAGGCGATGATGGAGAATTCATAACAAAAGGAAGGAGACTAGAATGCTCCTGACTGACTAATTGGCGTGTGACTTGGTGTTGATGGATCACCAGTTCTGTCAATTGGTCTACTTGCTTGCAAAGAGCCTTAATCTTTCGTTCCATCATAAACTGGAACTATGTGTAATCCCATTTGTCAGCACCATCTTTGCTGGTTTGGGAAGATTCAATAACGTAATTGGAACTTTGTCTACTGCTCCAATTAATCATATTGACCTCTTCTTCTTTGTGTTGAGGAAGAGGGTTGTCTTGCACATGAGGTTGGTCTGGTTTAGTCACCACAATCTCCCCGTTGTTGATTAAGTCCTGGATCTTATGTTTCAAGGCCCAGCAATCCTGAGTGTCATGTCCCAGTGCCCCGACATGATAAGCACATTTCCGTGTAGCATTAAAACCCTTCCCATTCGGGTTGGCTGGTGGAAGAAGATGTGTAATTTTTCTTCTGAGTAGTCAAAAGATTGAGAACATTCTCGAGCGAATCCCCTAGGGTTATGAACACTCGATTGCATCGGACTTCTCCACCCTTTGGTAATGTGGGGTTGGAAGACTGTGCTTGAAAAGGGGAGTAGTTTCTCCTTCGGATAGGCATGTTCTGACTGCCTTTCTGACCTTGTAGTATCAAGGAAATATCATCCTCTTTCTTTTTATGGACCCTCCAGGGGTTGTTTCCATAAGTTACAGACTGGATGTGCTCAGTAACAACTTTCAGGGTGGCTAGGTCTTGAATTTTTCCTGACTTCAATCCCATCTCAACCATCTCTCCATGTTTAATCATTTCAGAAAATGGCTTTCCAATGCCAGCTAAGACTCTCTCATAGAAAGGAGCTTCTTGTATATCTATAAAGGTCATAACCATTTCTGACTCCGTCATAGAAGGAATAACTTAAGCAGCAAAGCGCCTCCACCTTTGAGCATATTCTCTAAATGACTCATTAGATTGTTTCTTAACCTTTGAAATTTGGTACCGGTCAGGAGCAATCTGAGACTGGAAGTTGTACTGACTGAGGAAGGCATGAGCTAACTCTTCCCGACTATGTATTTTAGAATTGTCTAATCTGGTATACCATGATCGGGCTTCTCCAGTTAGACTCTTTTGCATTCTAAGCTTCTCATCTTTGGCATAAGACCTGAGTTCTCCAATGAACACCTTCAAGTGTGTGTAAGGATCTCCTAACCCATCATACTTTTCAAAGTCAGGAGTCTTGAACTTCTCTGGATAATGAACAGCAGGGAATATACAAATATCAACATAGGAAACACTCCCGTGTGCTCCAATCCCTTTTATAGACCGAATGGTCTCTTCCATTTGAAGGACTTTTTTCCTGATATCACCGGTGTCTTGATCTTCTTTGAGATGGGTTTTATTAGGAATTTTGTTGGTTGTATCCAACTGAATATCCAGAATTGTTTTATCCGAACCTTGTGTTCCTCCATGTGCAGAGGATTCTGTATGTACGGGTATTCATGAACCCTGAGTAGACTAGTGTAGTTATTTAAGCAGAATAGCCAAATCTATAATTTGTTTGCTTAATCCGTCAAACTCTTTTCGAGAGACAAGAGCAGGATTAAACTGGTCAGATGAAGACATAATTGGTTGTAGGCTCGTGGCCTTTTTGAACTTTGAACGAGTAACAGGCCTAATTGTTTCCCTACAAAAAACTTATGTAGTTTAGTCTTAGGGAATGTATAAAATGTTTACATGCTATCATAATGTGTCCATTTTAGGAATATTATCCTGTAAAACGGGTGTCATTTGATAGCATGTCAAGCCTTAACATGCATGTACACATATTCTTCATATTTTCCATTACATAGAGATTGATATGGAATAAAATTACAAGTAATTGTCTTTATAAGTAATTGAAAATGGAAATCATGAAGAGACTTTCCTCCGCGTTTGGTTTATCAAAGGCTGACCTATCTTAGGTTACTCTCGCGGCTTTTTGGCATGAAGGTTCCTAGATCATCGCAATTTATTTGACGGGAAATTAATCATGTCTTTTAACTGGAGCGAATCTAGGTGGTGCCTTTCCTGAGCCTTATTGGAATTAGTCTCCGTACGAGTCCAGTAATCAAACACCGACAGTATAGCCTTCTAGTGGAGGAACCACACAACATACATTCACATGCAACGTGTCTCACCGTTTATAAAAATGATTACATGTACGAAGCACTAATATCATAGATAGATATTTTGCAGTCCAATAAGTAAAATGCATCTGTACACATTCATCAAAATGTAAATGCAACATCCACACACAAGCATATAACAGTTTTGAGAAGCTTGTAGTAGCGGCTTAAGTACTCTTACTGGAGTCCCCAGCAGAGTCGCCACCTCTCGACGTCGGGCTTTATATTGTCCCTCTTCTGTTCTTGTCTTTTGGTGTTCTCATGTTAGGTGAGATTTGTTTGAAAAAACAAGTTGTGAAAAGGTCCGACATTTATATGTCGACGATTGGACTGTAAGAGTCGCCAGTTGGTGTTTTTAAATAGTTGCACTAACGCAACCGAGAAAAAGTTTGCACATTGACCCAGTGATGTGACACTGCTAAACGGGTCTGTGAAACCGAGATTCATTAGGTTCCGGGGACTTGCTTATGCGGAGGGAAGGTGTTAGGCACCCCTCGACATCCGTGTTACCACGATTACCGCCTCTTTTCATTTAAACTGTTATATGAATGTGTGTGTGTGTGTGGGTCAATGTGCAATTATTTGGAAGTAGTGTTATGCCTCATTCGCACCTATATACATAGGGTTTGAATTTGTATAAAAATTCAGTTTTAAACAAGATATAGCAATGCGGTTTTGTAAAAGAGGTTTTTTCAAACCTTTTGCTCAATAGTAATTGAGGCCTTTGATACTTCCATTTTATTAAATGTTCGGCTTGATTGCTTTTATTTTCGAGATGTGAAGCATCTTTGAGAAAATAATATACAAAGCAGTGCCGAACTCCTTATGGGCATGAAAGCCATCTAAGGGAATTCAAACACCGTGAATAATTTACAAGCTACTTACAGCTGAAAATGTCCATCACGGGAACCGAAACTAGATTCAATTAACTGAATCTGTGATCACATGATTCCTAGGCTCACATGATGCCACACTTTATATGAAAGCAGTAAGCAGTTATATATATAAAAGCTATAAATATATATATACAGACATGATCAACCACCACGAAGCACCTCCATGGGAGATGAGAAATGTAAATATATAAAAGCGATAAATATATATATAAAGACATGATCAACCACCACGAAGCACCTCCATGGGGGAACAGAAATGTAAATAAAGCAATAAACATGATCAAGTGCCATGAAATAAACTCCAGGCGGGACGAAATTTAAATAAAGCAGTAAAAACGATCAACCGCCACGAAATAAACTCCAGGCGAGACGGAATGTAAATAAAGCAGTAAAAGGCCACGAAGTAAATTCCGTGCTGAGCTATATATATATATATATATATATATATATATATATTATATATAAATGATAAATGCACAGATATATTTCGATCCCACTCGATTTATCATTTCTGGAATTTTGTCGCTATATATATATATAAAAAAGTAAAACGCATATCAATGTAAAATCTAGGCTCATCGAATGAGTTCGACAACAGCTTTATATATATAAGTATATATATAAATAAAAGCATAAACACTCCAGATGTACAATCCAAGCTCATCGAACAGAGCTCGACAATAGTTCATATATATAAGTATATATATATAAGCAAATATACGCTCCGGACGTGAGTCCAGGCTCAATCAGGGCATAACTCGATAATGTTAGTCCCTATATATAAATATATATATATATATATATATATATATAAGGAAATAACAGCCACGGACCAAAGTTTGGGCATACACACGCAACACGACTCTCAATGTGAAGAACGGTGTGTGCAAAATAGAAGAGAAAGACTTTAAAAGGTGTAAGAAGACTTATAGTGGACTGCCAAAGAAGACTTCTATAGCTTTAAATGGATGAACACTCGGCTCCCGCGGGTAAAAAATGACTGAATATAAGCTCACAAATGTTTAAAATGAGAAAAGCACTCAGTTTAGGGTGTATACAGAGCAAATTGGACAGGGCTTCCTCGCCATTTTCTCTTATAAACTGGCCACCCCAAGCCCTCTATTTATAAAGGGGGGCCAGCCGCAGTATACACAGTGGGTCGCCCTTGATGAATCTGTGGGCCAGTGCCCAGGTGCCACAGGCTCTGTGAGTCCTGCCGTCTTGAAGTACGTGCACGCGTGCAACGTGATGTTCGTTCGAACTTTTGGAACTTCAATTCGGGCCTACGATTGAGGCATGTAAGACCTTTTATGGAGTGCTGTTGTCAAGAGAGCTACACAATTACATGGGATTAGAGGTTGTACGAGAGCGTCAGCATCAAGGCCCTAACCTGATCTCTCTCAAATGTAATCAGATGCAGACTCTGCTCTAAATACTCTGCCAAATGCGGGGTCACAGTAGCAGTCATACTAGGAGAATCTGTCAGAGCTACTATTAAACCAGCAAACAGCTCATCTTCTGTGGGAGAATCAGCGTCCTCCATGGGTTCCCCACTGTTAAAATCAATCCCCAGACCTATGGATATAACCACAACCAATGTAATCTCTGCCTCCATCCATGCAGAATACTATGTAGAACAGCCTGGATGGCTAACAGAAAACTCAGCCCTCTCACGCTGAGCCCAACAGGCATAAACCTTGGATCTATCCTCTGCTGATAAATGCCAAGAAGACAAACGATGACCCAATGCTCCCTCAAAGGGATGAACATCCTGAAACTGTTCAAATTGTGCCATCACAGTCAGTGGATGATAAGTGGTCATGCCCCTCAAACCAGCCAAAGGGAGATAATCCATGCCAGGTGCATGAGTAATGAAGCTGTAGGGAGAACTAAGCCCTGAACACAGAAAAATATCAAATGGATACTCGATCCCCGCCAAAACATCGACCAGGAAGCAGCGGCTATACACTCCACTGGCTGAAAGGAGTAAGACATGACTATCTCATGGGAAAAACAATACCCATGACGTCGGAAGGTGCCAATCGGTCTCAGGTGTGACATAAACCACACATACAACAAGATCAAGCTGCCTGTAAATACCCCTTCAGGATGGGTGAGGAAATACGTGGCTGATCTTAGTGTCTTTGCCATAATCATCGGTACAATGGTATGTCCCTCCCTGAAAGCCCTCACTGCCATAACAACACTGATGTCCAAATGATCCATGTACAGTGGCATGTACAAATAAGCCACTACACACATCATGAGTACATCTACTCTGGCCACATGCCACTGATCCTCCGACATGGTGAAATCCCCAGAGTGCTGCGCATAACTGTCTATATAGCCAAATCTGACTATCAAAAAATGTATGGACACTACATGGCCGGATGTGATCTCATCCTGGGCCACTCTACACCTCAAACTAGTGAGGGTCATGAACTGTCGGCTCATATCCCAATAGCCATCCGAGCGCAAGGCCTGTCCAGTGGCAAAGCCGTCAACCGCTTTTACTCTTATAAGGTAAGAGTCAACTCCTGGTCCTCAAACCGGAACACCTACCTGTCCGGTACCCAGTGATCTAGTATGCTCTCTATAAAACCTAAGGGAACCTGGAACATCAGGAGGGTCATAGAGTGCTGCAACAGCTAATCTATAGTCACCCGATCTGGAGGTGACAAACTATCATACCAGGATCACAAACATGAGGCTATTAATACTGGTGGGGTGTGATCAATGAGGCTAACTATCGAGGAAGACATCTATGTGGGCCGTGTCATAAGACCATCTAGGGGTCAATGCTAAACATCTCTAGACATACATATGCATAACATAATACATGCATGATAAACAATAGATGGTAGTATGATGTAGGGAATGGAAAATAGTATATACATTCCTAAGTACATCATCATCTAATACATCATCTCTGTGTATAGCTGGAAAGTACAGGGAAATGGGGAACAACCGCTCAACAACTAACATAGGCCTATCAAAAGATATAACGAGAATGGGGTACAACCACCCAATATCTAACAGAGGCCTATCAAAAGATATAGCAAGAAAATACATCAGAAGAATTCGATAGTGTTGATGTCGATATCATCCAACCTATCCACATGATGTAACTCCTCCTGAGTCACTGGATCTTCTCCAAGAGGGATATCAGACCGATACAATAGAAGATCTGCACCGACAAAACCATACGGGCCACCTGAAGGGCCAGCCTCTAAGCTGGAAGGATCAAAAGTATTCGCCTCGTAAGGATCTCTGCCCAAATGCCGGATGAAAAAATATGCCAGGTCCAACTGTCGGGTCAAGCTATCAATCTGCGTCAAATAAGTAGGATCTCGAACGCATGCCATCCAATTCATCATCATCACGGATCCAAGAAATATATCCCCCATGAACTGAATGGCGCGGGTCTGGGCTCCGATGTTACGAGGGGACTACTAGTGGTAGAATGCCTCCTAAGTGAATGGACCCTTTGATAAAGTAAAGACGTCAACTCCCATCAATGTGATATCACTGACAGGCATTTGAGACACAGGACAATAACGCCTGGCAGGAGGACAAATCAGTACACGAATCTCTCCTTAAATACTCCTGATAGCGTGTTCTCCCAAATAGAGCTCCCATCCTCCATCTGTGAAGAGAGGAATCCAACGGGTGGATATCACATACTCGACACTAGTCAAGAATCCATCCTCAAAGATAACTGTCAAATGGTACCCAAAATAGGGAACCTATGTAATAACATCAGCTGTCAATAACTCCAACTGTAGGCAACAATGGGTGAAACCCTCAGCTACAGGAACCTCCGCCAACGTGGAGTGATGTCATCGTTGTTCTCATGGGTAGGTATCTAAACCTAACACACTAATGTGATGCAAGCATGGAAGCCTCTCAAAGGCCCAAAACTGCCAATACAAGGGCAAACATCTGCGGTCAGTCAACACTCTTAACCTGTACATGGGAAATCAAAAGAGAAATACTCACTAGCCGAAATGGGTAAAATCCTTGCCAAGCCTTTGTCAAGCCATGCGAACGCATGCGCATTCCCCTGAGAAAATAACAAAGGTATAGGAACCCCAGTTATACTCTCTAATATGGTCAACCTCTCGTGTGGCGCTAACTAAAGCGAATGACACCGTGGAAGAGTTATTTGATATGAAAAAACCCTGGAGGATGACCAGGAACAACCGCCAAAGAATGTTATCCCTGACTCTCACATCATCGAGTATGGGCTCACTCAACGCCCCACTCATAGCATCTACGCTCAAAGGACCAGCGCGGACTATCCTGCCCTTGAGCACCTCAGTCGAGACTCCTAGCAAGGATCTAACGGCAGTCGGGGTAATATTCAAAGCACAAGACACTGGCGCCCCTCCAAACTCTATACCGGTGATAAACCGCCAATCCATCGGCGTCATCACCACCTCACAGTCCAGTAAATAGAGAGACTGATTCTGGTGAAACCAACGCTCAAACAATGCCTTGAGGAAACCCCAAGGACAACGGTGGGGAAGGATGGAAAAGAACGCCTCAAAGCCCCAACCATGCACAATCTCTCGATACTTTGGATGAAGAGCTTGATATAGAGAATGTATATTGAACCATGCACTACAAATTCAAATCAACATCAAAACCTTTGCTCCTCATCAATAGGAAAAGGAAGATCAAACCCAGCTCTTACCTCGTTCACATGCAAGTAAACCGAGTGTTGGTGACTCAAATCATCCAGAAGCTCTGGAATCATCACATTAATGCCTGGAAGATCCCTGTGGGGAGCATAAGCAGCAAGAGCGAGAGCCGCAACTAGTACATCCTCTTCCTCGTCCTCAACATCTGGTACCTCAACCCGAATAGGACGGATCACCGCCTTTACCAACCGACGAGTCTGTCTGACTGAACGAGGTTGAGGCACATCTGAAGCCCTCCTCCTCACACCTGAAGTGGTCATGCGGGAGCTACTCGGCTGATTCGAATCCATATATCTAGACACAAGTCTCCAAATCACCTTAGAAAGGGTGTGGTAACTTTTAACCTAGAGCTTTTTAAATGCATTTTATGACTATATGTATGCATGCAGTACTTTAACATACACCTACAGTAGAGTTAAAAATGCATGTCTACCCAATTCCTGGGCTCAGGAAAAAGTTTGCCAGAGTCTCCTTTGTAAAAAGAACGATCCACATGCACATAGGCATGACTAGGTGGCCATTCTGTAGCACACCAACTTACAGTCATAAACATCTTATATGCATAAAAAATGTAAAAGTCATAATCTATAATGGTAGTCTAATTACCAGGATTACTTTGCTTTACAACCTTTGCTCATTTGTCCTCAAATAGGATAAGATATAGCAGAAAAAAGGTGCCAATTTGAAGTCAAATTTTTTCACATCATTATGGTCAACATGGTTATATACTAACATTTACTATGTTGAATATTTTTTATCAAGTCATATGAGCATGCATAATCACTACTATGTGTTTAGAAGCATTTCTTATGATAACCCATTTTTCAATGGATAAAAACTGGAAAAGAAGACATGCATACATTACCAGGACAGTGTCGAACACTTGTACGATATTAGATTTTGCAGAAAGCAGCCCAAACTCAAAAGATCTAAAGAAGAACTCCTAGATTCTCTGTGTGGCGCAACTTGAAAATGACTTGTGAAGGCAATGGGAGCCTTAAATACACCCACGGATGGTCGCAGGTGTATCTGCGGCTATCACAGGTGTACCTGTGGCTATCCTAGGTGGGTCCCACCCCTCCAGCTTGGTCCACTCTGAGTTGCAAAGGAGGTCTCACAAGCTAAAAAGGTAAAATTAGGAAAAAGACACTACGCGATTAAGCGGAAAAACCTGAAATCCTAATTTTCAGAGACCAAACTGCGGGTCCACATATCAATCATTGGTATTCGCCTAAACACAGGGTTTACAACACCGATGATCACAGCTGTTGCAAACTACATTTGGTAATTCCTCACAAAGGTCCAATGCCATCAACTTGGGGTTGCGATTCCAATTGCAACCATTCCTCTCATCAAAACCTATCCCTAGCAGGGATTTCATACAACTTCAGCCATTGGCACGTAAATCCAGCGAAGCATAGGTGATGGTCCGATGAGTTCAGCCGTTAAAGCACATTTCAATGAGGGTCAAGCAACCTTGACGTTTTCAACAGTTAGCAAGTAAATCCAGTGAAGCATCAGAGGAGGTCTGATGATGTTCAGTCGTTGAAGCACATTTCAATGAAGGACAAGCAACCTTGATGTTATCAGCCACTGACAAGTAAATCCAGCGAAGCATCAGAAGTAATCTGATGATTTTAGCCATTGGCAAATAAACCCAATGAAGCATCGGAAGTAATCCGATGATTGTAGCCATTGAAGTACATTTCAGCGAAGGTCAAGCAGCCTTGAAATCATCAGTCATTGGCAAGTAAACCTAGTGAAGCATCGGAGATAGTCTGATTATAGTATCCATTGAAGTACATTTCAATGAGGGTCAGGCAACCCTGACAACACAAAATGTTGGCAGTAACTCCGACAGAACAATGGAAAAACCTGGCGATACAAACCAGGGAAAACCATCCTCATCAGGGAGGACCGATGATGGAATCTGTTATACAAGTCTTCATCAGACAAGGCAAAATTCCCCACGAGTCTCTCGTACATGAAAGGTGCATCCTCAGTTGAAAGTCTGTACTCAAGATTAAGGATTTTGGTGATAACCCCAAAGTCAACATCCTGGAGGTTCCTATGAGCTTTGGATTAAACATTCAAGCAGTTCACCAGGATCATCAGTGATAACTCCAGTCCCTATCGGAAGTCGTGGGAGCAGACAATTATCACATCCCCTTGGAAAATGGTCCAATAAACAACATTCATCATACAATTACATCATGTTACATTACATTGCATCATGATTATCTTTTCACATTTCAAGTGTCTAGTATTCTTTATCCTATCCATGTCATTACATTGCATGAATATGATAAAGAGGGGCATCTGTAGACACTCGAAATTTTGCATTCCTGTTAATAACATTGCAGGAGGGTATAATCGCCTTCCAAAGATAACCCTAGAGGTCAAATAAGCTCAATCCCAGAGATAACCCTAAGATACTCAGTTTTTTCATCTCAGAGATAACCCCGAGATACTCAGTTCTAGTCTCGGAGATAACGTCGGGAGATTCAGTTCCAACCTCAGAGACAACCCCAAGGAATGCAATTCCAGTTCCGGAGATAACCCCAGAAAAGTCCGTTCCAACCCCCAGAAGTAAGTTTCAAATTCGAAGATAACCCCGAGGAACTCAATTTCAACTCCAGAGATAACACTGGGAGGTCAGGCACACCTCAGAGATAACCCTGAGGATATTCCGTACTCACAACAGCCTAATCTCAGAGATAACCCTGAGCAACGACTGCTAAATCAGCCCAAAACCAAAGATAACCCTGGTGAGGGGTAAAATAATCATTTTTCCACCTCAATCCCACATACACACAGTCTCAACAACATTTCATACCACATTCTACATAGAAGTGTCCTACAAGAACCATAGCTCAAAAATCTCGAGTGACTACTACACAAGACAATACACCAGCTTCGTAAAACCTCTTATTCCATGTCATTGTGTAGCTCTCGACAATAGCATTCTGGAAAGGTATTATACGTCTCAATCGGATGCCCAGATTGAAAGTTATTTAGGTTCAAGCGGATAACGCTTTGCATGCATACACATGCACTACTACAAAACAGTAAATAGACAACGCAGAAAAAACGTTGTGGTTTCAGTCAGAAAAACATCGTGGTTAAGGGTGTCATCTATTTGACACCCTTACACAACGTTTTTAAAACGTTGTAGTTAAGCACATTCCACAAAAAAAAAAACATTGTAGATTTGTTTTTCATAAATTAGCAGATGCTTAAAAACGTTGTAGAATGTATGCTTCTATAACGTTTTCTGGATAAAAATGTTGTAGTTTAATATATCAGACAACGTTTAGGCACTTTCACACAACGTTTTTAAAATGTTGTAGAATAAAAAAGAAAAAGAAAAAAAAGTTGTGGTTCACCTATATTACCAATGCACCTGTAATATGCTAATGCCATGATATATAGCTAAAATTACAAAGAATATTAATACCATACAATAGGTTTACATCCCAATAATTCTTTGTAATTCTAATTATAATATTAATACCATACAATACGTTTACATCTCGATAAAATTAAACATCTTTTTAAAATAGTATTCCTGGAGGTAACTTGATGTATTTCATTCTCACAGCTAGCAGAATAGTTACAAATAAAGTAAAAAGCCCTCTACAAAGAAAAACCAGAACTACATAAGCTGTGAGAGACTACATCAAGTCATCAAGTGTATTTCTGCCTTCAAAATAGTTGTGAGAGACTTGACTTTGTGAATATGAAAACCTGGTATTCTTCCCCTGCTTGCCAAATCCTCAAATTCATCATGTAAAATTCTTGGTATAATAATGTTGCAGGGATCATCAAAATGAAATGAGAAATAAGATGATCCTTCATTAATCCAACCTTCTCTATCAGATTGCCCCAGTATATGGACAGAAGTGAAGCATTTCATAGTTTGCAGTCCCTGATTCTGATGCAGCGTTGGCTATTGCTGGGAGTTGGCTGCTGCTGCTGATGCAGCGTTGGTTGTTGTGCACTGCTGTTGGGCTTTACTGATGGTGGTTTGGGCGTATACCTGGTTCTTGGGCGAGCCCTTTCACTGTGCACTGCAGCGTTTTTGGTTGTTGGGCGAGTCCGTTTCTGATGCATCCATTCACATATAGCCAAGCTAAATATGAATATGTTAGATGATAAAAGAGTATTACAATAGGTGCCATGGTTATCTAGTTTCTTGTCGGTCTAAGGCCATAAGTGAATCAGAAGTTTAAGATCAATGAAAGCAAGCAGCTATCCAATAGAGACTACAATACTGTAATAATGTCAAAAATTACTATTCATTTTATGCATTATGAATCTTTCTTCCAGGAAATATAATGTTTTAACACCAGAGAGTAGAATTCTAGGAGAAAGTGTTTAAACCAAGTATTAGAATCTTGGTATTTGATTTCAGTTTGGGACGTCTTTAAAAACTTACATCGGAAATTTGGAATGAGTTCAGATTAAGACCTTCAGTTCCCTTGCTTCTCTTAATGCGTCTAGGCTCAACCCAATCATAAGCTTTCACATGCAAGGAGCCATAGAGAAGTTTGCTCAAAACAGTCAAAACAACATCATTTTTCAAAAACATACCTCTGACAATGGAACAATTGTGAAGACCTCCACCCTGAAGTTTTGCAACTCGGACATTATCAACGTTGAAGTTTGATGGGTTCTTCGGGCATACTTGTATGCATGCCTATAGTGTAAACTTATCCCAACAATCAGGAACTTCAAATAGCTGAAGACATTCCTAATACATAATAAGATAGTTAAGTAAGAATTACATCAGTAATAAGATGGCATAAAATATCCTCCTGCCCAAATTGTTTGCTAGCAACAGCATATCTCATCTGTGATATAACTTCATCATTATTCTTTACATCCATCTTATCAGAATCATTCTCAATTAATTCATCCAATATTTCAATTGTCTGCAACCATGGTTTACAAAAATGATTACAAAAATTACTAATCTTATCCATGTCACTTGAGAAGGAAACACAAAAATCAGATACTCACAAATCCCCACCTGCTTTCTATGAACTCTTGGTCAACAAGGTGTACCTATTAGATATTAGGCCAGAAACAGAACGTAAAATTTCACCACTTTGCTCTGCTAATTCAGACCTGAATATGAAAACACGTCCAGAGATTAATAAAAGAAAACAGAAATTATAATTTGTACATAGCCAAATAAGATCCACAATAAGGACATATGAGGCCCATAGCAGTAGCAGCATCCAAAAAGGGTGTAACCCGCAGCAGTATACCCCATAACATAGTTGCCTTGCCTAGCTCAACAGCTACATCAGAGACTGATCAGAGAAAAGCAATTTACCCAGTCTGCAGCAAACCCCATAATATCAGTCGAACCCCAAATTTATATTTAAGGCAGAACAATGAGAATCCAAATTCAACAATAAAACATCAATAATATCCACTTATCACATAAAATGAATAAAATCAAGAATAAAAAGAAAGTACTAATTCTAATTCAAACAAAAAAATGGGTATTAATTCAAATAACAAGAGGTAAAAATAGAATTGAATATGAACCTGATGGGCATCTTCAGAAGGGATGATATAAGGGTCAATACCAATCCTAGGCTTTGAGAAAAGCTTGCGCAAGGCAACAAGCTTCTCGTCTGGTTCATCACAATTATTGCGCTTCGTTCGAAACTCAGACGAGGGTTTTGCAGTGATAGAACTGGAGTTTCGGATTATAAAGATGAGGGATTTCGTGGGAACAATTTCTCATCTCGCTTGCGATACCATTCACTACAACCCCTCCGATCTAACGTCTTGGCTCGAATCTATGATTTCTGAGCTTGACCCACCACCACCAGTGCAGCAGAGATCGATAACTGATAACTAGGGTTTTGGTTTTGCGAGCGAAAGAGAGCAGAGAAAGACATAGCAAAGAAAGACATATAATTCATCTCCGTGTTTTAATTTTAAGTTTTTATTTAAGAGCTCCGTGTTTTTTACAAACATAACATTTTTTTATAAAAAAGTTATCTATTTAAAATCAAAAATTACTCTTATAAATAGATAATATTTTTTCATATGTATCTACAACGTTTTTTTAAAAAACGTTGTGGAAAAAAATACTACAATATTTTTTATAAAAACGTCATATTTTAAGTGGTCTATTTACTGATTTGTAGTACTGATACTTTGAGACAGCGGGGCCCACAGAGCCCGAGGCACTCCGAGTAGCTGAAGATGGACCTGCGGCTCCCCCCTCTATAAATAGAGGGTTTGGGGTGGCCATTTTAAGAAGAGAAAAGGCGAGGAAGCCCTGTCCATTTCACTCCATACATACTTCTAAGAGAAAAAGGAGAGGAAACCCTGTCCATTTTACTCTTACACACTTTAAATTGAGTGCTTTCTCTTTCCAAATACTTGTGAGCTCGTGTTTTGCTACATTTAACCAGTGGAAAACCGATTATTCATTCATTATAAAGCCATCTAAAGTCTTCTTGGCAGCTCACTGTAAGACATCTCAGATTTTTTAATCCTTTTTCCCACTTCCATCCACACATACTTATTCATGTTGAGAGTCGTGTTGTGTTAATATACGCCCGATATATATATATATATATATATATATATATATATATATATATATATATATATATATATATTTTTGTCATCAAACTTTGTTTGATTGAGCCTGGATATACATCCGGAGCGTTTATTGCTTATATATATATATATATATATATATATATGTGTGTGTGTGTGTGTGTGTGTGTGTGTGTGTGTAACTGTTTATAGCTTTTGTACATATTGCACCATTATGTGAGCCTAGGAATCATGTGATCACAGATTCAGTTTTTGAATCTAGATTTGGTTCCTGTGATGGACATTCTCAGCTGCAGCCAGCTTGTAAATTTTTTACGGTGTCTGAATTTCCTTAGATGGCTCTCATGCCCATAAGGAGTTCTGCGCTGCTATCACTAGTAAAAAGTAGTAAATAGACAACACTTAAACTTGTGGTATTTTTTCTCAACGTTTTTTAACAAAACGTTGTAGATATATATGAAAAAACGTTATCTATTTAAAATGGCATTTTTTAGTTTTAACTATATAACGTTTTTTTTGAAAAAAATGTTATCTATGTAAAAAACACGCAGCAAAAAACCGCGCTCAAGTGAAAACTTAAAATTAAAAGACATACTCTTTCTCCGTGCTCGTAAGTTCAGTTTCGTTCCCTCTCTTCAGTTTTCCTTCTCTCTTTCAGTTTTTCTCTTCATTTTTCCTTCTCTCTCCAGTTTTCCTTCTCTATCTTCAGTTTTCCTTCTCTCTATCTGCTCTTTGGTTGTGTTCTTATTGGGTGTACGTTCGATCTGAGGCTGAAATCTGATAATTTAATTGGGTGTTTGAAGATAAGCTATTTTGGGGCTAGGTTTTCATCATAAGTTCTTCATCTCTTTGGAGTTGTTCTTGCATGTGTTTATTTTCAACCCATTTATAGTCTTTGTGTATATAAACGTGTTTGAGGTGCTCATTTTGTTTTATTGTAATGGCTTTTCTGCTTTCATAGTGGTAGCATAGTGGTGGATGCGGTGGCAGCAGTGGTGGTTTCTCTGTCTCCTCTACTAAAAATTAGGTTTCAATTTCTCCCTTGTTAATTTTCCCTAAAATTTAGGTTTTCATTAGAAATTTTACGATATTTGGAGCTAATTTGGGTTATAATATGAATGAGACCCATTTGTTCAATTTTAGATATCTGTGAGACCTATTTTGGATTTTGCATTCTCGATGTTGGATTTGTCGAACCTCCATATGTAATCAATGGTGCCATTGTGCATATGAGTATTTATATACATTTGTTAGTCTATGTATAGTGATTTTTACTAGCTTTGTTGTTGCTATGGAATATTGAATGGTATTTGAAGTTCTCCTGGTTTTAAAGTTAAAGCTTAGTGTTTGACAAATTTTATAGTTTTTTCTCCCCTCTTTTGTAATCAATTCCCCCACCCCATGTTTGGATCCAAAGAATACCTATACATACCTGAGATATAGTAGTAATTCGAATATACAATAAATTATTACTAGACCTGAGATTTAGTAGAAATTCATTGTTATTTTCAGGATAGTCATGGGATGGGGTTGCATAAAATTACTACTAAAATATTGATGGGAATTGCCTTTCTTCTTTCGATTTTGAATGGCGAGTTCTCTAGACTTGATAGTGATCCCTGATGAATATGTTTAAATGATAAGGATTGTTGGCTTTTATATTCTAGTCCAGTTTTAACGATGCTTGTCTTGGTCTTTTAATTCAACTAAATGTATGCATCTTTTTATGCAGAGCATGTTCATATATAATTAACACATGTGATCTGTCATGTTGTACCAATAACTCCACTGAAAATCATTAGAAGGCCCGGAAGGGTAGTTCCTACATTGAAGTTAGTATGTTAAGTGACTTAAAATATTCCATGATATAATGAATTTAGTCAAACCCACTCATGCTGCTAAGTTATATGGTACTACAGCAGCATAGATTTTATAGCTTGACATCATTAGAAATACCTGGAGAAGGATTGCAGTATTAATGAATTAAAGAAGATACTCGATTTATTTATCGATCTTAGGTATCCATACATTTCAGCCTCTTCCTTTGACCGAATCCTATAGAAACTAATATATTATTTTGTCTCTGTATCTGTAAAAATCTTTTCCCCATACACTACTAGGTCTATTTAGTTGCTTAGGTCAAAAACTTTGTGCATAAGCTGTATTATAATGGGTAACTTTTTTGTCACAGAAACTAATACATTTCAACCTCTTCCTTTGACCGGATCCTATAGAAACTAATATATTATTTTGTCTCTGTATCTGTAAAAATCTTTTCCCCATGCACTACTAGGTCCATTTAGTTGCTTAGGTTAAAAACTTTGTGCATAAGTTGTATTATAATGGGTAACTTTTTTGTCACAGAGTTATCTGCTAATGTATATCAATAATCAGGACATATGCAGTTAAGTATGGGACCCATGAGCTTTTTTTACGCTCTTGCGTGTCTTTGTTGTGTTTGAGTTTTTATTCTATGTGAAGTATGTTTCTTAATGCTTTTGTATGGCCTATTTTACTAAAAAACAAATTTACTAAAACATATATTGTACCTAGCTAACAACTTGTATTCTGTGAGGAGCGATGGTTGAGCTAAGCTTCTAAGTGTTATTGAAGACTAATTAAATCTGTATTATTACATAAAGAATAATGATAATCTTCATTTTCTTTTGAAAATCCTTTGTTTTTCCTTCTCGAGTCTGTTCTAATGTTTTTTTCACAAAGAGTGAGTTAAGGGGTTTCTTATTCATGATTATCTAGTCTAGCCAATTGATAATTAACCGAGTGCTTATTTAGTGTTTTATATTTAGTGTTGGACTCTAGATGACATGTTTTATTTTTTTTAAGATGGATAAGTCATAGATGTGTGCTGATAGAAGGTCACGAGAGTATGAACTAGGCGTTAATGAATTCTTGAGGTTTTTGCGTTAGACAACGCGAGAAATGTGAATCTTATTCATCGCCCTTACGTAAAATGTGGAAACATTTTAAAATTTGGTGCTAGAATTATACAGGAACACTTGTATTTTAATGGTGTTAATACTAGTTATCAAACTTGGATATGGCATGGAGAACCTAATATGTCAGATGCAGATGCAAATGAACCTAATTATATGCATGATGTTATATGTGTCACCCTCTTGCTCATGAAGTGCCATTAAATCTTACAATGGGCAAAGCAATAATCAAATACGAAAATCACCACAATGGAGAATCTTGGTGGTATGATAGATTATATATGCGTGTGTGTATATATATATATATATATATGTAATTAGCATAAGATGTTTACTTATGAACATTTGTTATTTTTATTAATTTATCATGACATAATTACTAATTGTGTTTAGGGAACTCCTGTACAACCAATACACAAGGAGTGTGGGTATTTTGTGATGCGTTTTATGAAGGAGATAGTTGAGGATGGTAGTTTGCACTTTGTAGCCAAGGTTAGTTATATTTTGTCAGCTTTATTGGTCAAATAGAAAGTTTTTCTATAAACTTCAGTTAATAGCCAAAAGTTAGGTTAAGTAGTAAGTAGAAAATTTTGGTATTTAATTGAGTACAAGTCATGCACTGTCTCTCAGATTTATAGACTTTCACTATTCTAGTAGAATGTAAAATCCAGTTTTGCTTACTCTATGAAATTGTTATTTTGCTGGAGAGAACCTAATTAATGCTTGTTGAGAACCTCAGGTGTTCTAAAATGTACACACACACACACTAGATTCCCAAAAATAGACAAGTAATAATTAACATTTTTCAATCATCATAAAGTATATACATCCATAAATCAAACATTACACAAAATTGCATTGGCTATAGATATCATAAACTTCAAAAAATAGCAAAAAGGAATGTGATCTTTCCAAAGAATGCTCCACGCATAGGAACTCAAAATATCAAAGCCTAAAATTTAACCAAGAAATAATAATCGAAATAAGGACATACTTCAAAGGAAGAAAAATTACAGACACTAAATGATGTTGAACAATGAACTCATTTGGAACTCTAGCATTACTCAAAAATTAGTGAACCTCACAATACGTATCATCTGTAGTGTGATACGTACCTCCTATACTATATATGTTACCTGATGATATAAAGGCTTCAAATTCTTTTTTTTGACAGTTAATACATACGTGTTGTGGTTATAGAACTGTATATGTATTAGTGTATCTATATGTATCTAATTAAAGAACTGTATGTATTAGTGTGTTTATATGTATCTAATATTTGAATTCTTATTATGTTATGACATATTCAATCTCTTTCGCCTCTTTCTATGGCAGTCAAATCTCATCTTCATTGTCTTTAAAAGAAATTTAGTTTCACTTGTATTCTTTAATTCATGTAGTTTCACAATCAATGCTTGAGACATTAATTCAGATTACTAGCCAAGAAAACTGTTCCAACCTTTTGAGTACTTTGATTAAATTAATAGATTATCTATAAGTTTTTAATTAGTATTTAATTTTCTACAAGTATAGTTACGATGGGGTTTGTTTGAGTGATATGCTTCATTATATAGCTCAAAAGATGCTCAGCCGTGTGGTGTGGTTTTTGGTCTACGTGTACATATGTTAATCGACTTTTGCACACTATCCACGATACAAAATCACCTTACAGGGGCATCTGTGTGATGTAGCCTTATGTAGTAGTACACTTGGATGCTTCAGTATCATCATTCAGATGAAACCCTTATCTAACATAATTCCAGTCAATCATGTACAAGCATTTTATACAGAAAGATCTTATCTTATATATTAGTATTTGGTTTTTAACTAATTTATATGGAGTATCAAAAACCAGCATCTAAGTTGTACTACTTCTTACTAAATTTGTTGTTCTTTTATTTCAGTGGGATAAGGCAAATGGATTAACATACACACAAGAACAAATTAACGAAATACGGGATGAGTGGGTAGCGTATGTGAGCAGCTACATGTAGAGCCTCGAGTTAACGGTGGATATGTATAGGGTTAGATGAATGTACGTATTTTGGGAGAACCTAGGTTTTTTTGCACATGCTTAGGTAGTAGCTTAGGTAGTAGCTTAATTTTATGGATAGTTTGGTTTATTTTGTGGATGTAATCAAATTCACAATTCAATATAGTAGTAATTTATATTAAAAAGTGAATTTGAGATGTATATATGGATAGTTTGGTATATATTTTGTGGATGTAGTAATTTGAAACTTTAAACGAATTATATTATTGGGATGCATTTTGAATGGTTGATACATTTTGGCTTTAAATTTAAATGAGAATTTAGACCTTTTTTAGCTATATATCATGGCATTAGCAGATTGCAGGTGCACTGGTAATATAGGTGAACCACAACTTTTTTTTTCTTTTTAAAAATGTTGTGTATGCAGCACAGCTACAACGTTGGTATATATATTACAACATTTTCAAGTCAATCTACAACATTTTAAAAACATTATATAAATTTGTATAAATAAATGACTCCTTCTGAACATTGTATAAATGTGTTTAAACGTTGTTTGTTGTTGCTTTCTATGGTCTGTAATGACCCCAAAATTCATACAATAATATTCTCCTTCTCGATCGTTAACAATACAACTTTAATCTATCTTTACATCATTATTCGATATTAAAATCACTAAAAATGCAGAATATTTAAAACTTTTATACATTTTCTTCTGTATTACCCTAAATCGCAACCTTTACATTACATCTCTTCGATTCAAATTTATATCATGAATCGTTACAACAAAATGACTATAAAAAGTCTTACATCATAAATAGATATCCATATACACTGGATAGTTCAACTTACAATTCAACAACATGTTACATTCAAAATATTAAATACATTTCTCATAAAACATAAGTAATCTTCGTGAATATGGAACTCCATAATTCACGTAACACATATCCTTACCTTGAAATCTTGACCTGCAAAAATGGTTATTTGCAAGGGTGAGCTCGACAGCTCAGCAAGTTCTAACAGTTTTCATGCATCACATAGCACATAATAATATGCTCAACATACATATCCTAATAATTAAAGTAACATGGCATACATGTTTTAATTCACATAGTAAATATAAAGATTGAGTTCCTTACTCAATCATCATTATTTAACCAAAACAATGTAATCATAAATTGACTTTAACATTCCATGATTACAACATGTATAACATATCATGCTCACTTACAACACATATAACATATCATGTAATTTAAAATAGTTCATCAAGTCCACGTAGAAAATAGGAACCGAAGGACTTGCCTTGATCGTTGCTTACCAATAACGGATTAACAGTTTACTGCTATCTGCACTTCACATGCCCCTTCACAATTATATAATCATACACATCAACTATTAGTCACATAACAACACATAGTATTTGTAATGTAAACTTTACTCCACATCCCATAACCCTTCTTATTAATCAATACACAATGTTCAATTTGATTGTGTTAACTTTCGACTTATATCGCAGTATATTTCATACTCAAAGTTCATTCAAGTGTTTAAGTCTTGCTAGGAATCATTATTGGTTTTATATTAAACCTATTTTATATCTTATAATATTCATTTCATTTGACTTAAAACACTTTTTACATTCATTAACACTTATCGCAGCGTTTCGACGTTCATTCGTCACACGCCCGATTTGTCTCTCTTGTGTGTGCTTAGTATACTTATACAAATTATCTAATACATCATTATATTAATATTAAGAATCATTATATTTACTAATATTCATGTTTTATAACTTAGAACAACATCTTTTATCGTCAAGAGCACTACAATTGCATACGTACATGCCCGACGCCCTCCGATTACCTCCGAAAACACAACAGTCCTAAAGATGACCATTTTGACCCATATTCCCAATATCAAATTCAAAAACTCAAAGAATAAAAGTTGTAGGTCTATTCGTCCTCGTTCCGGATCATCTTGAATTGAATCAATCAGAGTTCGTATGAAAACATTATGGTCATTTTAGTAAAACATGTCTGGTCAGATTTGTTTTTTCACAATTTGGCAAATCAAACTACCCCCCCCCCCCCGCCGTGGCGGGGGTTTTTACTCTAGGATAGCCCTTCGGTTCGGGGGTCTCTTATGCAAATTCGTGATTTATCATCTAAAACACTATAAAAAGCCAAATTAGCCTACAAACTCCTTTCTAACAACCATACTAACCTACCCAAGATGTAATATGTTTACAGAAACATAAACTATTGTTTCTAACAATATAAACATCAAGATTACAACCTTTAATTTCACTATTTCTATTATTTCTTCTTCTTTTGACATTCATAGCGAAATTCTTCACTATGAATTCGTTTTACAACCAAATTGATTCATTCAACTTGCGTTCTTTTTGTTTTCTTCAATGTACTAACAACATCTATTAACAATTTCAGATTATAAACATGTTCTAACCATCAATTTGATAGTTTCAAAAGCCATTTTTCAGAAATTAATTCACAGAAAATTATTATGAACAAAATTCCTCTTGTTTTTAAAAATTACATGGATTGAATTGCTAGAACAACCATATAACTCATAATATATCATAATATAACCCATATTATACATAACTCATGCTCACATCAAAGATTTGAGAACAATTTTCAACATAACTTCATAATCAAACATTATAAACATGATTTCATCATGTTCACCATATCTTTGTGAATTGAAACTTTTGAACAACTATAAAAATCTCATGTAAGCATATATATATATATATATATATATATATATATATACACACACACACACACACACATCCCATTCACATATCAAAATTATGAAGTTTTACCAAAAGATTTTTACATAGAACTCTAAAACTATGAAAACATAGAAGAACATGATTTTAAAACTTGTTTTTACAACAATTGTATTGTGAAAATATGGAGATGATGGAGATAACATCTTAATTTAGTATAAGGGTTAGTTTGATACCTTTCTAGGTTGAATTAGGAGAAAAGATGGAGATGATGAAAGCTTTTCTTTTGTTTTCTCAAGGTTTCCCTTCTTCTTCTTCTTCTTCTTCTTCTTCTTCTTCTTTTTCTTCTTCTTATTCTTTCTTCTTCTCTTTGTTCTTAGTTTAGACTTAGGTTTAGAAAACTAACGTAACTTAGTGTATATACAATATACATATAACACATATAATTATAGAATATATAACTCCCAATATAATTACATATACTAATTATCAATTTAATATATAAGTTACAAAAATTAGAATTTTAAAAGCCCTAAGGCTTGTTTGGCAAAACTAAATTATTTTAAAATCAGGTTTTAATAGTTAAGGTCTTGTTTGGGTAAAACGGGTTTAAAACAAAAGTAAGGCCTTGTTTGGGAAAACGGTTTTAAAAACTCTTTTAACTCTTTTAATAGATCCTTTAACACATATTCTTAATGTTATCCTTTAATTAATTAAATCTTTTCATTAATTTAATTAATTAAAAGTTTAACATTAATTAATCACATAAAATTATCACATTATAATTACTCGCTAATTATAACTTCATGTAACAATTACCACATCGATGCGGTATGTCAATTAAATTAGAATCGTAACATAAAATCATTACATATTAATTAAATATTAAATAATCATTTAATTAATATAATACACTTAATTACATTACTCCATATTAATCACATAATCTCAATAAATAATTCAATTAAAATATTTATTTACTTCAATAAATATTAAATTAATATTTAAATTCTCTTCACACCAATTTATATATTTCACAATATATAACACATATACACATACCCTACTTAAACATCTTAAAATAAGAATTTTATTTATTAAATTCTCATTTATTAATTCTTAAAAATATGAGATGTCACATGGTCGATATTTAAAAATAATTGTTATAAGCATGTATTACAACATTTTTAAGTTACACTACAACGTTTTAAAAATGTTATATAAATTTTTCTAAATAGATGACACATTCTAAACATTGTGTAAATGTGTCTAAACGTTGTCTGATATATTAAACTACAACATTTTAAGCCAGAAAACGTTGTGGAATCATACCATCTACAACGTTTTCAAGCATCTAATAATTTATGGAAAACAAATCTACAACATTTTTTAAGAAAAAAACGTTGTATAATGTGTCAAACTACAACGTTTTAAAAATTTTGTATAAAGGTAACCACGACGTTTTTCTTGGATAACAATCACAACGTTTTTTACGCTTTATCTATTTACTGTTTTGTAGTAGTGTATGTATTTTATTTTCTCAAAGATGTCTGACATCTCAAAAATAATAAAAGCAATCAAGTCGAACACATAATAAAATGAAAGTATCAAAGGCCTCAATTACTATTGAGCACAAGGGTTTGAAAAACCTGTTTTATAAAACATCATTGCCATATCTCGTTAAAACTGAACTTTTATACAAAATTCAAACCCTTTGTATATATGTGCAAACGAGGCATAACACTACTTTCAGACAATAGCACATACAACTACACATACACATTCAGATAAAAGTTTAAATTAAAAAGTGTCGTTAACCGTGTCACCACGGAAGTCGGGGGATGCCTAACACCTTTCCTCCACTTAATCAAGCCCCCGGACCCCAATGAATCTTAGTTTCACAGACCAGTTAAATAGTGTCGCATCACTAGGTCTATTTGCAAACCATTTCTCGGTTGAGTTGGTGTAACCATTTAAAAATACAAACTGGCGACTCTTATGTTAGGTTTGTAATATTATGAACGCAATCAAATTGTACAAAATAATCGGAAGCATGGAAAATTAGAGTTTTAAAATTTTACAAACCATATACCCGGATTATCCTTTATGCACAATTATTAATTAAACGAAAAGATAAAGAATAAGAATTATACCCTTGAAGATTTGAGCTTCCTCAGGTAGAAGTTCACCTCCAAATCCTTTCGCGTTCAAATTGAATCCATAGGGTTTGGTTCCTTCCTTTGATCAATGTTAGTCACCCAAGTGTTTGGCCTCTAGATGTGATCCACCAAGAAAGAAGAAAGATTCAAGAAGATGGGTATTTAGCAAAACCCTAGTTTTTTTATCTCTCATAGAAAAGGGTGTACTCTCCCAACTATTGGAATTACGTCTATTATTAAAAAGTCAACGACACACACCCATAATAAGTCTTCTCTTATTTATAGATGTAGGCAACCCTCCTTAACAATTAAGAAATTAGATTTTATTTTAATTAATTAAACTCCTTTAATTAATTAGGCTCCCAATTTTATTAGGAATAATTAATTAAATTCTTTTAATTAATTACCTTCCTAATCTTATTAAGATATATGAGAGTACTTTTTTATTAATTAATTCTCAAACTCATTTAGGAATTAAATAATAATAATAGTACTAATAATAATAATAAGACTCCTCTTATTAATTTATATTTAACATTTTCAAAATATTAAATAATAAATAGTAATCTATTTAATTTATTCTATCACCATAGATTAAATTAAATATACTTACCTTATTATTACGATTATGCCATTAACTTCTTAAATAATTATTCTTCCTTTTATGGTGTGACCCTTTAGGTTCTCAATATTAAACCGGGTGTGAATAAATCAATTAGAACAATTCTAATCTTATTTAAATAAATAAATTAAACTATTAATTTATTTAAATAAATAATATTTATTCTACAATAGGGATAAGTCTCCCTAGTGATTAATGACTTTCCAGATAATATAGATTTGAACATTAATCATAAAAGAACCTTTGAGTAAATAGTTACCGTAAAATTCAATCATTCCACCATACAATGTCCCATTTAAATATAAGACATGGAATTACTGTCAAGTCTTATTTTATTTAATTATATGTATTTCGACTCTTAAATACACAACTCCAAATAATGCAAATTAGAAACTTATTTCTAATTTCATTCTGCCTTGGCCAAGGACTACTGGATTTTCTTTTATCGAATCACATAAGACATTTCTCTTCTTTTACTAGAAGCGGTAGATTAATTATTGATCATACATTATCTCCATATATAACTTATTATACCCAAGAATACACTTTGATATACCCTAAGGGTTTTAAGAAATAAGTTAAAGTATAATTCATCATACACAAGATACTATGATGATCTCAAGTCCAAGGATCACTTGTACTACTATCACTACAAGAATTCCTATTGACATGCAAGTAAAACTCCATTAGGTATTCCTGAATGAGCCACGTTCAGTGAACTTATTCTCTAATAAGCACCTACATGCTTTCTTTAGTGTCTCCACACAAATGGTTATGAGATCAATCATCCTCATCCAATGAGGAAGCAATGTATGTAATAATCTATCCGGATTCACTAATCCCCAATTTAGTAATCAAACGATTGTGAACTATTTTAGTTTTAAGCTTTCTAAGAATTTAGATCTCATTAGAATAATCATCATCATTATTCTAAAAGCATTGCTTAAAACTATGTGTTTATCACATATTATAAAGCAGCAACATGTAGATAATTAAAAGCCTTTAATAAATTAATACTTTTTATTAATAAATGAATAAGATTGTTACAAAATATATGATTTATCATCAAACATGATTGGCCTGTGTGCATACTACTTTCAATATCCCACTCGCACTAAAGCCAATCGTCATGGTATCTCATACCCTTCTTCTCTAAGTGATGATTATCCTGCTGTTGGATAAGCTTTAGTTAATGGATATGTAATGTTTTTCTTGAGAGTCAACTATTGTGACGCCCCCAAAATAGGTCCACACGACCCATTCTGAGTCGTCAGATATCACTCTATAAAAATCAAATACAAACTTCATTTATATTAATCATTGACCGTAAATATATAGTAATGCGACAACAGATAAGCTGTGAGTTTTAATACAATATTATCTCGTAGACAGTATTCAAACTCAAATTGTTATAATGCCATATAAAATACAGCAGCAAATATTTTAAGACCCCAAAGAAGAACGAGAAGATTACTATCATATTCATTCTACTGAGGTGCACTTTTGATGCTTTCAAAGTCGGGTTCTCATCACCCTATTGTTGCTCGCCAAAATCAATTATTAAGTGACGTATAAAATACGACACACACATCTTAGGTCCTTAAAACAATTATCCGTTGCATGTCATGCCGTTTTATAATGTATTGAGAAACTTCGACAGTCTCTGACCATCACACTATTTCCCTGTTATCCCCGCTCGACCCAGGTACACTCTTATTACCTGAAATGAATTGTGAAGCAAAGGGTGAGCACAAATAGCCCAGTAAAGAATATCATGACTAAAGATAATTAAATTATCAATAGCCTTCATTCGATAATAAATCGAGATTTAGAACATATGGTAGATGATAAAACTTTTCAACCATAGTTACAATGAACGAAAGCAATCCATTAGAAGAGTCAAAAAGACCATCGTATATTATCTTCTCCATGTTAAAAGTCCACCAATAATGTTTTATCCTCGTAACATCAATCAATAATTCCACATCCACAATCATATGAATAACTCATAATCATAATTGTGATTCTAAATTCCTTTTACGCACCCGGATGAAGATAATTTTCATCACCTATCTTCACCGAAATATCAAAATTATGGTTATACCAAATCACAATTCCTGCTCACAATCATACTAATAAATTCATCTTTGCACTACAGCCAAAGATATTCATTAACAATTTATCTTTGCACTACAAAGCCAAAGACATACAACCAGATTTTTAGAAGAGTCAAGTAGAGCATGATATCTACTATCTTTTACTTAATTAAAATTGTATAATCAATATTTTATCATTTGAGACTCGACAATAAATAATCCACATCATCGAATTATCCCTGCACTACGGCCAAGGATATTCATGTAATCATCAATGGTCATAATTATACCGAATAATCCCTGGTTATAATCATACCAATAACTGTCAATCAATGCACTACGAGCCAATGAAGACTTTTACCACATCATCTATAACATTACAGGTCATAATTATACTGAATGATCTATGGTCATAATCATACCAATAAACAGTTCATCTATGCACATAAGCCAAAGATACTCATCAATCAATAGTTCATCTTTGCACGTAAGCCAAAGATATACAACTGTAAAACCAATAATCAACAGTCCATCTTTTCACGTTGTGACGCCCCCAAAATAGGTATACATCACCTATTCTGAGTCGCCAAATACATTGTACAGAATACAAATACAATCTTAATTATACAACTGTCGTGTAAAATACGACAAAACAAATGTTGTGAGTTTTAATACAAATATTGTCATCTAGACAATATCCACACTTAAAATAAGTCCTCATTACATTTATTGTCACACTATTTAACAGAATAGTGAGGACTACTAATACTATCATCTGGTCCATCACTCCGTTCCCCGACTCGTCCCAACTATATTCTCATTTCCTTAAGAGAATAGTGAAAGAAAGGGTGAGCTCAACTAGCCCAGTAAAAAATATTATGACTAAGATAATGCAGAATAAATTATCATTAGTCTTCAACAATGTTAAACTGATAAAATACAATAGACATCAAGTTTAACTGCAGCAAAACAAGCAATCCACTAAAAGAGTCAAGTAGAGAATAAAGTCTACTATCTTTTATGATTTAAAAAGGTTTTTCATCACTTTTTATCGCTGGGACTCAGCTTAATAAATAATCCACATCATCCCTACACTACGGCCAAGGATATTCATTAGGGTCACGACCATAAATTATCCATGCACTACGGGCCAAGGATATTCGTGTATTCATCAATGGTCATGATCATGCCAACAATCGTCCCATCAATGCACTACGGGCAACGAGGACTTTTACCACATCATTTGTAACATTACGGTCATGATTACACCGAATAATCCCTGGTCATAATCATACCAAGTCCATCCATGCACTACAGGGCACCGATGACACTCAAAAAAATATAAACATGAGGATGATGACAATGATATAAGAATTCAATAAAACAAGTTCAAGAATTAATTTATTCAAGAACTAATAACGTCCAAATTATCAACATGATACTTCTTTGTAAAGTAAAATTCAAGAATGCTCAGAAGAATATTTTCATGAAAAGATACTTGATGAAGCGCAAATATCAAGGATATTCCACTAATTTCATGGAGTATAAAGTCAAACTTTAACCAACCGAGTATAATAAAGAATGGAATAACAAAAGAAATCACCACGCAAGCGGTATCAGACATGACGTGTTATTCCAATAGAATAATAAATAACGAAATCGTCAAAGCGAATACGACCGATGTGATATTCCAATAGAATAATAAATAATGAAATTAGGTCAGTCCCAAAAAACGATGTATGTGATATTCCAATGTAATAATAAAGATTTGACCGAGTGCAAGCGTAAAACGCATGCATGTGGGATGTTCCAATAGAATAATAAAGAATGGAATAATAGAAGAATTTCACCAAGTATAGGGTAGCCGATATACGAAAGTTATTCCATCGAATAATAAAGAATGGAATAATGAAGTTCTCTTCATGAATACAAAAGAAATAATACCCCTACCGCATAAGAAACCGGATATCGAGAGTAGTGAAGTAGCGTAAATTTTTTTCTTTCTTCTCTATAGTTTCTCTCTAGAGTTTCAAAGAATTCATAAGAAACAATGAAGGAATGAGCTTCTATTTATGTAAGAATGGATCTAATAAGTAACCAATCCATGAACTGTCCTGATTGATTTACTTTTAAACGAATCGGTCCAAATTGGTTTACAATAAAATATAATATATTCTATTTTACATAAAAAACAAACTTATTATTATAATAATAATAATAATAATAATAATAATAATAATAATAATAATAATAATAATAATAATAATAATAATAATAATAATAATAATAATAATAATAATAATAATAATAATAATAATAATAATGCAACTCCCTCCTGAACAAGCTATCTATCCCTCCCCCATGAACAAATCTGATTCTGGCCACCAAATCAATTTATATATATATATATATTATACTCATGACACACATTAATTTGAAAGATGAGTAAGTGGAGGTCTATAAATACAACAAATACCTCATAAAAATCCCCTCAATATTTGTAACAACATTTATCATCATTATTATAATTCACAATATTAATTGACCAGGTCGTTCCTAGGAAAGAGGGGGCTTTCCAATAAGGATTTCTCCCTATTGGAGCGCAATTAGGTGACCAAACCTCTCCTTGGCAGAACTTCTAGACATCATTAATATTGTAAATAATAATATTAATAACTTCGTCGTCTCAATTATTGATTTAATAATATATAAAATATTGACAATAATTGAATCAAATAACGTGAGATACTATCGTGATTACTATAACAATAATTGAACAAAACTGAGTGACTTCTCACGTAAGCATCAATAATCAATATCGTGTGCTACTTTGCAACCACGCATATTCCTGTACTTTTAACACCGGGTGTTTCAACAGTATCAATGGTAAAACTTCCGCCGTTATTTTTAATAAAATATTTTTGTCGTTTTCTCAATTCGACAATAATTTCATTAATAGGATCCACTAATGATTATCTTGGTCATATTTAATATTCCCCTGTTAAAACGAATATTCCCCGACCAATCGAATATTATATAACAACTTGCGTACTTTGCAAAATTTATAAATATTACCCACAACTATAACAATATATCAAATTTATTCCATAATATTCAAAAATGATATTTATAGAAAATTCATTTTTATTCATAAAAGTTGGGGTCTTACACACGTAAGCCAAAGATATACAACTGTAAAACCAATAATCAACAGTCCATCTTTGCACATAAGCCAAAAATAACTTTCATCATAATATAAGCATGAGGATGATGACAATGATATAAGTATTAATCAAACGAAAACAAGGATAAATATTAAAGACTTTAAATTTATCCAAATATTATTAATCACTTAATAAACTTATAATCTAATATTATTAATATTATAACAATATTTTAATCACTTCTTAAACTTATAAACAATTTATTTTAATTGTTTACACTTTACCAAATAATACATTTAATCATTCTAAAATGCCATACTCATAAGATTTCATCACCAATGATCAAATCCTCATCAAAATTTGCATATACCCCTATATAGGATTCTCAAGCCATAAAATCCTATTTTCTAATTTTGTTACTTCACATAACATATTTAATTCATTTACTCATAACTAGTTCATTTTCATGAAAAATACCAAATCAGGTCCCAAAATATTTCTTTTACGAGATTTAATGAATATAGTCCCATCTTCGAACATATATTTTTCTCGAAATTTTAAAATTCATTTACTATTTTTCATATGGCCAAAATCGCCGAATATTTAGACATTTATCATAAATTGTATTCTTGTCCAAAAATTCAAATTTACAGAGGGTATACTCTCATTATATACATGTACTCCCAATAAAAATTTCACCAATTTTGGAGTTAACCACAAGGAGTTATAAGGGTTTACTTTTAAAATAGTCTTTTCCCATAAAATTCATAACTCCTAATCTATACATCCAAAAATCGCCATTTTTGGACACAATCTAGAAAACTCAACAAATTATCATTTCAAATTTTTTCAGAATTTTTTGGGGGTCAGAAAAATTATAAAACTGCACCTGGCAAAAACCCCTTTTAAATGAAAATACTATTCATATATATACAAATGATCATTCACCATGCATGCGGTAATCTACATAGACAGGTTATTCCAACAGAATAATAAAGAATGGAATAATAGAAGAATTCACCATGCATGCGATAGACCGCACAGACAGGTTATTCCAACACAATAATAAAGAATGGAACCAGATCTAGCATAATCCGCACAGACAGGATATTCTAACAGAATAATAAAGAATGGAACCAGGTTTAGCGTAATCCGCATAGACAGGATATTCCAACAGAATAATAAAGAATGAAATGACAAAGAATTCAACATGCATGCGATAAACCGCACAGAGAGGTTATTCCAACAGAATAATAAAGAATGGAACCAGGTCTAGCGTAATCCGCACAAATAGGATATTCCAACAGAATAATAAAGAATGGAACCAGGTCTAGCGTAATCCACATAGACAGGATATTCCAACTGTAAGACCCTGGATTTTATGAAATAAATGTATTCAATTTTTTTTATAATTATTATTCAGTAAATGGTTAAATTGATAAAAGTTTAAAGTTAAGGGTGATATATGTAAAATTTTCAAAATACGCAAGTGGTTATAAAATACTCATTTATGTCGGGGAATATTCGTTTGGTCGTGGAATATTCTTGTTGTCGGGGAATATTCGTATTTACCATAGCAGCTCATTTCAGGGGCCCATAATGTAATAACCGTCGGATGAAGAAAAAACGATAAGTTTGAGTTTTATAAATAACGACGTAGTTATTACCAATTAACACTATTGAATATCCGATGGTTAAAATACGATGTCTGGCGTGGTTGCACAAAGAGTTATTACGGTATTGCACAATATTTTTGAATTATTTATTCTTATGTAAGAAGACACTACTCAATAATTGTTATAGTAATTATTGTTCAATATTTTATTTTATTGATTCAATAATTGCTGCGTTGATATTTTATATTATTGTTGTTTCAATAATTGTCACTGCACAGTATTTCCCATTATCAGATCAATAATTCATATTATTTGAATAATATTATTTGATAACATTATTGGCAATGTCTAGAAAATTCTGTCAAGGAGAGGTTTGGTCACCTAATTGCGCGCCAATAAGGAGAAATCCTTATCGGAAAGCCCCCTCTTTCCTGGGAACGGCATGGTTGTCATAATTGTGATTCTGTAATATTATTTGTGAATAATTAATTATTGATTTATATGATAAGGAAATATTTATTTGATGCATATATAAATGATGGATTTATTTATGTGGTTATAAATGAAGGAATTAATGTTGAGGTGTTTTATCAGTATTTTTCTCAGAAAAGAGGTATTAAAAATCAAACCAGTGTTCTTGTGATATATTACGTGAGTTATAATTTTTAATCCGACCGTTGGATTATTGTGATTTTTTGATATGTTATACATATATAATTTTAGTATATGTCCAAAAATTTTGAACCGTTAAAAATGAACGCATAAATTGTTATGAATTTTAAGAGGTGTCTGGTTCAGAAATTGTTGAAGTTTCAGAATTTATCATTTTGGTGGAAAATTATAGAATGCGTAAGCCCCACCTATGGTTGGTAAAAAAATGTGCTGAAATTCTAATTCAAATGTGGTGGGTGGCAATAATAGCAGGTAAAGCCATCAGGTAGCAGGTCAAGTCTGCTTCGACGTCCTAACATTTTCCTATAAATATAGGGCTGAGTTAGAATTGAAAATCACACCAGAAACATAAGCTTTCTCTCTTTCTCTCTCTATATTATCAAGCATATTTTGTGAGTATTTAGAAACTTTGATAGTTGCTATTCAATGCAAGGTTCCTTCGGCTTTACATTCCGGTCAGAAGTACTGCTCTTTTGAGGTAAGGGATTTTAAGGATTATTATGTTTCTTCAGTTTCGTAATTTTTCTGATCTTCAAAAATTCTGGAAAAATTTGAAATGATATTTTGATGAGTTTTCTCGATTGTGTCCAAAAATGGAGATTTTTGGATGGATAGATTAGGAGTTATGGATTGTATGAGAAAAGACTATTTTAAAAGTAAACCCTTATAACTCATTGTGGTTAACTCCAAAATTGGTGAAATTTTTATTGGGAGTACATATATATAACATAAGTATACTTTTTAAATTTTGGAATTTTTGGACAAACGTACAATTTATGATAAATGTCTAAATATTCGGCAGTTTTGGCCATGTGAAAAATAGTAAATGAAATTTAAAAATTCTGAGAAAAATATATGTTCAATATGGGACTATATTATGCTAAATCCCAGAAAAGAAATATTTTTGGAACTGATTTGGTATTTTTCATGAAAATGGACTGGTTATGAGCAAATGAATTTAATATGTTATGTGAAGTAACAAAATTGAAAAATAGGATTTTATGGCTTTGAAATCCTATATATGGTATATGCAGATTTTTGATGAGGTTGTTGGTTATTGGTGATGAAATCTTATGAGTTTGGCATTTTAGGATGATTAAATGCATTAATTAGTAATGTGTAAACAATTAAAATAAATTGTTTATAAGTTTAAGAAATGATTAAGATATTGTGGTAATATTAATGATATTAGATTATGAGATTATTAAGTAATTTATAACATTTGGATTAAGGTGTTATAAATATTGATATGGATTTTATTGTGAAAGTTTATCTTTTTGTGTCTGGGTTACTATTCACGAGGGACTATTCATGATAAAATTGGTTTCTTTTTCTGACCAAATTATCGTTGATTTATGAATCTTACTCTTGAAATTAAATCCATGTTTTGATCATATTATTTTTATTATCATATATAACATTTTTATAACCCTGGTGAAGAAATTTCTCTTTGACTTAAAGTGTAAAGATGGGTAAATTATTGGTATGATCGCGACTATGAGTTCTCTTTGGCCAATAGTGCAAAGATGAATTGTTGACTGGTATGATCATGACCATTGAATTTATTATTGAATATTTTTAGCTTAAGTGCAAAGGTGAATTGATCAACATGGTTATAATTATGGTTTATATAAATTCTGAAATGATTATGTATTTTTTTGAGATATTAATATCTTTGGCCCGTAGTGCAAAGATGACATGTTGTTAAATATCTTTGGCTTGTAGGATGAATTGTTGATGAATATCTTTAGCTCGTAGTGCAAAGATGACCTGTTGTTGAATATCTTTGGCATGTAGTGCAAAGATGACCTGTTGCTGAATATCTTTGGCATGTAGTGCAAAGATGAACTGTTGATGAATATATTTGGCCCGTAGTGCAAAGATGAATTTATTAGTATGATTATGAACAGGAACTGTGATTTGGTATAACCATGATCTTTGATGTTTCGTAAAGACAATGATGAAAATTATCTTCGTCTGGATGAGAAAAGGAATTGAACCACAAATATGATTATGAGCTATTCATATGATTGTGGATAGGAACTGTTGATTGATGTTACATGGATAAAACATTATTGGTGGACTTTTAACATAGAGAAGATAATAGACATTATGGTCTATTTGACTCTTTTAATGGATTGCTTGTTCCGCTGCAACTATGGTTGAAAAGTTTTATCATCTACCATATGTTCTAAATCTCTGATTTATTACTGATGAAAGCTATTGATAATTTAATTATCTTAGTCATGATATTCTTTACTGAGCTAGTTGTGCTCACCCTTTTGCTTCACAATTCCTTTCGGGTAATAAGAGTGTAGCTGGGTCGAGCGGGGATAACAGGAAAATAGAACGGTGGTCTATAGTTGTTGAGGTTCTCCCTATATAGTATGGAAATAATTTTATTGAGAACTTTAGATAAGTGTGTCGTATTCTATACGTCATTTGATATTTAATTTTGGTGAACCGAATAGGGTGAGGTGAACCCAACTTTGGAAGGGTGTTTTGCCACTATCATACAAGATGTCTAATGACATACAACCTCGTGTTATCATAATATAGGGTTGTGCATATCCACTTGCTAAGTATATCTACGAGCACTACCTATATGATCTTGGAGTTTGGTTGAAACATAGTGTTCAATCGCAGACGGTGGAGATAGTTATATGTCAAGAAAAGACTCACCATTGGAAGGAACATGATAGTAATATTCTCATTTTTCTTTGGGGTCTATTGGATCAACCAAGGATAATTCTCTAGACATATGATATCTATCATAACTTAGATTTATGTCCTCCTATGTACGAAGGTTTCCTTGAGCACTTCCCAAAGATTTTAATTTCTAAAACAGTTATTGATTGTACCTTTATGTAATGTATCAATGTGAGGTGTTGTCCATAGTTGGGACATGAGTCACAGTTGGTATTAAAACTCACAGTATATGTGTTGTTGTATTTTGCACGACAATTGTAGTAATAAAGTTGTAGTTGTTTTATGTACCATGTATTTGGCGACTCAGAATATAGGTTGGATGGATTGAACCTATTTTGGGGCGTCACACCAAAGAATAATAAAGAATGGAATAACAAAGAATTCACCATGCATGCGATAGACCGCACAGACAGGTTATTCCAACAGAATAATAAAGAAAGGAACCAGGTCTAGCGTAATCCACACAGACAAGATATTCCAACAAAATAATAAAGAATGGAACCATGTCTAGCGTAATCCGCACAGATAGGATATTCCAACAGAATAATAAAGAATGGAATAATAGAAGAATTTCACCATGTATGCAGTACTTCGCATAGATAGGTTATTCCAATATAATAATAAGGAATGGAATAATAATAGCTCTCTTCATGAATACGAAAGAAATAATACCCCTTACCTTAAAAAAAACTGGATACTGGAATAGTGAGGTAGCAGACTTCTCTTCTTCTTTCTCTCTATAATTTCTCTCTATAATAATTTCTATATAGCTTTAGTGAATTGGTGAGAAATGAAGGAAGAATGAGCTTCTATTTATAGGAAAATATAGTTTCGATAATTGCACGTTTTAGGGCTCGATATATTATAGTGTAATACCTTCAACTTTTCTTTCATTTTTAATTTAGCCCTACAAGTATTATTAATCTTGCACCACCTCCCCTAATAGTAAATAATGTGAATTAATAGTACAATCATGTGAAAATACGAATTACAGTATAGTACCTCCATCTATACCTCCATTTTTAACTTAGTCATGCAAGTATTATCAATCTTACATCACCTCCCATAATAGTACATGAATATGAATCAATAGTACACACATGTGAACAAATAGTTATAATCATGTGAATTAATAGCAATTAATTGCTCATTTATTCGATTAATTACCCGATTGGTCAATATAACCTCCAGCCATCAATTACTATCGAAATAAATGTCGATTTCAACTAACACTAACAATCCCAACACAATGGAAATATTTTTCTCAAAAATTTCATTTTTGAAATTTCAAAATTTGACTTTTTCCAAAAAAGTCAACTGTTAAATTTTTTGACCAAAAAGTCAACCCCAGCAAATTTTGTGTTTATAGTCTATTTCTACTAATTTCATCGTTCCAGACTCAAATATCACGTCTACGTCTCCAAATTCAACTCCGAACTCAACTTCAATTTTTAATAACATTCATCATTAATATTATAACTCACAATATTTAACAACCACTGTCGCTCCCCAGAAGAGGGGCTTTCCAATAAGGATTTCTCCTTATTAGCGCGCAATTAGGTGACCAAACCTCTCCTTGACAGAACTTTTAGACATTGTCAATATTTCAAATAATAATATGAATAACGTTGTCCTCTCAATTATTGATTTAATAATATATAAATATATTATGCGGAGATAATCTTTGTGACAATAATTGAATCAATAATATGAGAGATATGATGCAACAGTTATTGTAGCAATAATTGAGTATAATTGAGTGACTTCTCACATAAGCATCAATAATCAATACCGTGTACTACTATGTAACCACGCGTATTACTGTTCTTTTACTACCGGTTATTTTACGATAACTTGCTTACTTTGAAAAATATTTCAAATATGACCCTTAACTTTAAACTTATCAATTTAACTATTTACCAAAATAGAAAAATTGAATACTTTTATTTCATAAAATTCGAGATCTCACAACTATCTCTATAATGATTTCTCATCTTTCAATGATTCCTATAATCAAATGAAAGTGCCATAACACGTGTTTAGATTCAAGATGAGACTTAGGAACTATTCCTAGTTCTGTAATGAACTTTTCATCCAAACAATCAACTTGTAGCTTCATTTATAGCTATATACTTTGTCTTTATCACTAAACCAACAACTCTTTTCTGTTTAAAACCTTTCCAATTCACTGCACCACCGTTCAAGGTAACATTTTACCTTAAAGTGGATTTTCTGTCGAATTGGTCTGTCTGAAAAAAAAACATGAGTCTGTTAAGCCCTCTAGTTTTAATTCAGACCCACCATGAATATGATCACATCCTTAGTGCCGGTTAAGTACTTTAAGATGTTTTTCACTGACTCACAGTGAACTCTCCAGAATATGACTGATCAACATCAGGTCTCGTACATTTCATTATATACATGATAGTTACTCATGTGATCTCTCTTTTATGAGTCTATGGGGACTATTAAGAGAGATACACTCTAGGGCTCATCAACATGTGACATCCCATGGAGTTTCCCATGCTAAACGAATTTAGCATCAAATGAATATACGTTTTTGGGGTTAAGTTGAGCATCCTCTTAAATCTTTCAATATAGATTTGTACCCCCAATTAAGATACTATTCCCAAATCATTCATGGAGGAATGTTTAGACAACTTAATCTTTACTGATTGTAGCATTAGTATTTCATTCCTTATCTATAGTATATCAATATATAATATTAGGAATGTCATGACGCTCCCACTGACCCTTTTGTACACACTAGGTTCATTCTTGTTTTTGATAAAATCAAAATTTGAGTGTTTCATCAAAACGAATGTTCCATTTTTGAGAAGCTTGCTTCAATCCAGTTCTCTTAGTGTTTACAACTCTTACCTCATCATATGTAACTAGATCAGCTTCATCTATAATGCGTACCTCATCATCATCATTTATAATGAATCTATACCTCCCAGATATCTTCGGTACTATTCTAGATTTACGATTCGGTTGTGGTATAATAGGTCTAACTACAAGTTCTTCTTAATTTACTTATAGTGTTTTGTGGTTCTGAAACTCTTCAAGATTCAATTATCCTCCCACTAGCCCATTCAATGATAAACACCTTTATCTTAGAAGGTAGCGTGTTTCGCACCAAACACCTTTTGTTACGTAGGATTATTGAACATATACCCTAAACTTACTTTAGGATGTCCCACAAATCTGTACTTGTCAAATCTTGTCCCAAGTTTATCCTTTGAAACCTTTTCATATAAGCTGGACAACCCCTTACCTTAACATACTTAAAATTAGGAATCCTTCATGTCCATAACTTTTATGGAGTCTTGTGGCCGGATTTTGAGGTTACCTTTTCGTAGATATGCAACCATTTCTAGGACATTACCCCAGAAGGATACTGGAATGTCGATAAAATCATTATGGACCACACCATGCCCAATAAGGTACGATTTTTCCTTCAGACACATCAATTAATTATTGCGTATCAGGAGGCGTCCATTCTGAGAAAACAATTTAAGATGATCTAGAAACTTATTGCGTAAGATTCCTTCCTAGATCTAATCAAAGAATCTTAATACTTTTCAAATTAGTTTCACTTTTGAATTCTTTGAACCTTTCAAATAATTCATACTTGTATTTCATCAAATACAAACATTCAACTCTTTGAATGATCATCTCCTTTTCTTATACTAGTTTGTTCAATTTGGAAAATAATTTTTCACGTAAGTCAAGTATACAAAATCCATTAAGTAATATTCCATTTCTATACAAAACATTATTATTATAAATAGAACAATAATTGTTCTTAAATATAATACCAAAGATTTCATTGTTCAACAACAAAATAGAAATAATATTTCTAACAGGAACTGGAATACAATAACAACTTATTGACTTAATAGATTTTCCCATAGGCATTGTTAAACTATAAGTTTCTATGTCTAATGTAGCAACCATTGCTTTATTTCCCACACGTATGATTACTTATTTTTGTTTAGCTTTCTACTTCTACTTGGTCCCTTTATAAATCTATATTTATGATAATCAAAGTTGGTATCCAATACCCAAGTAGAACCTTGACTTAAAGAAAAATTTATTTCAATCATGAACAAAAACTATATTCGTAACCAAAGCTTCACTAAGCTTCTTCTGGTTAGCCTCTACAAGATATTTCTCGTAGTTTTTTTTCCAGTGTCCAGGCTTATTGCAGTGGAAGCAAACTCCTTTGCTATCCGTATCAGTTTTGTTCTTATTATCCTTTGTTTTTGCCTTTCTATTTACCTTCTTTGAATCGTTCTTCTTTTAGTAGATCCTTTGGCCCCCACCAATAAGACTTTGTCTTTCTCGGTTGGAAAGTGACTCTCAATATTTTTTCAACATGTTAAGCAAATCAGCAAAGCTGATATCTACCTTGTTCATATGAAAAAATTCATAACAATTATGAAAGGAGTCTGGGAGTGAGTGCAAGATCAAATCTTGGCACAACTCCCCATCCATGAAAAATCTGTTGTCCTAATTATTCAATCAAATTGATAATGGACTTTTTCTATATTGTAGTGTCATCGGTCATTCTAGATCAGAAGAGCTCCTTAGATATCTGATATCTATCAGTCCTACTTTCCTTACCATCAACTACTTGATATGAAGGAATATAGTACGAGCATCCATAGTTTCATGCTGATGCTGAAGCTCGTTACTCATGGATGCGAGCATAATGCATTGAGCAAACTGTGCATCATCTTGCCACTTTCTAAAAGTAGCAATCTCTTCCTCAAAGGCATTGTCTGCAACTATTGCTGGAAAGATGTATTAAACACATAAGATAGCTTTTCAGCTATGAGAACTATTCTCAAATTCCATAGCCAATGCGAATAATTTGGTCCGATTAATTAACATCTTATATGTTAAGTAGTGATAGTAATTTTAGACATTGTAAAATTCTATAAATGAATTTGTTCTTAACAACATTTTAGCATATATTCTTTTATTAATTACTAAAATAATTTAGGTCTTGTTTTAAATTGGTATCTCCACTATTTTCTTCAAACTATATTACCCTCAATTTATATAGTTCGCTGATATCTAATTAAAGATACGCTAGTGAGAATAAGTATCCCATTTCAAATATATATAGCCTTTATGTGTGCACAACAAACTATATATAAATAAATAGGTGGACAACTCTTGTCAATTACATTAACTATGCAACTCCTTATATATTGCCTCTTAGATCGTAATGGCCAAGTGTGTGCACATCCGAACTAAAATGATCTAAGTTATATCATACCTAGCACTCCATATATTCAAAAGAAAAATACTGTCCTTGTGTGTGCACAACAAAACATCATTGTTCTGTCTATTTATAAGCATTAAATGTGATAAAATAACATCTTAAATATTTAATACTTGCCTTGTGTGTGCACAACAAACTCATATTAAATATTTAATACTCTATTGTTTTACCATGCTAGAAGGTGACATTCGATATTCCAAATATCTTTGAACGTTACAACTTAATATAATTTATTTGATGACTTTGTTATTAATTTGTCTCATCTTGTTTAGCGCGCATGCACATATATATAAAATACGAAGCATGTTTGCATAATATATATAGTATAAGCATGCACATATAGAATACTATATTCTACCTGGATTGATTATGGACTTTATTCTAGTTTGGTTCACTAAAGCCACCAAGTGAACCAAAAGGTCAAACCTAGGGTGCACATATAGAATATTTTATTTTAATTATAAAATATTTAAGAATATTATATATATATATATATATATATATATATATAATATAATACTTAACAGATATATATATATACACACTAACTATTATATATATATATATATATATATAAGTTAACAGGAGATCCATGATCCCACTTACAGATCCGTGATAACCTTATATCACCCACGCGAATCAGCAGCTAATTCCCGCAAATTGATTTACCCAATTAAATTTTTCTAAACACATATTAATATATATGTCAAATTAAAATAATTAATAATTCGCATAAAGGTTTGGCTCTGATGCCACTATTAGGTTTGTAATATTATTAACGCAATCAAATTGCACAAAATAAGCAGAATCATGGAAAATTAGAGTTTTAAAATTTTAAAAATCATATACCCGGATCATCCTTTATGCATAATTTTTAATTAAACAAAAAGATAAAGAACAAGAGTTATACCCTTGAAGATTCGAGCTTCCTTAGGTACAAGTTCACCTCCAAATCCTTTTGCGTTCAATTTGAATCCATTGAGTTTGGTTCCTTCCTTTGATCAATGTTAGTCACCCAAGTGTTTGGCCTCTAGAGGTGATCCACCAAGGAAGAAGAAAGATTCAAGAAGATGGGTGATTGGCAAAACCCTAGTTTTTATATCTCTCATAGAAAAGAGGTAACTCTCCCAACTATTGGAATTACGTCTATTGTGAAAAAGTCAACAACAAACACCCATAATAAGACTTCTCTTATTTTTTAATATAAACAACCCTCCTTAACAATTAAAGAATTAGGTTTTATTTTAATTAATTAAACTCCTTTAATTAATTAAGCTCCCAATCTTATTAGGAATAATTAATTAAACTCTTTTAATTAATTAGCCTCGTAATCTTATAAAGATATATGAGAGTACTTTTATTAATTAATTCCCAAACTCCTTTAGGAATTAAATAATAATAATAAGACTCTCTTATTAATTTATATTTAATATTTCTAAAATATTAAATAATAAATATTAAGCTATTTAATTTATTCTATCACCATATATTAAATTAAATATACTTAACTTATTATTATGATTATGCCATCACTTCTTAAATAATTATTCTTCCTTTTATGGTGTGACCCTTTAGGTTATCCATATTAAATCTACCGTGAATAAATCAATTAGAATAATTCTAATCTTATTTAAATAAATAAATTAAACTATTTATTTATTTAAATAAATAATATTTATTATACAATAGACCATAGCGATTAATGACTTTCCAGATAATATAGATTTTAACATTAATCATGAAAGAACCTTTAAGTAAATAATTACCGTCCAATTCAATCCTTCCACCATACAATGTCCCAATTAAATATAAGACATAGAATTACTATCAAGTCTTATTTTATTTAATTATATGTATTTCGACTCTTAAATACACAACTCCAAATAATGCAAATTAGAAACTCCTTTCTAATTTCATTATGCATTGGCCAAGGACTACTGGGTTGTCATTTATCGAATCTCATATAATATTTCTCTTCTTTTACAAGAAGTGATAGATTCTTTATTGATCATACATTATCTCCATGTACTACTTATTATACCCAAGCATACCCTTTGATATAGCCTAAGGTTTTTAAGGAATAAGTCAAAGTATAATTCATCATACACAAGATACTATGATGATCTCAAGTCCAAGGATCACTTGTATTACTATCACTACAGGAATTCCTATTGATAGACAAGTAAAACTCCATTAGGTATTCCTTAACGAGCCACGTTCAATGAACTTATTCTCTAATAAGCACCTACATATTTGCTTTAGTGTCTCCACATAAATGATTATTAGATCAATCATCCTCATCCAATAAGAAAGCAATGTATGTACCAATCTATCCGGATTTGCTAATTCCCAATTTAGTAATCCAACGATTGAAAACTATTTTAGTTTTAAGCTTTCTAAGAATTTAGATCTAATTAGAATGATCATCATCATTATTCTAAAGGCAATGCTTAAAACTATGGGTTTATCACATATTATAAAGCAGCATCATGTAGATAATTAAAAGCCTTTAATAAATTAATACATTTTATTAATAAATAAATAAGATTATTACAAAGTATATGCTTTATCATCAAACATGATTGGCTTGTGTGCATATTACTTTCAATCTCCCACTCGCACTAAAGCCAATTGTCATGGTATCTCATACACTTCTTCTCTAAGTGACGATTATCATGTTGTTGGATAAGTTTTAGTTAATGTATATGTAATGTTGTTCTTGAGAGTCCACTATCTCTATAATGATTTCCCATCTTTCAATGATTCCTATAATCAAATGAAAGTGCCACAACACATGTTTAGATCCAAGTTGAGACTTGAAACTATTCCTAGTTTTGTAATGAACTTTTCATCCAAACAATCAACTTGTAGCTTCATTTATGGCTATATACTTTGTCTTTATCACTAAACCAAAAGCTCTTTTCTGTTTAAAACCTTTCCAATTCACTGCACCACCGTTCAAGGTAATGCTTTATGTAAGACCCCGAATTTTATTAAATAAAAGTATTCAATTTTTCTCATAATTATTATTCAGTTAATGGTTAAATTGATAAAAAGTTCAAGTTAAGGGTGGTATATGTAAAGTTTACAAAATACGCAAGTGGTTATAAAATACTCATTTTTGTCGGGGAATATCCGTTTAGTCGTGGAATATTCTTGTTGTCGAGGAATATTCGTACGACGGCGCAGCCATTTGTGGGCCCCATAACAGAATAACTGTCGGATGAAGAAAATGACCAGTTTAGTTTTTATAAGTAACAACGTAGTAGTTACCATTAACACTGTTGGAATATCTGGTGGTTAAAATACGATGTCTGGCGTGGTTGCACGATAATATTACCAGTATTGCGAGTATTTTTGAATTATTGATTCTTACGTAAAAAGGCACTACTCAATAATTGTTATAATAATTCTTTATCAATATTTTATTTTATTGTTTCAATAATTATCGCGTTGATATTTTATATTATCGTTGTTTCAATAATTGTCACGACACAAGATTTCCCATTATCGCATCAATAATTCATATTATTTGAATAATATTATTAGATAGCGAGATTGCAATGTCTAGAAAGTTACATCAAGGAGAGGTTTGGTCACCTAATTGCATGGCCAAGAAGGAGAAATCCTTATCTGAAAGCCCCTCTTTCCTGTGAGACTACTTAGTTGTCATTATTGTGATTCTGTAATATTATTTGTGAATAATTTATTATTGATTTATATGATAAGGAAATATATATTTTTATATGGATATAAATGAAGGAATTAATGTTGAGTTGTTTCATCAGTATTTTTGTCAGAATGGAGGTATTAAAAATCAAACTAGTGTTCTTGAGATATATTGCGTGAGTTATAATTTTTAATCCGACCGTTAGATTGTTGTGATTTTTGGATATGTTATACATATATAATTGAGTATATTTTCACAAATTTTGAACCGTTAAAAATGAACGTATGATTTGTCATGAATTTTAAGAGGTGACTGATTCAGAAATTGTTGATGTTTCTAAATTTATCATTTTGGTTGAAAATTCTAGAATTGGTGGGCCCCACTTTTGATTGGTGAGAAATGTGCTCAAATTTAATTTCAAATGTAGTTGGTGGCAATAGTAGCAGGTAAAGCCATCAGGTAGCATGTTAAGTCTGCTTCGGCGTGCTAACATTTTCCTCTAAATTATCGAGCGTATTTTGTGAGTATTTAGATACTTTGAGAGTTGCTATTCAGTGCAAGGTTCCTTCGGCTTTACATCCGATATTCCAGTCAGAAGTACTGCTTTTTTGAGGTACGGGATTTTAAGGGTTATTATGTTTTTCAGTTTCATAATTTTTCTGACCTTCAAAAATTCTGGAAAAATTTGAAATGATAATTTGATGAGCTTTCTTGATTGTGTCAAAAAATGGCGCTTTTTGGATGTATAGATTACGAGTTATGAATTTTATAGAAAAAGACTATTTTAAAAGTAAACCCTTATAACTCCTTGTGGTTAACTCCAAAATTGATAAAATTTTTAATGGGAGTACATCTATATAATATCAAGATACCTCAGAATTTCGAATTTTTGGATAAAAGTACAATTTATGATAAATGTCTAAATATTCGACAGTTTTGGCCATATGAAAAATAGTAAATGAATTTTAAAAATCCGAGAAAAATATTTGTTCAATATGGGACTATGTTCTGAGAAATGCCAGAAAAGAAATTTTTTTTGTACTGATTTGGTATTTTTCATAAAAATAGACTAGTTATGAGTAAATGAATTAAATATGTTATGTGAAGTAATAAAATTGGAAAATAGGATTTTATGGCTTGGGAATCCTATATAAGGTATATGCAGATTTTTGATGAGGGTTTTGGTTATTGGTGATGAAATTTTATGAGTTTGGCATTTTAGGATGATTAAATGCATTAATTAGTAAAGTGTAAACAATTAAAATAAATTATTTATAAGTTTAAGAAATGATTAAAATATTATGGTAATATTAATAATATTAGATTATGAGATTATTCAGTGATTTATAACATTTGGATTAAGGTGTTATGAAATCGTTGATTTATGAATCTTACTCTTGAAATTAAATGCAGTTGTTGATCATATATAACATTTTTATAACCCTAGTGATGGAATTTCTCTTTGACTTCAGTGTAAAGATGGGTAGATTATTGGTATGATCGTGACTATGGGTTCTCTTTGGCCAGTAGTGCAAAGTTGAATTGTTGACTGGTATGATCATGGCCATTGAATTTACAATTGAATATCTTTAGCTTAAATGCAAAGGTGAATTGATCAACATGATTATAATTATTGTTATATAAATTTTGAAATGATTATATATTTCTTTGAGATATTAATATCTTTGGCCTGTAGTGCAAAAATGAATTATTAATGAATATCTATGGCCTGTAGTGCAAAGATGACATGTTGCTGAATATCTTTGGCCTGTAGTGCAAAGATGAACTGTTGTTGAATATCTTTGGCCCGTAGTGCAAAGATGACCTGTTGTTGAATATCTTTGGCCTGTAGTGCAAAGATGATCTGTTGATGAATATCTTTGGCCCGTAGTGCAAAGATGAATTTATTAGTATGATTATGAACAAGAACTATGATTTGGTATAACCATGATATTTGATGTTTCAGGTAAAGACATGTGATGAAAATTATCTTCGTCCTGGGTACGAAGAGGAATTTAGAATCACAACTATGATTATGAGTTATTCATATGATTGTGGAAATGAACTGTTGATTAATGTTACAGGGATAAAATATTATTGGTGGACTTTTAACGTGGAGAAGATAATAGACTTTATGGTTTATTTGACTCTTCTAATGGAATGCTCGTTCTGCTGCAACTATGGTTAAAAAGTTTTATCATCTACCATATGTTCTAAATCTCTGATTCATTACTAATGAAGGCTATTGATAAATTATTTATCTTAGTCATGATATTCTTTACTGGGCTAGTTTTGCTCACCCTTTTGCTTCACAATTCCTTTCAGGTAACAAGAGTGTAGCTGGGTCGAATGGGGGATAACAGGGAAATAAAATGGTGGTCTATAGCTATTGAGGTTCTCCCTAAATAGTGTGGAAATAATTTTATTGAGAACTTTAGATAAGTGTGTCGTATTATATACGTCATTTGATATTTAATTTTGGTGAACCGAATAGGGTGAGGTGAACCCAACTTTGGAAGGGTGTTTTGCCACTATCATACAAGATGTCTAATGACCTACGAGTTATCATAAGATAGGGTTGTGCAAATCCACTTGCTGAGTATAGCTATGAGCATTACCTATATGATCTTGGAGTTTGGTTGAAATATAATTTTCAATCGCAGATAGTGGAGATAATTATATGTCAAGAAAAGACTCACCATTGGAAAGAACATGATAGTAATCTTCTCGTTTTTCTTTGGGGTCTATTGGATCAACCAAGGATAATTCCCTGGACATATGATATCTATCATAACCTAGACGCATGGCCTCCCATGTACGAAGGTTTTCTTGAGCATTTCCCAAAGATTTTAATTTCTAAAAACAGTTATTGACTGTACCTTTATATAAAGTATCAATGTGAGGTGTTGTCCATAGTTGGGAAATGAGTCACATTTGGTATTAAAACTCACAATATATGTGTTGTTGTATTTTGCACAATAATTGTAGTAATAAAGTTGTAGTTGTTTTCTGTACCATGTATTTGGCGATTCAAAATAGGTTCTATGAATTGGACCTATTTTGGGGGCGTCACACTATACCTTAAAGTGGATTTTCTGTCGTCTTGGTCTGTCTAAAAAAAAACATGAGTCTTATAATCCCTCTAGTTTTAATTCAGACCCACCGTGAATATGATCACATCCTTAGTACCGGTTAAGTACTTTAAGATGTTTTTCACTGACTCAGAATAGGTTGGATGGATTGGACTTATTTTGGGGGCGTCACAATTGGTATCAGAACTTAGCGATATGATCTCTGGCGGAGATCCGGGATTAGAACTAGGAAGGGAGAGACGAGTAATATCCTTTGCTAGTGTGTGTCCTACCTAAGCTGAATTTTCTTACTTAAGTTGACAAAATGTGATATGTCAATTAACCTTTATTTTGAAGCTTTATTCTAGAATGATATCTGAAATATAGGAGATGTCCAATGGAGAAATCATGATGACAGGGAAGATGAAATCTGAAATAAAAGCAAGGTATTCTTAACTCTTCGAAATACCAGGTACGTAAATTTCGGGAACGATATTTCATAAGGAGAAGAGATTGTAAGACCCCAAATTTTATGTAATAAAAGTATTCAATTTTTCTTATAATTATTATTCATTTAATTATTAAATTGATAAAAAGTTAAAGTTAAGGGTGTTATATGTAAAATTTACAAAATACGTAAGTGGTTATAAAATACTCATTTTTGTCGGGGAATATTCGTTTGGTCGTGGAATATTCTTGTTGTCGGGGAATATTCGTACGACAGCGCAGCCATTTATGGGCCCCATAACAGAATAACTGTTGGATGAAGAAAACGATAAGTTTGAGTTTTTATAAGTAGCGGCATAGTAGTTACCTTTAACACCGTTGGAATACCCGGTGATTAAAATACAGTAATACGCGTGGTTGAATGGTAGCACACGGTATTGCACAGTATTTTTGAATTATTGATTCTTACGTAAAAAGGCACTACTCAATAATTGTTATAGTAATTAATGTTCAATATTTTATTTTATTGATTAAATAATTGCTGCGTTGATATTTTATATTATTATTGTTTCAATAATTATCACGGCACAATATTTCCCATTATCAGATCAATAATTCATATTATTTGAATAATATTATTAGATAGCATTATTGGCAATGTCTAGAAAGTTCAGTCAAGGAGAGGTTTGGTCACCTAATTGCGGCGCCAGATGAAGAGAAATCCTTATCTGAAAGCCCCTCTTTCTGAGAACTACTTAGTTGTCATTATTGTGATTCTGTAATATTATTTGTGAATAATTAATTATTGATTTATATGATAAGAAAATATATATTTTTATATGGATATAAATGAAGGAATTAATGTTGAGGTGTTTTATCAGTATTTTTGTCAGAATGGAGGTATTAAAAATCAAACTAGTGTTCTTGAGATATATTGCGTGAGTTATAATTTTTAATCCGACCATTTGATCGTTGTGATTTTTGGATATGTTATACATATATAAGTTGAGTATATGTCCACAAATTTTGAACCGTTAAAAATGAACTTATGATTTGTTATGAATTTTAAGAGGTGACTGATTCAGAAATTGTTGAAGTTTCTGAATTTATCATTTTGGTGGAAAATTCTAGAATTGGCGGGCCCCACTTTTGTTTGGTGAGAAATGTGCTCAAATTTAATTTCAAATGTGGTGGGTGGCAATAGTAGCAGGTAAAGCCATCAGGTAGCAGGTCAAGTCTGCTTCGATGTGCTAACATTTTCCTATAAATAGAGGGCTAAGTTAGAATTGAAAATCACATCAGAAACATAAGCTTTCTCTCTTTCTCTCTCTATATTATCGAGCGTATTTTGTGAGTATTTTGATACTTTGAGAGTTGTTATTCAGTGCAAGGTTCCTTCGGCTTTACATCTGATATTCCAGTCAGAAGTACTGCTCTTTTGAGATAGGGGATTTTAAGGGTTATTATGTTTTTAAGTTTCATAATTTTTCTGACCTTCAAAAATTCTGAAAAAATTTGAAATGATAATTTGATGAGTTTTCTTGATTGTGTCAAAAAATAGCGATTTTTGGATATATAGATTAGGAGTTATGAATTTTATGGGAAAAGACTATTTTAAAAGTAAACCCTTATAACTCCTTGTGGTTAACTCCAAAATTGATAACATTTTTATTGGGAGTACATCTATATAATATCAGTATACCCTGTAAATTTCAGAATTTTTGGATAAAAGTACAATTTATGATAAATGTCTAAATATTCGGCAGTTTTGGCCATATTAAAAATAGTAAATGAATTTTAAAAAATCCGAGAAAAATATATGTTCAATATGGGACTATGTTCTACTAAATTCCAGAAAAGAAAATTTGTTTGTACTGATTATGTATTTTTCATGAAAATAGACTAGTTATGAGTAAATAAATTAAATATATTATGTGAAGTAACAAAATTGAAAAATAGGATTTTATGGCTTGGGAATCCTATATAAGGTATATGCAGATTTTTGATGAGGGTTTTGGTTATTGGTGATGAAATTTTATGAGTTTGGCATTGTAGGATGATTAAATGCATTAATTAGTAAAGTGTAAATAATTAAAATAAATTGTTTATAAGTATAAGAAATGATTAAAATATTGTGGTAATATTAATAATATTAGATTATGAGATTATTAAGTGATTTATAACATTTGGATTAAGGTGTTATAAAATTTCTCTTTGACTTAAGTGTAAAGATGGGAGATTATTGGTATGATCGTGACTATGGGTTCTCTTTGGCCAGTAGTGCAAAGTTGAATTGTTGACTGATATGATCATGACCATTGAATTTACAATTGAATATCTTTAGCTTAAATGCAAAGGTGAATTGATCAACATGGTTATAATTATTGTTATATAAATTCTGAAATGATTATATATTTCTTTGAGATATTAATATCTTTGGCCTGTAGTGCAAAGATGAATTATTGATGAATATCTTTGGCCCGTAGTGCAAAGATGACCTGTTGCTGAATATCTTTGGCCTGTAGTGCAAAGATGAACCGTTGTTGAATATCTTTGGCCCGTAGTGCAAAGATGACCTGTTGTTGAATATCTTTGTTCTGTAGTGCAAAAATAAACTGTTGATGAATATCTTTGGCCCGTAGTGCAAAAATAAATTTATTAGTATGATTATGAATAGGAACTGTGATTTGGTAGAACCATGTTCTTTGATGTTTCAAGTAAAGACATGTGATGAAAATTATCTTCGTCCTAGGTACGAAGAGGAATTTAGAATCACAATTATGATTATGAGTTATTCATTTGATTGTGGAAAGGAACTGTTGATTAATGTTACAAGGATAAAACATTGTTAGTAAACTTTTAACGTGGAGAAGATAATAGACTTTATGGTCTATTTGACTCTTCTAATGGATTGCTCGTTCCGCTGCAACTATGGTTGAAAAGTTTTATCATCTACCATATGTTCTAAATCTCTGATCCATTACTAATGAAGGCTATTGATAAATTATTTATCTTAGTTATGATATTCTTTATTGGGCTAGTTGTGTTCACCCTTTTGCTTCACAATTCCTTTCAGGTAACAAGAGTATAGCTGGGTCGAGCGGGGGATAACAGGGGAATAGAACGGTGGTCTATAGCTATTGAGGTTCTCCCTAAATAGTATGGAAATAATTTTATTGAGAACTTTAGATAAGTGTGTCGTATTGTATACATCATTTGATATTTTATTTTGGTGAACCGAATAGGGTGAGGTGAACCCAACTTTAGAAGGGTGTTTTGCCACTATCATACAAGATATCTAATAACCTACGAGTTATCATAAGACAGGGTTGTGCACATCCACTTGCTGAGTATATATACGAGCACTACCTATATGATCTTGGAGTTTTGTTGAAATATAATTTTCAATTGCAGACAGTGGAGATATTATATGTTAAGAGAAGACTCACCATTGGAAAGAACATGATAGTAATCTTCTCTTTTTTCTTTGGGGTCTATTGGATCAACCAAGGATAATTCTCTGGATATATGATATCTATCATAACCTAGACACATGGCCACCCATATATGAAAGTATTCTTGAGCATTTCCCAAAGATTTTAATTTCTAAAAACAGTTATTGAATGTACCTTTATATAAAGTATCAATGTGAGGTGTTATCCATGGTTGGGACATGAGTTACATTTGGTATTAAAACTCACAAAATATGTGTTGTTGTATTTTGCACGATAATTGTAGTAATAAAGTTGTAGTTATTTTCTGTACCATGTATTTGGCGACTCAGAATAGGTTCGATAGATTGGACCTACTTTGGGGGCGTCACACTATACCTTAAAGTGGATTTTCTGTCGTCTTGGTCTGTCTGAAAAAAAAACATGAGTCTTATAATCCCTCTAGTTTTAATTCAGACCCACCGTGAATATGATCACATCCTTAGTACCGGTTAAGTACTTTAAGATGTTTTTCACTGACTCACATTGAACTTCTCCAGAATATGACTGATCAACATCAGGTCTCGCACATTTCATTGCATACATGATAGTTACTCATGCGATCTCTTTTTTATGAGTCTATGGGGACTATTAAGAGAGATACACTCCAGGGCTCATCAACATGAGACATCCCATGGAGTTTGCCATGCTAAACGACTTTAGCATCAAATGAATATACATTTCTTAGGTTAAGTCAAGCATTCTCTTAAATCTATCTATATAGATTTGTATCCCCAATTAAGATACTCTTCCCAAATTATTCATGGAGGAATGTTTTGACGACTTTGTCTTTACTATTTATAGCATTAGTATTTTATTCATTATCCATAGTATATCAATATATAATATTAAGAATGTCACGGCGCTCCTACTGACCTTTTTGTACACACTAGGTTCATTCTTGTTTTTGATAAAATCAAACTCTTTTGAGTGTTTCATCAAAACGAATGTTCCATTTTTGAGAAGCTTGCTTCAATCCATTTCTCTGAGTATTTACAACTCTGACCTCATCGTATATAACTAGATCATCATCTTCTATGATGCGTACTTCATCATCATCATTTATAATGAATCCATACCTCCCAGGTATTTTTGGTACTATTCCAGATTTACGATTCAGTTATGGTACAATAGGTCTATCTACAAGTTCCTCTTATTTTACTTATAGTGTTTTATGGTTCTTGAACTCTTGAAGATTCTATTATCCTCCCACTAGCCCCTTCAATGATAAACACCTTTATCTTAGAAGGTAGCGTGTTTCGCAATAAACACCTTGTGCTAAGTAAGATATAGAACATATACCCTAAACTTACTTTAAGATGTCCCACAAATCTGTACTTGTTAAATCTTGTCTCAAGCTTATCCTTTGAAACTTCTTCACATAAGCTAAACAACCCCTTACCTTAACATACTTAAAATTAGGAATCCTTCCTGTCCATAACTTTTATGGTGTCTTGTGACCAGATTTTGAGGTTACCTTTTCGTAGATATGCATCCATTTCTAGGACATTACCCCAGAAGGATACTTGAATGTGGGTAAAATCATTATGGACCGCACCATGTCCAACAAGGTAAGATTTTTCCTTTTAGATACATCAATTAATTATTGTGTATCAGGAGGCGTCCATTGTGAGAAAACCATTTAAGATGATCTAAAAACTTATTGCGCAAGATTCCTTCCTCGATCTAATCAAAGAATCTTAATACTTTTCAAATTAGTTTCACTTTTGAATTATTTGAACCTTTCAAATAATTTATACTTGTATTTCATCAAATACAAACATTCAATTCCTTGAATGATCATCTCCTTTTTTTATACTAGTTTGTTCAATTTGCAAAATAATTTTTCACGTAAATAAAGTATACAAAATCCATTAAGTAATATTACAGTTCTATACAAAACTTTATTATTATAAATAGAACAATAATTGTTCTTAAATATAATACCAAAGATTTCATTGTCCGACAAAAAAATGGAAATAATGTTTCTAACAAGAACTGGAATACAATAACAACTTATTGACTTAATAGATTTTCCCGTAGGCATTGCTAAACTATAAGTTTCTATGGCTAATGTAGCAATAACCTTTGCTTCATTTCCCACACATAGGATTACTTATTTTTGTTTAGCTTTCTACTTCTGCTTGGTCCCTTTATAAATCTATATTTATGATAACCAAAGCCGATATCCAATACCCAAGTAGAACCTTAACTTAAAGAAAAATTTATTTCAATTATGAACAAAAACTATATTCGTAACCGAAGTTTCACTAAGCTTCTTCTGGTTAGCCTCTACAAGATATTTCTCGCAGTTTCTTTTCTAGTGTTCAGGCTTATTGCAGTGGAAGCAAACTCCTTCGCTATCCGTATCAGTTTTGTTCTTATTATCCTTTGTTTTTCCTTTTTATTTACCTTCTTTGAATCGTTCTTCTTTTAGAAGATCCTTTGGCCCCTACCAGTAAGACTTTGTCTTTCTCGGTTGGAAAGTGACTCAACATTTTTTCAACATGTTAAGAAAATTAGCGAAGCTGATATCTAGTAAGTTCATATGAAAAAATTCACAATAATTATGAAAGGAGTTCAGGAGTGAGTTCAAGATCAAATCTTGGCACAACTCCTCATCCATAATAAAATCTGTTGTCCTAATTATTCAATCAAATTGATAATAGACTTTTGTCTGTATTTTAGTGTCATCAGTCATTCTAGATCGGAAGAGCTCCTTAGATATCTGATATCTATCAGTCCTACTTTTTTTACCATCAACTACTTGATATAAAGGAATATAGTAGGAGCATCCATAGTTTCATATTAACGCTAAAGCTCGTTACTCATGGATGTGAGCATGATGCATTGAGCCAACTATGCATCATCTTTCCACTTTCTAAAAGTAGTAATCTCTTCCTCAAAGGCATTGTTTGCAACCATTGCAGGAAAGACGTATTAAGGACATAAGATAACTTTTCAGCCATGAGAACTATTCTCAAATTCCTTAACCAATCCGAGTAATTCAGTCCGGGTAATTAACATCTAATATGTTAAGCAGTGATAGTAATTTTGAACATTGTAAAATTATGTTAATGAATTTGTTCTTAACAACATTTTAGCATATATTCTTTTATTAATTACTAAAATAATTTAGGTCTTGTTTTAAATTGGTATCTCCCACTATTTTTTTTAAACAATATTACCCTCAATTTATATAGTTCGACGATATCTAATTAAAGATATACTAGTGAGAATAAGGATCCCATTTTAAATGTATATAGCCTTGTGTGTGCACAACAAACTATATATAAATAAATAGGTAGACAACTCTTGTCAATTACATTAACTATGAAACTCCTTATATTTTTCCTCTTATATCATAATGGTCATGTGTGTGCACATCTGAACTAAAATGATCTAAGTTAAGTCATACCTAGCACTCCATATATTCAAAAGAAAAACACTGTCCTTGTGTGTGCACAATAAAACAACATTGTTTAGTCTATTTATAAGCATTAAATGTGATAAAACAACATCTTAAATATTTAATACTTGCCTTGTGTGTGCATAATAAACTCATATTAAATATTTAATACTCTATTATTTTACCATGCTAGATGGCGACGTTCGATATTTCAAATATATTTGAACATTACAACTTGATATAATTTATTTGAGGGGTTTGTTATTAATTTGTCTCATCTTGTTTAGTGCACACACACACACACACACACACACACACACACACACACACATATATATATATATATATATATATATATATATATATATATATATACATGCATATATTAATTAACATGCATATTTGCATAATATATATATATATATATATATATATATATATATATATATATATATATAGTATATACACACATGAATAATCTACCCTAAATTGATTATATATGGACTTTATTCTAGTTTGGTTCACTAGAGCCACCAAGTGAACCAAAAGATCAAACTTAGGGTGCAAGAGTTAAATTTTGATATAACTATTACATTTAAATCATAGGCTCCATTACAAATGGGTCTTCAAGCTCTCCTTGCTCCTTGATCTCTAATTCCTCAAAATAAATCTAACTATTCCTATTACAAAACTATTTATAATAAATAGAAATCTTGATCAACAGTCGAGGGGAAGTACATTGGAGGGAGATATAATTTATATTAAGAAAAAATTAGAGAAGACGAGGTACGCAGACCCCATTTAACAAAACTCATACATTCAAGCATCCAACTAAAATAAAATCCAATCACATTAATCAATAGTCCATAATCAATCCTATTTATTATCATACACATCACCATATGCATCAATAAATAACATTCATCTCATGAATAATAAACATTCAATATATATATTGATATCATTTAATGGGCAAATTTAGTTAGCATAAAATCTCATTTTTGAATCAAAATAAACTCCTTTATTTTAATCCAATTTAAATCAAAATAAATCTCTTTTATTTTAATTTATCCAATTTTGAATAAAATAAACTATTTTATTTTAATCAAATTCTTTAATCAAAATAAACTCATTTATTTTAATTAATTATGGAATCCAATTCCAAGTAAAAAAACTCTTTTATTAAAGGAAACACAGACTCTCTTTTTTTATTCATAAATAAACTCCTTTATTTTGAATAATATGAAATCTTATTCCATATCTAAATAAACTCCTTTATTTAAGGAAATACTTGATTCTCTTTTTCTATTCACAAATAAACTCTTTTATTTTGAATAATATGAAATCTTATTTCATATCTAAATAAACTACTTTATTTAAGGAAACATGGAATCCAATTTCAACTCCAACAAATTAGCATGAATCCATTTTAAAATTAAAATAAACTTTTTATTTTAAGATTAAAATAAATATTTTATTTTAATTAATATATATATATATATATATATATATATATATATATATATATATATATACTATTATATATATATTAAAGTTAACAGGAGATCCATGATCCCACTTACAGATCCATGATAACCTTATATCACCCACGTGAATTAGTAGCTAATTCCCGCGAATTGATTATGTTTTTTTAATAAATTTTATACAACAAATTATGCCCAATTAAATTATTCTAAACACATATTAATATACATGTCAAATTAAAAAAATTAATAATTCGCATAAAGGTTTGGCTCTAATGCCACTGTTAGGTTTGTAATATTATGAACACAATTAAATTGTATAAAATAAGCGGAAGCATGAAAAATTAGAGTTTTAAAATTTTACAAATCATATACCCGGATCATCCCTTATGCACAATTATTAATTAAACGAAAAGATAAAGAACATGAATTATACCGTTGAAGATTCGAGTTTCCTCAGGTACAAGTCACCTCCAAATCCTTTCGCGTTCAACTTGAATCCACTGGGTTTGGTTCCTTCATTTGATCAATGTTAGTCACCCAAGTGTTTGGCCTTTAGAGGTGATCCACCAAGGAAGAAGAAAGATTCAAGAAGATAGATATTTGGCAAAACCCTAGTTTTTCTATCTCTCATAGAAAAGGGTGTACTCTCCTAATTATTGAAATTACGTCTGTTGTGAAAAAGTCAACAACACACACCCATAATAAGACTTCTCTTATTTATAGATGTAGGCAACTCTCCTTAACAATTAAGGAATTAGGTTTTATTTTAATTAATTAAACTCCTTAAATTAATTAGGCTCCTAATCTTATTAGGAATAATCAATTAAACTCTTTTAATTAATTAGTCTCCTAATCTTATTAGGATATATGAGAGTACTTTTATTAATTAATTCTCAAACTCCTTTAGGAATTAAATAATAATAATAATAATAATAATAATAATAATAATAATAATAATAATAATAATAAGACTCTCTTATTAATTTATATTTAATATTTCCAAAATATTAAATAATAAATAATAAGCTATTTAATTTATTCTATCACCACACTTAACTTATTATTACGATTATACCATTAACTTCTTAAATAATTATTCTTCCTTTTATGGTGTGACCTTTAGGGTTCTCCATATTAAACCGGGTTGTGAATAAATGAATTAGAACAATTCTAATCTTATTTAAATAAATAAATTAAATTATTAATTTATTTAAATAAATAATATTTATTCTACAATAGGGATAAGCCTCCTAGCGATAAACGACTTTCCGGATAATATAGATTTTAACATTAATCATAAAAGAACCTTTGAGTAAATAGTTACTGCATAATTTAATCCTTCCACCATCTGATGTCCCAATTAAATATAAGACATGGAATTACTTGTCAAGTCTAATTTTATTTAATTATATGTATTTCGACTCTTAAATACACAACTCAAATAATGCAAATTAGAAACTCCTTTCTAATTTTATTACCTTATGGCCAAGGACTCTGGGTTGTCATTTATCGAATCACATAGGACATTTCTATTCTTTTACTAGATGCGGTAGATTCTTTATTGATCATAAATTATCTCCATGTACAACTTATTATACCCAAGCATACCCTTTGATATACCCTAAGGGTTTTAAGGAATAAGTCAAAGTATAATTCATCATACACAAGATACTATGATGATCTCAAGTCCAAGGATCACTTGTACTACTATCACTACAGGAATTCCTATTGACAGACAAGTAAAACTCCATTAGGTATTCCTTAATGAGCCACGTTCAGTGAACTTATTCTCTAATAAGCACCGATATACTTGCTTTAATGTTTCCACACAAATGATCACGAGATCAATCATCGTCATCCAAGGAGAAAGCAACGTATGTACCAATCTATTCGGATTTACTATTCCAACGATTGGGAACTATTTTAGTTTTAAGCCTTCTAAGAATTTAGATCTCATTAGAATGATCATCATCATTATTCTAAAAGCAATGCTTAAAACTATGGGTTTATCACATCTTATAAAGCAGCATCATGTAGATAATTAAAAGCCTTTAATAAATTAATACTTTTTATTAATAAATGAATAAGATTGTTACAAAGTATATGTTTTATCATCAAACATGATTGGCTTGTGTGCATACTACTTTCATCTTATAGTCAAATCGTAGACATATACATATCAGACCTTTTTAATCTTGTTTTTTCAAATAAATCTCACCTAACACGAGAACACCAAAAGACAAGAACAGAAAGGGACAAATAAAAATCCCGACGTAGATATTTTCTATTTCTAAACTATGATGGAATAATGGGATTTGATTGCAAGAAATATCACAGCATAACGTAAGATGATATTTGAATTGTATAATGACTAATGATTTGTATCATGTTATGATTGGACTAAAATGAGTATATTTGAAAATGTATAAGAACTAAGTATGCAATGTATACCATGTGTGTATGATCACAAAGTGATGAACGAAGGTTATATGCCTAATCTAAGTCTAAGGAACTTAGATGAGTAATGTTTAGTGGTGTGATACACACATAATAAACTATAAGTGTGATAAGCTAGCACATGTAACGATAAAAAGGGAAATAAAATTGAGTTATATAAATAACGAAGTTGAATATAAAAATGGTATGAGGATAATATAAGTTAAAGTAGGTTATTAAAGTTAACAATAAGATCATGTATTGACGATGTTTATTATCAATCTCACATATCGTGTAGGTTATGCAAAGGATCACGACAGGTTAATGGTAAAACGGCGGTATATGCAAGTTTTTCAGAACTTGTTTTTATATGTGAACTTGTTAATTGTAATGTGTACATAGTCCCTGTATTATATGTGCTCCTTGTGAATAAATTGATATATGCATTATGTGCTATATTGTGATATAAATCTATTAAAACCAATTACTGATTAATATGTATTGAGTTATGGAAACTTACTATATTCATGTTACTGTATATGATAAGCATGAAGCAAGTATAATTGTTGAGTATGAGCATTATGATGACTGAATAAACGTAATATATGATAAATATGAATTATGTATAAACTATGAAGCATGAATAATTTAAGTTGTGTTTAAAATATTAAAAATGTTTTATGTGATAATTGTTAAACTTGTTGGGCAACGCAGTTGCTCACCCTTGCTATAAATAATTTTTTTCAGCTAAACTAGAGCGGATCGAAGGATTCGGGATAAACAAAAGAAAAAGGAATAAGTACTTATTGAAGTTGTTCGTATAGCTTTAGCTATGCTAGATAACGTTCATATGACATATTAAAATTGCATAGTCAAAGAATATTGTATAGAAGAATAGTTAAGTCTAGTTGTGAGTTCACGGACACTTAAAATTAATATATTCAAGTGAAAAATATTATGTATAACTGGAAATGTATAATATAAATCAATATGATTTAAAAGTGTAACACCAAGCTGTAAAGGTTACGAATTCTTAAAATAAAAAGAACTAATGTATTAATTGGAATTAAAGTGAGGTTGTATTCATTATTTTATGAATAAAGGTTATAAATATTTAGATGAAGGTTGTATCATAATGCATCAGGTCCGAGGTTATGGATACCGGGATTTGGGGGCGTTACACATCAAACATAGGTTGGCCACATGAGGTCCTTCATCTTCGCTAGACTTAAAGAGCTTTGATTATTCTTTGAGTCACTCCATGATCCTACATCGACTAGACCTCTTTCCTTCTTGTGGAACTTTTTATAGCCCTTGAATTTTTCTTCTCTGGGGCTAACTTCTTCTTGTCTCTTTTCAACTCTTTTCACAAGGGCTTGGTGCACTATGCAATATAATAACCTGATTTTTTGAATTTATAGCACAAGTCTTTCCCTTGGTCTTTGATGTTGTTGCTTTTGCTGTTGTTAAAATACTTTCTTGGTCTATTGTTGCTGCCTTTGAGCATGAAATTTTTTAGCCTTCTGGCTAGCTGAGCTATATTTTCATGATCATCATCATTTGATATTGTTGCAATAGAGGCTTTAGAAGCTGCAGTTGAAGCCCTAAGAGTAACACCCCTTCCTTTCTTCTTTCCTTTAGAGACGGTTTCTGCCCACTGGTTAAGCTCTAGCTCATAGGTAAGGAGATTATCGTAGAGCTTCTGCACTGTCATCTCGTGTAGATTCTTTGATTATTTAATAACAGTGGTTTTGGCATCCCACTTGCTAAGCAGTGCTCTCATGAACTTGATGTCGAGATACTTATTTGGATAGACCTTTACAAAAGTTGTCAGAGAATTGAGTAGTGATGTTCTCTTCTGGAATGTGGGAGAACATTTTATATTGTTGAGCCAGAAGAGACAACTTATTATCTCTGACTTTTTCAGTTCCTTCATATATCACTAACAAGGCTTCCCATACTTCTTTGGCTGTTGTGCAGTTGACCACATTCACAAATAACTTGTGTTTTAGATCCATAAACGTGATGTTCTTAGCCCTCTTGTCTAACTGCACCAAATTCTTCTCATTGTCTGTTCATTCTACTCTTTGCTTGATAGCCATCTTGTTTAGATCATCAATTATTGGTTGATATTTATTAGAATGTATGGACCACTATTGGAAGCATTGAATAGATCTTCATATATTGCATCCATATATGCCTGCATGTGAACTTTCCAAGTAACAAATTTTTCTTTGTTGTATAGGGGTGACTTATTTCCACCGACAAGCTCAGAACCGATTTTATTGTGTGTCATTAATTAACTCAAAGTGTTTAAGCTTATGTTCAAGAGAACCTGTTTTGATACCACTTCTTGTTTTTTGGAGGAATAAAAAAGATCTAGAAGGGGGTTGAATAGAACCTTTAAATATTTTTTAGTTATTTAAGAATGTATTACCAGATTATTAATTAATTAAATTAATTAAGCACAATGGAATATTAGTTTGAAACCCCCTTAAAGATTTAATGAAATCTCATATCTGAATTTAGTTCTTATGAATTTTAAGTCACAAATTAATATAGCAGATATTGACAGAAATGTAAATACTGAAATGTAAACAACACAAGAGATTTTAAGTGGTTCAGAGTATAAAAGACTCATAGTCTACTCTAGGAAATCCACTTAGGGTGCAGGGGTCACTTAGACCGGATCACTATGATCTATTAAAATGAATCACTAAGATTCCTTCAAGTCGATCACTAAGTCTCGACATATTACACCAAGTCACGGTTAACTAAGACCAGATCACTTAAATATCTTCTAGTCACTTAGACTTGGTATGATAGTCACTTAGACCAACGAATCATAGTTGATTGATTGTTTGCTGAGGTGCTACTAAGTTGCGATTAAGCTCAACAACTGAAGATTTAGTAGCAGAACAAGTTTTTCTTGAATCGTAGAGTAAAGCTCATGATAATTTGGCAGAGATTCAACTTGATGATTGGTGATTCGTTCTGTTGATTTGAATCTCCTTGCGCTTTTATAGTTCTCCTTGAGAGCTTCCCATTGTAAAGTTTTTGTGAAGAATTTAATGCTTCGATACTCGAAGATATTTAATGTAAACTTTTAGGAGGGTTGTGTCAGCTTGCTTTCGGCTCTGACCTGTCATATCAGTCTATTGCTTCACCAACCACGTGGGTGTTGTCACTTTCTCCAAGTTAGCTGTTAGACACAACATACTTTGATCTTCGATTTTAAATATGGATGTTTGGCCATTTGTCATGGGATCTTCAATTTGCAACGCTCTTTATTATCAGTCTTTTGTCAATCTTGACATGTTCTAGGATTTTGACTTATCGTAGAACTTCACGAAGATCATAGAATATTGAGCTTGATTCACTCAACAATTTGAACTCTACGTTCTACTCTATGAAGCTTGCTTTACGAGTAGAGAGTCGCTCCATGATTAACTCTACAATTTTCTCTCTTACGATCTTTGTAACAATCCAGAATTTTTATATGTAATTTCAAATATTTATTGAATTAAATAAATATTGTTTAATAATTTATGTGTTTATTGTTAAATAAATATTTGTTTAATTTGATTATTTATTAATTAAATAAATAATTCATGAGTTGAGGGAATTAACTTAATTAAGTGAAATATGTTAAGTAAGTTGATATTTGGTAATTTTATATGTTGAAGTTAATTTAATCAAAAGAGTGATGAATTAATTATTATGTGATAATATTCTAATTTAATTTAATAATTAAATTAGAGAGTTGATAATGATTAAATGAATTATTATAATGTTGTTTTAATTTAATTTAGTAATTAAAAGTGATGTACTAATTTATTAAATAAAATTATAATAAAATTATAATTTTGTTGCAATTGGATCATGTGGCAAGTGGGTGTGACTTTATTTAATTGAATTTGAGTATTAGAATTTAATTAAATAATGTGTGACAATAAACTATATAGTAAGTGAGTTATTAAAATAATCTAAAAGTAGTTTTAATTTGGTTTTACCAAATAAGGCTTAAGGATTTTAAGTCTTTATTTTAAATTAGTTTTGCCAAACAAGCCTTAGTGGCTTTTGATTTAAAAAAAAAATATAACTGATATGTTATTAAGTAAGGGTATTATATACTTGTCAATTTTTTTTATACATAATAATATGTATTAGTTATAATATATCAGTTGTTTTACGTAAAGTTAGAAGAGAGAAAAATGAAAGTAGTATACACACAAGCCAATCATGTTTGATGATAAAGCATATACTTTGTAACAATCTTATTCATTTATTAATAAAAAAAGTATTAATTTATTAAAGACTTTTAATTATATACATGATGCTGTTTTTATAATATGTGATAAACCCATAGTTTTAAGCAATGCTTTTAGAATAATGACGATGATCATTCTAATGAGATCTAAATTCTTAGAAAGCTTAAAACTAAAATAGTTTCCAATCGTTGGATTACTAAATTGGGTATTAGTGAATCCGGATAGATTGGTACATACGTTCCTTGCTCATTGGATGAGGATGATTGATCTCATGATCATTTGTGTGGAGACACTAAAGTAAGTAAGTAGGTGCTTATTAGAGAATAAGTTCACTAAACGTGGCTCGCTAAGGAATACCTAATGGAGTTTTACTTGCATGTCAATAGGAATTCCTGTAGTGATAGTAGTACAAGTGATCCTTGGACTTGAGATCATCATAGTATCTTGTGTATGATGAGTTATACTTTGACTTATTCCTTAAGACCCTTAGGGTATATCAAAGGGTATGCTTGGGTATAATAACTTGTACATGGAGATAATGTATGATCAATAAAGAATCTACCACTTCTGGTAAAAGAAGAGAAATGTCTTATGTGATTCGATAAATGACAACCTAGTAGTCATTGGCCAAGGCAGAATGAAATTAGAAAGGAGTTTCTAATTTGCATTATTTGGTGTTGTCCATTTAAGAGTCGAAATACATAAAATTAAATAAAAAAAGACTTGACAGTAATTCTATGTCTTATATTTAATTGGGACATTGTATGGTGGAAGAATTGAATTGTACGGTAACTATTTACTCAAAGGTTGTTTTATGATTAATGTTGAAATCTATATTATCTGGAAAGTCGTTGATCGCTAGGGAGGCTTATCCCTATTGTAGAATAAATATTATTTATTTAAATAAATTAATATTTTAATTTATTTATTTAAATAAGATTAGAATTGTTCTAATTGATTTATTCACAACCTATTAATATGGAGAACCTAAAGGGTCACACCATAAAAGGAAGAATAATTATTTAAGAAGTAAATGGCATAATTATAATAATAAGTTAAGTATATTTAGTTTAATCTATGGTTATAGAATAAATTAAATAGCTTAATATTTATTATTTAATATTTTAGAAATATTAAATATAAATTAATAAGAGGAGTCTTATTATTATTATCATTATTATTATTATTATTATTATTATTATTATTATTATTATTTAATTCCTAAAGGAGTTTGGGATTTAATTAATAAAAGTACTCTCATATATCCTAATAAGATTAGGATGCTAATTAATTAAAAGAGTTTAATTAATTATTCCTAATAAGATTAGGAGCCTAATTAATTAAAAAAGTTTAATTAATTAAAATAAAGCCCAATTCCTTAATTGTTAAGGAGGGTTGCCTACATCTATAAATAAGAGGAGTCTTATTATGGGTGAGGTGGTTGTTGTTGACGATATCATAGAATCACGTAATTCCAATAGCTGGGAGAGTACACCCTTTTCTATGAGAGATAGAAAAACTAGGGTTTTGCTAAATACCCATCTTCTTGAATACTTCTTCTTCCTTGGTGGATCATCTCTAGAGGCCAAACACTTGGGTGGCTAACATTGATCAAAGGAAGGAACCAAACCCGGTGGATTCAAGTTGAACGCGAAAAGGATTGGAGGTGAACTTGTACCTGAGGAAGCTCGAATCTTCAAGGGTATGATTCTTGTTCTTTCTTTTTTGTTTAATTAATAATTGTGCATAAAGGGTGATCCGGGTATATGGTTTGTAAAATTTTAAAATCCTATTTTACCACGTTTCCGCTTAATTTTTGCAATTTGATTGTGTTCATGAATATTACAAACCTAACAGAAAAAAAAAAGAGAGAAAGGGAGAAGGAGGAAGAAGAGAGAAAGAATTTCTCTGTGAGTTTGAGGAAACCAAGAAGGATTCTATCATCTTCTCTAGCTAAACTAGCAACCAAGGTATTGTAAGACCCCAACTTATTATAAATAAAATTGAATTTTCCTCTATTCATTATTCTAAATTAATAAGGTGTTAATTTGATATAATGTTTTAGTTATGGGTAAAATGTGTAAATTTTACAAAATAAGCAAGTGGTTATAAAATATTCATTTCTGTCGAGGAATATTCGTTTGGTTGTGGAATATTCTTGTTGTCAGGGAATATTCGTACGACAGAGCAGCCATTTGTGGGCCCCATAATGAAAAAACGGTTAGATGAAGGAAAACGACAAAGTATGAGTTTTTATAAATAACGACGTAATTGTTACCGTTAACACTGTTGAAATACACGTGGTTAAAATACGATGTCTACGGCGTGGTTGCAAGATGTAGCACACGGTATTGCACAATGATTTTTGGAATTATTGATTCTTACGTAAGAAGGCACTACTCAATAATTATTGTTACGTGAGTTCTTGCTTCAATATTTTATTTTATTGATTCAATAATTGTTGCGTTGATAGTTTATATTATTGTTGTTTCAATAATTGTTATTGCACAGTATTTCCCATTATCAGATCAATAATTCATATTATTTGAATAATATTATTAGATAGAATTATTGGCAATGTCTAGAAAGTTCAGTCAAGGAGAGGTTTGGTCACCTAATTGCGCGCCAAGAAGGAGAAATCCTTATCTGAAAGCCCCTCTTCCTCGAACCGCTCGGTTGTCATTATTGTGATTCTCGTAATATTATTTGTGAATAATTAATTATTGATTTATATGATAAGGAAATATTTATTTGATGCAGATATAAATGATGGATTTATTTATGTGGTTATAAATGAAGGAATTAATGTTGAGGTGTTTTATCAGTATTTTGTCGGATTAGAGGTATGAAAAGATCAAATTGGTGTTCTTAAAGCTCTATTGCATGAGTTATAATTTTAATCCGACTGTTGGATCGTTGTGATTTTTGGATATATTATACATATATAAGTTGATTATATATCCACAAATTTTAAACCGTTAAAAATTAACGTATGATTTGTTATGAATTTTAAGAGGTGTTAAAAATCATCTGTTTGTGGGTTTCGGATATTTTCTGTAATACCCGAGAATTTCCACGTGTTATTAAATAAATATATTAATGAAAATAAATGTTCATTTGAATATGAACAATTTCGTATTATGAAATGAGATAACTCGATCATATTAATAAATGAAAAATATTAGAATACGTGGAGTTTGTGGTAAACTCGTTGAAAGCCTTGTGTGGCATGGTGATAGAAATTCAAATAGTAATGATAAGCGACGAAGAAATTATGAGATGAGCAATTAAGTAATATTAATTGTTAAGTGTTGTTGTAGTATATTTATGGATTTTTAATTAATATTAATAAGGTCGGTTAATATGTGATTATTAATTATTATTTAATTGATAATGGTTGTGGTGGAATATTGATTTCTTGGCAATTATTAATATTAGGTGATTATTATATGGATAAGTAATGATTATGGAAAACCCATAAATGGGTGGATTAATTAATATTGGTGTTAATTAATTAAGGAAGTGCATGATTAATTTATTTAACATAATTAAGTGAGTTATTAATATAATAATATTATATTGATAGTTATGTGCATGTGAATAATAATACAAATATAACTATATGGTACAATTGTGACATTTATGTGGCTATATATATATAAGTCTTATAAAACTATATTGTATGAGCATTGCGACTAAATATATTGGGACTATATGTTATAATACATTATCTATGTAGCAATATGTATGTGGGCATGTGTGGAGATAATATACTATGAACTATTAAAGTATACCAGTGTGATAAAATGTACATGGATTATATGTATATTACATTCCCATATTTCATCTACTACATTGAAACCTTAATTATTAAGTGTGACATTTAATCATAATATATGGTTGAGATGTGTATTAAAAATATAACACAAGAGTGAGGATGTGTAGGAGTATAAAGGAATGCTAGGGAACTTGTTTGTCCCAAATTGATAGTCCCATTTACCTCTCATTTGTCATTCACGTGTGCTAGAAAAAGGCTAGCCTATGTTCTTCATTTTCTTCCAACTCTCTAGCTCATGATCATGGGGGAGTGGTGATCATGATGAGTTCTAACAACCAATCTAACAACTCTTTGTTAACCCCCATGCAATCCTTTAACACATGAGTTTGATTTAGGGGAGAATGTTATTGTCTAGTTCTTTGATGTTCTATAAGTATGAGCTCTCCTTCCATTTTTCCAAGTGTTAGAGAATTGCTAAGTGAGAATTGAGAGCATATAAGCATCCTTAAGAGTTTAAGAGTTCAAGTAGTAGCAAGTTCTTTCACATTACAAAGGTATAATTCCATTACTAGATTTCCAATTTCAATTTCTGTAAAAATGGAGTCTTGGTTATGCAAATTCAAATTCTTGATTTTATGGAATTATATGTTAATGAAGTTGGGTAGGTTATATAGTTGCTAAGTGATCATATAAGCATGTTACAATTGGTTTATGAGTGTTTAGAAGTGATATCCTGTGAAAATTTTGAGGTTGAAATTTGGAGTTCTGCCAAGGCATCGCTCAAGGCTTGAACTAGGTACCTACACAAATTTTTCACATTTGTAATGAGGCGCTTGCAATTACTTTGGCTTCTTGAAGTTCGATTTTTAATTTACATTTTGCAATCGATATAGTACTATGACTTATAATAGCATGTAAGCATGTAATGTGTAATGTGTATGTATATTATGATAAGTGGAGCATGTTTTAATAGGTTTGTATGATTAATGGAGATATATGGTTTAAATGGAGATTTGAACCTTATGTTTTGAAAACAAACTATGTAAAGATTATGTTCTACAAATTATGAACCTAGTGAGCTATACATGACTGATTTTGCACATAGATGAGCATGTTATATTGTACATAGTCCGTTGAGCATGATCAAACTTGTTAAGCCTTATGTTAGGAATATTTTCAAGGAAAGACTTAGCTTTGTGAGCTAACTTGCATGATTTTTACATGATTTATATTCTGACTTTGCAAGCATGTTAACCTAACTTGACTACCTATACTTAGAGTTTTAAAGTTGTCTTATGTGTGTTAGGTTGCATAGTTCGAGCTTAAAATGGTTTCAAAAGGAAACTTGAACATATTTTCGAAATCTAGTCGCATCAAACGAATATCTAGATGTTAATGAGATAAAATGGCATGTTATGTCTATAATATCCCTAAGTATGATTTATATGTATGGAACATGATGATTTCAAATAAAACATGAGTTCAAAGCATGATTTCAAGCTTTAAACAATAATAGCTATGAACAAGCAATATAAATGCTACAAGTATATGCATTAACAAAATTTGAAATCTCTGTATGGGTATATAGCCAAGTAACGAGTCATGGTAACCGTTTGATGATGTTTTGCTTGAATGCTATGTAAGACATAAGTTCAAACTTATACAAATGAACTCAAGAATGGTAAAGTGGTATATGAAAGCTTATAGCATGCATTTATGTTAGACTATAGGTGTAAATAGTATGTTAAAATGGGACAGAAATTGCAAGGCAACATCTCGATCTGGTTGTTGCGGGACAACAAGAATACTGGCCATCCTTAAGCCTGAAGACTTAGCCAAGCACTGCGCGTGCAAGAGTCATACGTGTCGATTCTTTTTTGAATCCGATGTTTGAAGCATACCTACATGATTACTTTAACTTATCTTATATGACTAATATGCTAGTTAATGTGTTAAGGAGCATGCTAAGTGATAGGGTCAAGTGTTGATCATAACTTTCGGATGTTAAGTCCAAAAAATATCTTCAAGAAATCAAGACGTCATTGTAATTGTGATAACTTATAAACTGATTTTGTACCATATGTGCTTACTTGTATCATGTCAAGCTTGATTAAAGACTGTGTTAGCTAATTAACATCTTGAACATATAATGCGTTATAAATAGGATTCGAAAGTGTTGATTTATTAACGTGGATAAACTACGCTTAAGGCAAGTTCCCTAAACTTACTCTAATTATTATTGAGCAAGTTTCCTTGAACATTACTTTTATTGAGCAAGTATCTGAACCCTATTATTATTGTGGTGCAATATCATTGCATTAATTATTCGGCTAATACCGTAAGCTTATCCTTTTGAATACAAGTTAGATTACTTTATTAAACCCTTGTGAAAGCTATTATTCATGTTAAAATTGGTATTGCCCTTGAAAATTGTGAAAGATTCGATGCCATTTGATTCGGCTAGACTATATGCATGTTTATAACACTGTCCAAACCAATTGATTGGTGCGGGAATCTTGAAAACTGAGTTGGACAACCCTTTTGGTAAGAGGAGTGTATGTTGTTGGAAACCCCAACACATGAATAAATATTATTGTGGTGTTATGCATAACATAAAGTATTGTAGACTGATCATCTATAGTACTTGATATTTTTGGTTATCAGTTTAATATTGGTAACTCTAGTGGAAGTTTCATAGTCCTTAGTGACTGCTCAGTATAAATTGCTTATCTAGTTGGATACATTATTAGTCGTTGAATTCATATATATCTGTTGATTTATATTGAATTATTATATCCCTTATTCATGATGTTATTTTGACACTTTTAACTATCCTAGAAATAACCCTTTGATATTTTAAACCTTGTGATATTATATCCTACACCCTTGTTGTATATTACTTGCTGGGCAATTTGTGCTCATCCTTGCTTATTTAAAACCTTTTTAGTTAAGGAAGAACATGGAGGTGTCTCTGGAGCAGACAAGGGCAAGGGCAAGGCTACTGACTAGCTTGTCCTTTTTATGTTTAAAGTTATTATGTTATGTTAGGGTTAATTGTGGACTATGTTTAAGCTTAAGTATGATCTTGTAATAAGTCTTTATTAGATATTATTATGTAATCTATTAAGCACTGTAGGTTGCGAGACTTGTGGGAATAATTATAATAAATCATTGTATATTATTCTAAAATAGATTTTCCATTGTGTATGCGCTATTGTAATTATTATGGTTTTACAATGAGAACGTGATGAACCGAATTCGAGTGACCATGTGGAGGTCCGAATTTTGGGGCGTCACAGGTTGGTATCAGAGCCTTAGTTATAAACCTTAGGATCGAGTGTGCTTAGATTATAACTGAAGGGAACTTAAAAGTTAGGAAGGAGATAAAACTCATGTAGAGTTTTCCTTGAGAGACTTAATGTGTTATGAAATGTAACTTCATTCTATACAATGAACTTATGTTTATTTAACATTCTAATGGAGTTGTTGTTTGTGTTGTTTTATGTTGGTGATTGTAGGATGATTGACATGGGAGGACTTAGCCAAGTAGTAGAGGAGGAGCCGCGTGATATCCATGTAGTATTTGAGACACCCTTGATAACAGAACCTATTTTAGTAATAGCCCCTTTTGATGATGACGATGAGGAAGAGGTGGAGTCTGACCCTGAGGAGGAGCCCGAGCCTGTGGAGGACTTCGACGAGGCTACCTTTGGGGATCAAGTGTTAGGAGAGTATGAGGAGCAGATATTGGAGTTGGGATGTAGAGTAGAGGAGCTTGAGGCTGAGGCTAGGGAGAGGGAGTTTGCGTTCCAGAAGTTGAGGGACGAGGACCATCGGACGCAACTAGTGATGTAGGAGATGGAAGTGGAGATTGCTCACCGTAAGGAAGTAGGGATCCAGATGGGAGCTTTGTTTCACCGAGCGGTGGCAAAGAATGTTGAGGTGGCAGGAAAGCTGGAGGAATTAGAACAGGAGGTGTTGAGTGAGAGGGCGGAGAAGGAGGCTCTCCGAACTCAGTTAGAAATGGAGGTGATGGTTAGGATTCACTTCGAGGAGAAGTGGGATGAGGCCAATGATAAGGCAGATGACCTAGAGGATGAGGGACGGTGCAAGAGGAGGAAGATGAATAAGATGGGCTATGCTGTTCGCACGGCCATGGAGAGATTGATAGATGGGGTACATCATTACCCAGCTGAGCAAGGACAGACCCGACATACCATAAGCCGAGACATGGTGATGCACATCGCACAGAAGGAATATCAGAGCACCGTTGAGCGTGGGATGTTAGATTGAGTATAGAGGATGAAGACCAGTAGTGTAGTAGTTTTATTTATGTGTTATTAATATGTTGTGTAATCTCAGTCTTTTGTGTAAGATGTGAGATAGTGGTAAACCCCCAAATTTTTGAAAAGTGTTAGAGGAATAGTAAGATAGTATCTCCCTGTCTTTTCTGATATTAGGGGATATGTGTTATCATTTATAGTAGTATGCTAGAAAAGAACGTGTAATGTAACCCTTTGGCATATGAATATAAACGTTTTTATTTCAGAAATGTGTTATAAACCTGTAGTCCTTTCTATTGAAAAATGTCTAGGTATTATAACTAGATAATAAAATGAAAATTTTGTGATGCAGAAAATGCCGCCCAGACGTGGAATAACTGTCCCAAAAGAGTCAGTTAATGATGAGAGAGGTCCTATAGATCCGATACAGAGACTAGTAGATTTATTGGGAGAAGCTCTGAGGGGAAGAAACGAACTCGTACCACCCGTTCCCCAAGCTATCCCAGTAATGACCTTCAAAGATTTAAAAAGTGTAGGACCCCCAGAGTTCGCGGGAACCATGGACTCGATAGTTGCGCAAACCTGGATCAAGGAGATCGAGAAGGCCTTCACTATAGCTCGTGTGGGTGAAGACCAGAAGACAGTTTTTGCCACATATATGATGAGGGGCAAAGCAAACTATTGGTGGGAAATTAATCAGCAGAGAGCGGGGGAAGGAACGATAACATGGGAGCAGTCTACGACACTATTCTTCGAGAACTATTTCTCGAAAAGTATGAATAGTAGGATGGAAGTAAAATTTCTAGAATTAAAACAAGGTGATATGACGGTGGCGCAGTACGTAGCTAAGTTCAATGAACTAGCGTGGTTTGCAGAACACCAAGTTGTGGATGAGGAGAGGAAGGCGAGACGTTTTGAACAAGGGTTAAAACCGTGGTTGTACAATAAGGTATCGGTCTTCTAGATTGATTCCTTTACAACATTGTTGGAGAAGGCAATCATTACGGAAGGTGGTAGTGAGGCCTTAAGTCTGTATCATAAGGAGAAGAAGAATAAGAACGCTGGTAGTGAGCATCGTGGAGGAAGCAGCAGTGGAGGGAGTAACTCCGGAAAGAGGAAATGAGAAAACAACAACAACAGAAGTGACAATCCAGGTTGGAATCACTAAGGAAAGTTCAAGAAGAGGACCGAAGCTTGTAATAAATGTGGAAGAAGTCATCAAGGAGAATGCTGGAAGAGGAAGAACGCCTGCTATAACTGCGGCCAAGAGGGGCACATATCGCTAAACTGCCCGAAGCCAAAGAAAATCAGAGGATGTTTTGCTTGTGGATCAACAGAGCACCAGATAAAGGAATGCCCGAAGAAAGGAAGCGGTGGAGCTAGCGGAAGCCAAGGAGGAGGAAGTAAGTTGATGATTGGTGGACCTGCGCAACCCAACCGATCAACCGCTCGAACCTTTAACATGACCGTGCAAGACGCCGTAGCTGCAAAAAGGACGTGGTGTCAGGTATAATCCCAATTAATAATATAAATGCTTATGTATTATTTGATTCGGGTGCCACCTGTTCGTTTGTATCTGAAGAATTTGCTAATAAACTTAGTACACCCCAAGAACGTTTAGAAGATCCTTTGAACATAGAAGTTGCGAATAAGGAAATAATCCCTGTAGAATACGTTTATCAAAATTGTTGCGCAAACATTAGAGGACATGATCTGAGCATAGACTTGATTCCTATTAGACTAGGAGAATTTGACGTGATATTGGGGATGGATTGGTTATATAACCAAGCAACAATAATTGACTGTCAGAACAAATGTGTGAACTTTCATACTCCGGGTAAGTCTAAGGTAGTGTTCTATGGTAGCTCATCTCTTAAGCAATCGTGTTGCGTTACGACGATGTAGGCCAAGAAATTGTTATAGAAAGGATGTGTAGGTTATTTAGCTTACGTTGTGGATACTCAGAAAAAGGGAGTAGAGCTTAATGATTTACCCGTAGTGAGTGAATTTTAGGATGTGTTTTGGACGATCTGCGCCTCCTCCATGAACGGAGAAATCAAATTCGTAATAATTTAAAGCACCGAGAACGACACCGATTTCGAAAGCTCCATATCGGATGGCGCCAGTAGAAATGAAGGAATTAATGATACAACTTCAAGAGTTATTGGATAAAGGTTACATTCGACCGAGTGTGTCTCCTTGGGGAGCACCAGTGTTATTCGTGAAGAAAAAGGATGGATCGATGATGCTTTGTATCGATTATCGTGAATTGAACAGAGTAACGATTAAGAACAGATATCTGCTACCGAGGATAGATGACTTATTTGATCAACTGAAAGGAGCAAAATATTTCTCAAAGATTGACCTGCGGACGGGATATCACCAACTGAAAGTGCGGGATGAGGACATACCAAAGACTGCGTTTAGAACCCGTTATGGACATTACGAGTTTTTGGTAATGTCATTTGGTTTAACTAATGCTTCGGCAGCATTCATGGACTTGATGAATCTAGTTTTCAAGCCATACTTGGATAAATTCGTGGTAGTTTTCATCGATGATATTTTAATTTACTCGAAGACGGAGGAAGAACACGTCGAACATCTGAAGATTGTTTTGGAGGCACTACGAAAGGAGAAGATGTATGCAAAGTTTTCTAAGTTCGAATTTTGGATGAAGAAGGTTCAATTCTTAGGCCACGTGGTGGATAAGAATGGAATCTCAGTAGACCCTGAAAAGGTCGAAGCAGTGAGTAATTAGGAACAACCAAGAACACTGACGGAGGTAAGAAGTTTCTTAGGGTTAGCTGGGTACTATCGAAGATTCATCCAAGATTTTTCTAAGATAGCAACCCCGTTGACTAATTTGATGAGGAAGACGGTGAAATTTGTATGGACCGACAAATGTGAAGAGAGTTTTCAAGAGTTGAAGAAGAGATTGAGCGAGGCGCCTGTATTACCATTAACAGATGATACAGGAGGATTTATGGTGTACAGTGATGCGTCGCATAGAGGATTTGGTTGTGTGCTTATGCAACACGGCAAGGTTATTGCGTATGCATCACGACAATTAAAGGATTACAAAAAATGATACCCTACTCATGACCTAGAGTTAGCGACAGTAGTTTTTGCGTTAAAGATATGGAGACATTATTTGCACGGAGAAAAATGTGAGATATACACGGACCACAAAAGTCTGAAATGTATCTTCACACAGAAGGAGATGAACATGCATCAGAGGAGGTGGTTAGAATTAATCAAAGATTATGACTGTGAATTCTTTATCACCCGGGGAAGGCAAACGTAGTTCTTAGCGCTCTGAAAGGAGAAAGGAAGGGAGAAATTGTTTCGACTGACAACTCAGGAGGATTTAATAAGAGATATGAAGAAATTGGAAATAGAAGTGAGGGGACCCGAGAGGTCTGTAAAAAAGTTATTTGTAATAGAAGCTTGTCTGACATTGTTTGATAGAGTAAAGGAAGCCCAGGAAAGAGATGGAGAGTGTGAGAAAATTAGAAGAAGGATCATGGAAAAAGAGGAAGAAAAATTTTGAATAGATAAAGATGGTATCTTAAGATTCGAAGGGAGAGTATGGGTACCGACAGTGGCCGAGATAAGAGAGGAGATTTTACACGAGGCTCATAATACGACGTATTCCATTCATCCGGGAGGCAGAAAGATGTACCGGGACTTGAAGCAACATTTTTGGTGGCCAAATCTGAAACGGGAAATTACGGAGTACGTTAGTAGATGTCTTACGTGTCAACGCGTAAAAGCAGAGTATCAGCGACCGAGTGGTTTACTACAACCGTTAGAAATACCAGAGTGGAAATGGGAGCATATTACGATGGATTTCGTGGTAGGACTTCCAGTCACACAGAAAGGTTTGGATGCCATTTGGGTCATCGTGGATCGACTTACGAAGACTTCACATTTTCTACCTATCAAGATCCATTACAATTTAAATCAATTAGCGAGTCTATACGTAAAGGAAATTGTTTCACGACATGGAGTGCCGGTGTCGATTGTTTCTGATCGAGACCCGCGTTTCACGTCAAAATTCTAAAAAAGCTTGCAAGAGAGGATGGGAACACAGTTGAGATTGAGTACTGCTTATCATCCTCAGACGGACGGACAAAGTGAGCGAACAATACAAATGCTAGAGGACATGCTTAGGACCTGTGTGATGGACTTTAAGGGAAATTGGGATGACCACTTACCCTTAGTCGAATTTGCGTATAATAATAGTTACCATGCGAGTATCGGCATGCCCCCGTATGAAGCTCTTTACGGAAGGAAGTGCAGAACGCCGTTATATTGGGACGAAGTCGGAGAACGACGAGTACTCGGGCCAGAGTTAGTACAACAGACTGCAGATGTGGTGAAAGTGATAAGGGCCAGACTAGTAGCAGCTCAAGATCGCCAGAAGAAGTACGCAGACTTGCATCGGCAAGACCGAGACTTTGAAGTCGGCAGTTTTATATTCTTGAAGGTATCTCCATGGAAGTGAAAAATCCGTTTTGGCAAGAAAGGAAAACTGAGTCCAAGATTCATTAGACCGTTCGAGATACTACAACGAGTGGGCGAAGTAACGTACAAAGTTGCACTACCACCTGAGTTGGAGCACATCCATAACGTGTTTCACATATCCGTGTTGCGTCCGTACAAGCCTGACTACAAGCACGTGATTTCTTATGAACCCATTCAAGTGGAGAAGAATTTAGTGTACGAAGAAATTCCTATCCAAATTCTAGATAGGAAAGAGCAAACCTTAAGGAATAAAGTTATTTCTTCTGTAAAAGTACTTTGGTGTAACCACGATGTCGAGGAGGCAACGTGGGAGTTAGAAGATAGAATGATGAGGGATTATCCCCATCTGTTTGTGTAACCTTGTAGCAATTCCAGGACGAAATTTTTATAAGGGGGCAGGGGAGGATGTAATACCCAAGAATTTCCACGTGTTATTAAATAAATATATTAATGAAAATAAATATTTATTTGAATATGAACAATTTCGTATTATGAAATGAGATAACTCGATCATATTAATAAATGAATAATTGAGAATACGTGGAGTTTGTGGTAAACTCGTTGAAAGCCTTGTGTGGCATGGTGATAGAAATTCAAATAGTAATGATAAGCAACGAAGAAATTATGAGATGAGCAATAAGTAATATTAATTGTTAAGTGTTGTTGTAGTATATTTATGGATTTTTAATTAATATTAATAAGGTTAGTTAATATGTGATTATTAATTATTATTTAATTGATAATGGTTGTGGTAGAATATTGATTTCTTAGCAATTATTAATATTAGGTGATTATTATATGGATAAGTAATGATTATAGAAAACCCAAAATGGGTGAATTAATTAATATTGGTGTTAATTAATTAAGGAAGTGCATGATTAATTTAACATAATTAAGTGAGTTATTAATATAATAATATTATATTGATAGTTATGTATGTGAATGAATAATAATACAAATATAACTATATATGCAAAGGACATTTATGTGGCTATATATATATTAAGTCTTATAAAACTATATTGTATGAGCACTGTGACTAAATATATTGGGACTATATGTTATAATACATTATCTATGTAGCAATATATACATGGGCATGTGTGGAGATAATATACGATGAACTATTAAAGTATACCAGTGTGATAAAATGTTCATGGATTATATGTATATTACATTCCCATATTTCATCTACTACATTGAAACCTTAATTATTAAGTGTGACATTTAATCATAATATATGGTTGAGATGTGTATTAAAAATATAACACAAGAGTGAGGATGTGTAGGAGTATACAAGACTGCTAGGGAACTTGTTTGTCCCAAATTGATAGTCCCATTTACCTCTCATTTGTCATTCACGTGTGCTAGAAAAAGGCTAGCCTATGTTCTTCATTTTCTTCCAACTCTCTAGCTCATGATCATGGGGGAGTGGTGATCATGATGAGTTCTAACAACCAATCTAACAACTCTTTGTTAACCCCATGCAATCCTTTTAACACATGAGTTTGATTTAGGGGAGAATGTTATTGTCTAGCTCTTTGATGTTCTATAAGTATGAGCTCTCCTTCCATTTTTCCAAGTGTTAGAGAATTGCTAGGTGAGAATTGAGAGCATACAAGCATCCTTAAGAGTTTAAGAGTTCAAGTAGTAGCAAGTTCTTTCACATTACAAAGGTATAATTCCATTACTAGATTTCCAATTTCAGTTTCTGTAAAAATGGAGTCTTGAGTATGCAAATTCAAATTCTTGATTTTATGAAATTATATGTTAATGAAGTTGGGTATTAGTTATATAGTTGGTAAGTGAACATATAAACATGTTACAATTGGTTTATGAGTGTTTAGAAGTGATATCAAGTGAAAATTTTGAGGTTGGGCTGGAGTTCTACCGAAGCAGACTACTTCATTACTGAACGAACTGCCAAGAAATTGCGCCATATTTAGATTGAGAAGCGCAAGACACCGCTACCGGATTCTTTGAAGTTCATTTTTAATTTCTGTTTTGCAATCTGATATAGTACTATGACTTATAATAGCATGTAAGCATGTGTAATGTGTATGTGCATGTATATTATGATAAGTGGAGCATGTTTTAATAGGTTTGCATGATTAATGGAGATATATGGTTTAAATGGAGATTTAAACCTTATGTTTTGAAAACAAACTATGTAAAGATTATGTTCTACAAATTATGAACCTAGTGAGCTATACATGACTGATTTTGCACATAGATGAGCATGTTATAGTGTACATACTCCGTTGAGCATGATCAAACTTGTTAAGCCTTATGTTAGGAATATTTTCAAGGAAAGACTTAGCCTAGTGAGCTAACTTGCATGATTTTTACATGATTTATATTCTGACTTTGCAAACATGTTAACCTAACTTGACTACCTATACTTAGAGTTTTAAAGTTGTCTTATGTGTGTTAGGGTTGCATAGTTCGAGCTTAAAATGGTTTCAAAAGGAAACTTGAACATATATTTTCAAATCTAGTCGCATCAAACGAATATCTAGATGTTAATGAGATAAAATGGCATGTTATGTCTATAATATCCCTAAGTATGATTTATATGTATGGAACATGATGATTTCAAATAAAACATGAGTTCAAAGCATGATTTCAAGCTTTAAACAATAATAGCTATGAACAAGCAATATAAATGCTACAAGTATACGAATTAACAAAATTTGAAATCTCTGTATGGGGTATATAGCCAAGTATGTGAGTCATGGTAACATGCTTGATGATGTTTTGCTTGAATGCTATGTAAGACATAAGTTCAAACTTATACAAATGAACTCAAGAATGGTAAAGTGGTATATGAAAGCTTCTAGCATGCATTTATGTTAGACTATAGGTGTAAATAGTATGTTAAAATGGGATGTAAAACCGCAAGGCAACATCTCGATCTGAGTCGGCGGGACGGTACAAAATAATCAATACCAATCCCTAGGCTCTAGAGCATGGCACAAACTGCTACCGCATGTGATCATACATGTCGATTCTTTTTTTGGTCTGATGTTTGAAGCATACCTACATGATTACTTTAACTTATCTTATATGACTAATGTGCTAGTTAATGTGTTAAGGAGCATGCTAAGTGATAGGGTCAAGTGTTGATCATAACTTTCGGATGTTAAGTCCAAAGAATATTTTCAAGAAATCAAGACGTCATTGTAATTGTGATAACTTATAAACTGATTTTGTACCATATGTGCTTACTTGTATCATGTCAAGCTTGATTAAAGACTATGTTATCTAATTAACATCTTGAACATATAATGCGTTATAAATAGGATTCGAAAGTGTTGATTTATTAACGTGGATAAACTACGCTTAAGGCAAGTTCCATAAACTTACTCTAATTATTATTGAGCAAGTTTCCTTGAACCTTACTTTTATTGAGCAAGTATCCGAACCCTATTTTTATTGTGGTGCAATATCATTGCATTAATTATTCGGCCAATACCGTAAGCTTATCCTTTTGAATACATGTTAGATTACTTTATTAAACCCTTGTGAAAGCTATTATTCATGTTAAAATTGGTATTGCCCTTGAAAATTATGAAAGAGTCGATGCCATTTGATTCGGCTAGACTATATGCATGTTTATAACACTGTCTAAACCAATTGATTGGTGCGGGAATCTTGAAAACTGAGTTGGACAACCCTTTTGGTAAGAGGAGTGTATGTTGTTGGAAACCCCAACACATGAATAAATATTATTGTGGTGTTATGCATAACGTAAAGTATTGTAGACTGATCATCTATAGTACTTGATATTTTTGGTTATCAGTTTAATATTGGTAACTCTAGTGGAAGTTTCATAGTACTTAGTGACTGCTCAGTATAAATTGCTTATCTAGTTGGATACATTATTAGCCGTTGAATTCATATATATCTGTTGATTTATATTGAATTATTATATCCCTTATTCATGATGTTATTCTGACACTTTGAACTATCCTAGAAATAACCCTTTGATATTTTAAACCTTGTGATATTATATCCTACACCCTTGTTGTATATTACTTGCTGGGCAATTTGTGCTCATCCTTGCTTATTTAAAACCTTTTTAGTTAAGGAAGAACATGGAGGTGTCTCTGGAGCAGACAAGGGCAAGGGCAAGGCTACTGACTAGCTTGTCCTTTTTATGTTTAAAGTTATTATGTTATGTTAGGGTTAATTGTGGACTATGTTTAAGCTTAAGTATGATCTTGTAATAAGTCTTTATTAGATATTATTATGTAATCTATTAAGCACTGTAGGTTGCGAGACTTGGGGGAATAATTTTAATAAATCATTGTATATTATTCTAAAATAGATTTTCCATTGTGTATGCATTATTTTAGTTATTATGATTTTACCATGAGAACGTGATGAACCAAATTCGAGTGACAATGTGGAGGTACGAATTTTGGGGCATCACAATTTCTGTCTGGAATTTGGAAAAACTTAAAGCTACAAAGTTGTAGAGAATTCATTTTCGTGTGGAATGGACATAAAATTCGTATTTTTCTGATAAACGGGCTATTTTCTATGAATTACTGAAGTTTCGGAAATTAAAATGTTTTTATTAAAATTGGGTGGGACCCACTTTTGTTTTTATAAACATATGGGTTGTTATTATTTTTTAGATTTGGCATGCTAGAGTTTTCAAAAAAGTGTGCGTAGAATGGAAGAGAAAAAATATTATTATTTTATTATTTAGTCTCCTTTGGCGTTCTAGCATTTTCCTATAAATAGGCGCTTAAGTTAGAATTGAAAATCACACCAGAAACAAGTTTTCTTTCTCTCTATATTGTCGAGCGTATTTTAATGAGTATTTTGATACTTTGAGAGTTGCTATTCAGTGCAAGTTTCCTTCGGCTTTACATCCGATATTTCGAACAGAAGTACTATTATTTTGAGGTAAGGGATGTTATTTTATTTTGTAATGATGTTATTCTTTCAATATTATTATACCAAAATATTGGTATGGATTTTATTATGGAATTTCTACCTTTTGTGTCGAGGTTAATATTCACGTATACGACACTATTCACCGAAAAATGAAAATTTTCCTTTTTGTCCAAGATGTCGATTATGGTTACTATCTTTGATTGTATCCATGTTTTGATCTTTATTTTTTTGAATTCTGCTTCACAATTGGTTATTATGAAGTATTATTGATCTTGGATAAACTGTTATACGAATCCCTAATAATTGTCCTTCTCTCTCACTGGATTCATTTTCTTTAAAATATTTTTCATCATCCTCAGTCTTAAATGATGATATTACTAAATATCTTTGGCATGTAGTGCAAAGATGAATGATTAACTGATGAATATCTTTGGCCCGTAGTGCAAAGATGAACAGGTGTTGAGATGAACATGACCAACAGGTAATACAAATGAATATCTTTGGCCTGTAGTGCAAAGATGAATATTTGATTCAAGATGTATATTTATTGATGTTACAGGGATAAAATATTGATGATGGACTTTTAAATCTTAGAAGATAGTAGAATTTATTCTCTATGTGACTCTTCTAATGGATTGTTGTTTTCGCTGCATTTGTTGATCTGAAACTTGTTGTCTATTATATTCTATCAGATTTTTCCCTGTTGAAGACTAATAATAATTTGTTGTATATTATCTCAGTCATAATATTCTTTACTGGGCTAGTTGAGCTCACCCTTTTCCTTTTTGTTCCATTTTTCTTCTCGGGAGGTGAGAACATGAAGGATCTAGTCGTGGTAATAATGTAGTGATGGTTCTAAAAGATGTTTTAGCGAATCCTCACTATTTCGTAAAATATAATAAGTGTATGAATAATTGTAATGAGAACTTATTTGAGTGTGGATATTGTCTAGAAGACAATATTTGTATTTAAACTCACAGTATGTGTTATCGTATTTTGCATGACAATTATATTATCGAAGTTGTAGTTTGCTTTCTGTACCATGTATTTGGCAACTTAGAATGGGTGTTTTATACCTATTTTGGGGGTGTCACAGTTGGTATCAAAGCTTAGGGATATGATCCCTGGCTGAGAAGTGAGACTAGAACTAGGAGGGGAGAGACGGGTAAATCCTTCGCTAGTGTATCCTACCTAAGCTTATTTGTTGGTTGGTCATAATATAGGGATATTATGTGATATGTTAATTTGTTTAATTAACCCTTGTTTTATGGTAGTATTTAAGAATGGTCATTGAGAACGTTAACAATGGAGTGTATGAGACCTGGAACAACCTTTAGTCACAAACCGTGAGAACGTTACAATGGAAGGCAATATTCCTCCTATAAACAACACTACCGAGCAAACGATGAATGATGGAATATTTAGGAGCTTTTTGCAGTTCATACAAAATCAGACGAGGGAGACTCGTGTGTAGAATACGGGTGGAAATGATAGGAACGCGCGGTTTGTCACGGCCAAGCAGTTCAAAGAGTTGGGACCACCAGAATTATGGGGAAAGCCGAATTCGATTAAGGCAGAGACGTTGGTCAAGCAAATTACCAAGATATTCAATGTCTTGGGATGCACGGAGGAAGAGAAGGTTCCATTTGCAACTTTTATGTTCCGTAATGAGGCAGATTACTGGTGGGAATCTGTGAAATGTATCCATCCAGCTACATTCAGCATGTCTTGGGAGACATTTCAGAAACTGTTCAATGACAAGTACTTTCCTGAAAGTATTTGTCATATGAAAGAAGTGGAGTTTATTAGACTGGAACAAAACAACATGACAGTGTCCCAGTACGAGGTGAAGTTCGCAGAGTTATCCAGGTAAGCACCTTATTTGGTGGAGAATGAGGAATGTGACGCCCCCAAAATAGGTCCACACGACCCATTCTGAGTCGCCAGACATCACACTATAAAAATCAATTACAAACTTCATTTATACAACCGCTGAACTATCGTAAAATGCGAGAATCGACCCACGCTTAAATCTGTGAGTTTTAATACAAATGTATGTAACTCTCATGGTGCCTCAACCACAACCTTACAATGGTACTTTACATAAAAGTACAGTCAATAACTATTTTAGAAATTAAAATCTTTGGAAAATACTTAAGGAAACCTTCTAACATGGGAGGCCATGCGTCTAGGTTATGATAGATATCATATGTCCACAGAATTATCCTTGGTTGATCCAATAGTCCCCAAAGAAAAACAAGAAGATTTCTATCATCTTCTTTCCAATGGTGAGTCTTCTCTTGACTTATAATTATCTCCATTGTCTCCAATTGAGAATCATATTTCACACAAACTCCAAGATTATATAGGTAGTGCTCGTAGATATACTCAGCAAGTGGATGTGCACAACCTTGTCTTATGATAACACGAGGTTGTATGTCATTAGACATCTTGTATGATAGTGGAAAAACACCCTTCCAAAGTTGGGTTCACCTCACCCTATTCGGTTCAAAAAAATTAAATATCAAATTACGTATACGACATACTTATCTAAAGTTCTCAATACAATTATTTTCATACTATTTAGGGAGAACCTAAACAGCTATAGACCATCGTTCTATTCTCCTATTACCCCCGCTCGACCCAGCTACACTCTTATTACTTGAAAGGAATTATGAAGAAAAAGGGTGAGCACAACTAGCCCAGTAAAGAATATAACGACTAAAGATAATTTACATCATCAATAGCTTTTATCAGTAATAAATCAGAGATTTAGAACATATGGTAGATGATAAAACTTTTCAACCATAGTTGCAGCGGAATAAGCAATCCATTAGAAGAGTCAAATAGACCATAGGGTCTATTATCTTCTCTATGTTAAAAGTCCACCAACAATGTTTTATCCCTGTAACATCAATCAACAATTCCTGTCCACAATCATGTGAATAACTCATAATCATAATTGTGATTCTAAATTCCTCTTCGCACCCAGGACGAAGATAATTTTCATCACCTGTCTTTACCTGAAACATCAAAATCATGGTCATACCAAATCAAAATTCTTGTTCATAACAAATTCATCTTTGCACTACGGGCCAAAGATATTCATTAACAAATCATCTTTGCTCTACAGGCCAAAGACATACAACTGTATTATAAAAGAGTCAAGTAGAGCATGATATCTACTATTTTCTACGAATTAAAAGTGTATTATCAATATGTTATCACTCAGACTCAGCTTAATAATTAATCCACAACATCAAATCATCCTTGCTCTACGGCCAAGAGTATTCATTAGTATTACGATCACAAATTATCCATGCACTACGGGCCAAGGATATTCGTGTTTTCAACAATGGTCATGATTATACCGAATAATCCCTGGTTATAATCATACCAACAGTTGTCCATCAATGCACGTAAGCTAAAGATATACAACTATAAAACCAATAATCATCAGTCCATCTTTGCACATAAACCAAAGATATACAACTATAAAACAAATAATCAACGGTCCATCTTTGCACGTAAGCCAAAGATATACAACTATAAAATCAATAATCAATAGTCCATCTTTGCACGTAAGCCCACGTAAGCCAAAGATATACAACTATAAAACAAGTAATCATCAGTCCATCTTTGCACGTAAGCCAAAGATATACAGCTATAAAACAAATAATCTGTAAGACCCCAACTTTTATGAATAAAGATGAATTTTTTATAATTATCATTTTTGAATATTATGGAATGAATTTGATATAATGTAATAGTTGTGGGTAATAGTTATAAATTTTGCAAAAGTATGCAAGTTGTTATATAATATCCGATTGGTCGGGGAATATTCGTTTTAACAGAGAATATTCGTACGACGGCACAATCATTGGTGGGCCCAACAACGGAATTATTGTCGGATTGAGAAAACGACAAAAATATTTTATGAAAATAACGGCAGAAGTTTTACCGTTAAAATTGTTTAACTACCCTTAGTAGTAAAAGTACAAGAATACGCTTGACTTGGTTGCATAAGTAGCACTACCAGATATTGATTATTGATGCTTACGTGAGAAGTCACTCAGTTTTGTTCAATTATTGCTTCAGTAATTGTTGCATAGTATCTCATGTTAATTAATTCAATTATTGTCGATATTTTATATATTATTAAATCAATAATTGAGACAACGAAGTTATTAATATTATTATTTGCAATATTAACGATGTCTAGAAGTTCTGCCAATGAGAGGTTTGGTCACCTAATTGCACGCCAATAGAGAGAAATCCTTATTGAAAAGCCCCCTCTTTCCTGGGAACGACCTGGTCGATTAATAGTGTGAATTATAATAATGATGATGATGAAGTTTTGTTTTATTAGTATTATTAATGTAATAAAACAGAAAAGCTTTTTATATAAAATAGAATACTTTTATAAAGTTATTCGCCTTATTAGACTATAAATAGAATATATTATATTCTATTATGCATAGTATTTTGCATAGTAAAATCTTTTATATAAAAATGAATACTTTTATAAAGTTATTCGCTTTATTAGACTATAAATAGAATATATTATATTTTATTACGCATAGTGTTTGCATAGTGCTTGTATAGTGTTTGCATAGTAAAATCTTTTTTTTATAAAAATGTAATACTTTTATAAAGTTATTCATTTTATTAGATTATAAATAGAATATACTATATTTTATTTAAAAGATTTTGTTTTATTAGAATTTTTTATAGTAAACCAATCTGGACCATCCATTTAAAAGTAAATTAAACTGGACCGTTCAAAAATTAGTTACTATTGAGTCCATTCTCCTTTAAATAGAAGCTCATTCCTTCATTATTTCTTACGAATTCACTGAAACTCTAGAGAGAGAAACTATAGAGAGAAAGAAGAAAAGTATTCTGCTACTTCACTACTCCTATATCCAGTTTGTTCTAAGGTAAGGGGTATTATTTCTTTCTTTCATCTTCATGAAGAGAACTTCTATTATTCCATTCTTTGTTATTATGTTGGAATAACCTGTCTATGTGAAGTACCGCATACTTGTTGAAATTCTTCTGTTATTCCATTCTTTATTATTCTGTTGGAACATCATGTCTGTGCGTTTACGCATGACCTGGTTCCATTATTTATTATTCTGTTGAAATATCCCGCTTAGGTGCGTACACGCTTTGACACAGTTCCATTAATTATTATTTTGTTGGAATAACCAATCAGTGTGGTCTATCACATGCATGGTGATTTCAGTTGTTATTCCATTCTTTATTATTCTGGTGGATATCCCATCTATCGGTAATTTTATTTTACGCGACCTCGTTCCGTTATTTATTATTCTGTTGGAATAACCTTTCTGTGTGGTCTATCGCATACCTGGTGATTTCTTTTGTTATTCCATTCTTTATTATACTCAGTTAGTTAAAGTTTTGACTTATATACTCCATGAAATTAGTGGAATATCATTGATATTTGCTCTTCATCCAGTATCTTTTCATGGAAATATTCTTCTGAGCATTCTTAAATTTTACTCTACAAAGAAGTATCATGTTGACAATTTGGACGTTATTGAATTCTGGATAAATTAATTCTTGAACTTGTTTTATTGAATTCTTATATTATTGTCATCATCCTCATGCTTATATTATGTTGAAAGTCATCTATGGCCTGTTGTACATAGATGGACTTGGTATGATTATGACCAGGGATTATTCGGTATAATCATGACCGTAATGTTACAAATGATGTGGTAAAAGTCCTCATTGGCCCGTAGTGCATTGATGGACGATTGTTGGCATGATTATGACCATTGATGAATACACGAATATCCTCGTCGTGAGTGCATGGATAATTTGTGGTTGTGATACTAATGAATATCCTTGGCCGTAGTGCAGGGATGATGTGGATTATTTATTAAGTTGAGTCTCAGCAATAAAAGTGATGAAAAAACTTTTTAAATCATAAAAGATAGTAGATTTTATTCTCTACTTGACTCTTTTAATGGATTGCTTGTTTCGCTGCAGTTAAACTTGATGTCTATTGTATTTTATTAGTTTAACATTGTTGAAGGCTAATGATAATTTATTTTGCATTATCTTAGTCATAATATTTCTTACTGGGCTAGTTGAGCTCACCCTTTTACTTTCATTGTTCTCTTCAAGAAATGAGAACGTAGCAGGGACTAGTCGGGGAACGGAGTGACGGTCCAGACGATAGCATTAGTAGTTCTCACTATTCTATAAAATAGTGTGTTAATAAAAGTATTGAGGACTTATTTTGAGTTTTAATAGTGTCTAGAAGGCAATATTTATATTAAAACTCGGTACGGGCATTATGAATTCCTAGTCATGTCTTTTGGATTGACTAATGCTCCTGCTGCTTTCATGGATATGATGAACTGAGTATTCAAGGAATATTTGGATCACTTTACGGTCGTCTTTATTGATGACATCCTTATTTATTCCAAAAGCCGTGAAGATCATGAGCAACACTTGAGGCTGATACTTCAAAAGCTTTGTGAATATAAGCTTTATGCCAAGTTGAAGAAATGTGAGTTCTGGCTTGAGGAAGTAGCATTCCTTGGGCACGTGGTATCAAGTTATGGAATATCTGTTGACCCAGCAAAGATTAAAGCTATTCAAAGCCGCGAATAACCTAAATCAGTGACCGAAGTACGTAGCTTTCTCGGCTTAGCTGGTTATTATCGGAGATTCATAGATGGGTTTTCTTGAATTGCTACTCCCTTAACTCAGCTGACTCGGAAAGATACAAAATTCGATTGGAACGAGGAATGTGAGAAGAGTTTTCAAGAACTCAAGAGAAGACTCATTTCAGCACCTGTTCTGACAATACCATCTGGCTCGGAGGGATTTGTCATCTACAGTGATGCTTCAGGCAAAGGGTTAGGATGTGTTCTCATGGAACATGGGAAAGTCATAGCCTATGCATCTCGACAACTCAAAGAATATGAAAGGAATTATCTTACTCATGATATAGAGTTGGCAGCTGTTGTCTTCACACTTAAAATTTGGAGGCATTACTTATATAGGGAGAAAGTGGAGATCTTTATAGATCATAAAAGCCTCAAATATTTCTTCACTCAAAAGGAACTCAACATGCGACAGCGACGTTGGCTTGAACTGTTGAAAGATTATGATCATACCATCCAATACCATCCTGAAAAAGCAAATGTGGTAGCTGACACATTGAGTAGAAGATCATATGCAGGTACGAGTGCGATATTGTCAACGTAGAGGCCCATTTTGTATGACTTGCAAAGGATGGAGATAGAGATAAAGACTCCAGGGACCTACGTGATGATGGCGAATATACGAGTAGAACCGACTTTAATCAAAAAAGTTAAAGCTGCTCAAGCTACGCACTTGAAACATGCATATAAGGAAGAAAGTACAAGAAGGTGCTATGCCGGAAGCAAGAATCGATGAAGAAGGAATACTTCGAGTTAACACCAGACTTTGTGTTCCTAACGATCCTGAGTTAAAGTATAAAATCATGATGGAGGCGCACAACACACCGTTTGCAATCCATCTTGGGAGTACCAAAATGTATCATGATCTTCGTCATACATTTTGGTGGAGCAATATGAAGAGAGAGATAGTGTTTGTTTATCTCAAGGTGTCTAACTTGTCAACGAGTCAAGGCGGAGCATCAAGTACCAAAAGGTCCATTGCAACCACTTGAAATTCTAGAATTGAAGTGGGAGTACATTACCATGGATTTCGTAATTGGTCTTCCCAAGGTTTCTCAAGGCATAGATGCAATTCGGGTCATTGTTGATAGATTGACCAAGTCTGCTCATTTCTTACCAATACGAGAAACTTATACACTTAAACGTCTTGCTCGTATGTACATAAACGAGATTGTAAGACTGCATGGTATGCCAGTATCCATAGTTCTGATCGAGACCCAAGATTCACTTCAAAATTTTAGGTTAGTTTGCAAAAAGCTATGGGCATGGACTTACGATTTAGTTTGGCGTATCATCCTCAGACGGACGAACAATCAGAGAGGACTATTCAAACTCTTGAAGATTTATTAAGACTCTGTGTCCTTGACTTCAAGGGAAGTTGGGACAAGTTCTTACCATTGGTGGAGTTTTCTTACAACAACAGTTATCAAACAAGTATTGGCATGGCTCCATTCGAGGCGTTGTATGGAAGAAAGTGTCATTCTCCAGTATGCTGGGATGAGGTGGGTGAAGCAACGTTGTTGGGACCAGAGTTGGTATGTATGATTACGAAAAATATTCAAACGATCCGACAACGTATAAAACCTCACAAGACCGACAAAAGAGTTATGATGATCTTCATCGAATGGACGTGGAATTCGATATTGGAGATCATGTGTTGTTACGTGTTGCTCAATGGAAAGGAGTTACGAGATTTGGAAAGAGAGAAAAGCTCAATCCTCAATTCATTGGCCCATTGTTAATCTTCGATCGAGTAGGGACTGTAGCCTATAGACTCGCTTTACAGCCAAGTATGTCTCGTGTTCATAACGTTTTTTATATATCCATGTTACGTAAATATGTGAAAGACCCGAACCACATTATTGAGTTAGAACGGGACTAAATAGTGGAAGATTTAACGTATGAAGAGGTTCCTGTTCAAATCATGGATAAGAAGGAACATATTCTACGCTCTAAGGTTATACCTCAAGTCAAAGTTTTATGGAGGAACCATGATGTTGAGGAAATGACCTGGGAGTTAGAATCTGAAATGAAATCAAGGTATCCTTACCTCTTCAACATACCAGGTACGTACCCTAATTTCGAGAGTGAAATTTCATAAGAAGGAGAGATTGTAAGACCCCAACTTTTATGAATAAAGATGAATTTTCTATAATTATCATTTTTGAATATTATGGAATGAATTTGATATAATGTTATAGTTGTGGGTAATAGTTATAAATTTTGCAAAGTACGAAAGTTGTTATATAATATTCGATTGGTCGGGGAATATTCGTTTTAACAGGGAATATTCGTATGACGGCATAATCATTGGTGGACCCCACAACGAAATTATTATCGGATTGAGAAAACGACAAAAATATTTTATGAAAATAACGGCGGAAGTTTTACCGTTAAAACTGTTGAACTACCCAAAGAAAAAGTACAAGAATACTGCGCATGCATAAGTAGACACTACCAGATTGATTATTGATGCTTACGTGAGAAGTCACTCAGTTTTGTTCAATTATTGCTTCAGTAATTGTTGCATTCTCACGTTAATTGATTAAATTATTGTCGATATTTTATATATTATTAAATTAATAATTGAGACGACGAAGTTATTAATATTATTATTTGCAATATTAACGATGTCTAGAAGTTCTACCAAGGAGAGGTTTGGTCACCTAATCATGCGCCACCATAGAGAGAAAACCTTATTGAAAAGCCCCTCTTTCCGGGAACGACCTGGTCGATTAATAGTGTGAATTATAATAATGATGATGAAGTTTTGTTTTATTAGTATTATTAATGTAATAAAATGAAAAACTTTTTATATAAAATAGAATACTTTTATAAAGTTATTCATTTTATTAGACTATAAATAGAATATATTATATTCTATTATGCATAGTGTTTTGCATAGTAAAATCTTTTTATATAAAATGTAATACTTTTATAAAGTTATTCGCTTTTATTAGACTATAAATAGAATATATTATATTTTATTATGCATAGTGTTTGCATAGTTCCTGTATAGTATTTACATAGTAAAATCTTTTTATATAAAACAGAATACTTTTATAAAGTTATTCGTTTTATTAGATTATAAATAGAATATATTATATTTTATTTAAAAGATTTTGTTTTATTAGAATATTTTATAGTAAACCAATCTGGACCATCCGTTTAAAAGTAAATCAATCTGGACCGTTCAAAAATTAGTTACTATTGAGTCCATTCTCCTATAAATAGAAGCTCATTCCTTCATTATTTCTTACGAATTCACTGAAACTCTAGAGAGAGAAACTATAGAGAGAAAGAAGAAAAGTATTCTGCTACTTCACTACTCCTATATCTAGTTTGTTCTAAGGTAAGGGGTATTATTTCTTTCTTTTGTCTTCATGAAGAGAACTTCTGTTATTCCATTCTTTGTTATTATGTTGGAATAACTTGTCTATGCGAAGTACCACATACTTGTTGAAATTCTTCTGTTATTCCATTCTTTATTATTCTATTGGAACATCATGTCTATGCGTTTACGCATGACCTGGTTCTGTTATTTATTATTCTGTTGGAATATCATGTCGATGCGTATTACGCCTGACCTGGTTCCATTAATTATTATTCTATTGGAATAACCTATTTGTGCGGTCTATCGCATGCATGGTGATTTCTGTTGTTATTCCATTCTTTATTATTCTCATTGGAATATCCCGCTTGGTGCGTAATTTTGCTCGACTTCGGTTCCATCATTTATTATTTTATTGAATAACTTTTCTGTATGCGCTTCTATCGCATGCCTGGTGATTTCTTTTGTTATTCTTTTTATTATACTCGGTTGGTTAAAGTTTTGACTTCTATACTCCATGAAATTAGTGGAATATCCCCGATATTTGCGCTTCATCTAGTATCTTTTCATGGAAATATTCTTCTGAGCATTCTTAAATTTTACTCTACAAAGCAGTATCATGTTGACAATTTGGACGTTATTGAATTCTGGATAAATTAATTCTTGAACTTGTTTTATTGAATTCTTATATAATTGTCATCATCCTTATGCTTTTATTATGTTGAAAGTCATCTGTGGCTCACAGCATAATGGACTTGGTATGATTATGACTTGTGGATTATTCTCAGATAATCATGACCATAATGTTACAAATGATGTGGTAAAAGTCCTCATTGGCCCGTAGTGCATTGATGGACAGTTGTTGGCATGATCATGACCATTGATGAATATACGAATATCCTTAGCCGTGGTGCATGGATAATTTTTGGTTGTGATACTAATGAATATCCTCGGCGTCGTAAGCGTGGGGATGATGTGGATTATTTATTGTCGAGTCTCAAATGATAAAAGTGATGAAAAACCTTTTTAAATCATAAAAGATAGTAGATTTTATTCTCTATTTGACTCTTTTAATGGATTGCTTGTTCTGCTGCAGTTAAACTTGATGTCTATTGTATTTTATCAGTTTAACATTGTTGAAGGCTAATTATAATTTATTCTGCATTATCTTAGTCATAATATTTCTTACTGGGCTAGTTGAGCTCACCCTTTTACTTTCATTGTTCTCTTCAGGAAATGAGAACGTAGCAGGGACTAGTCGGGGAACGGAGTGACGATCCAGACGATAGCATTAGTAGTCCTCACTATTCTATGAAATAGTGTGTTAATAAATGTATTGAGGACTTATTTTGAGTTTTAATACTGTCTAGAAAATAATATTTGTATTAAAACTCACAACTCATGTTGTATATTTAAGATTGTATTTGTATTCTGTACCATGTATTTGGCGACTCAGAATAGGTGATGTATACCTATTTTGGGGGCGTCACATAATCAATGGTCCATCTTTGCACGTAAGCCAAAGATATACAACTATAAAACCAATAATCAACAGTCCATCTTTGCATGTAAGCTCGCGTAAGCCAATGATGACTTTCATCACAATATAAGCATGAGGATGATGACAATGATATAAGCATTAATCAAACGAAAATAAGGATAAATATTAAAGACTTTAAATTTATCCAAATATTATCAATCACTTAATAAACTCATAATCTAATATTATTAATATTGTAACAATATTTTAATCACTTCTTAAACTTATAAACAATTTATTTCAATTGTTTACACTTTACCAAATAATGCATTTAATCATTCAAAATGCCATACTCATAAGATTTCATCACCAATGATCAAGTCCTCATCAAAAATCAGATATACCCTATATAGGATTCCCAAGCCATAAAATCCTATTTTCCAATTTTGTTACTTCACATAACATATTTAATTCATTTACTCATAACTAGTTCATTTTCATGAAAAATACCAAATCAGTCCCAAAATATTTCTTTTACTGTGATTTAGCGAATATAGTCCCATATTGAACATATATTTTTCTCTAAAAATTTTTAAAATTCATTTACTATTTTTCATATGGCCAAAATCACGAATATTTAGACATTTATCATAAATTGTACTTTTGTCCAAAAATTCCAAAATTTACAGGGTATACTACATTATATACATGTACTCCCAATAAAAATTTCACCAATTTTGGAGTTAACCACAAGGAGTTATAAGGGTTTACTTTTAAAATAGTCTTTTTTCATAAAATTCATAACTCCTAATCTATACATCCAAAAATCTCCATTTTTGGACACAATCTAGAAAAATCAACAAATTATCATTTCAAATTTTTCCATAATTTTTGAGGGTCAGAAAAATTACAAAACTGCAAATGGATTTTCACCCGCCATGCGGTAATCCACATAGACAGATCATTTCCACAATTTAATAAGGAATGAATACAAAGGATCATTCACCATGCATGCGGTAATCCACATGAGCAGTGTTATTCCAATAGAATAATAAAGAATGGAATAATGTAAGAATTCACCATGCATGCGATAGACCATGCATGCATGTTATTCCCAAATGAATAATAAAGAATGGAACCAGTCATACGTAATCCGCATGCATGTGATATATTCAACAAAATAATAAAGAATGGAACCAGTCATGCGTAATCCGCATGCATGTGATATTCCAATAGAATAATAAAGAATGGAATAACAACAGAATTCACCAGGTCATTCGTAATCCACACAGACAGGATATTCCAACATAATAATAAAGAATGGAATAATAGAAGAATTTCACCATGTATACGGTAGTCCCTGTATACAGGTTATTCCAACTAAATAATAAAGAATGGAATAACAATAGCTCTCTTCATGAATACGAAAGAAATAATACCCCTTACCTTAGAAAAAACTGGATACTGGAATTGTGAGGTAGCAGACTCCACTTCTTCTTTCTCTCTATAATTTCTCTCTATAATAATTACTCTATAGCTTTAGTGAATTGGTGAGAAATGAAGGAAGAATGAGCCTCTATTTATAGGAAAATATAGTTTCGATAATTGCACGTTTTGGGGCTCGAAATATTACAGTATAATACCTTCAACTTGTCTTTCATTTTTAATGTAGTCTTGCAAGTATTATCAAACTTGCACCACCTCCCCTAATAGTAAATAATGTGAATTAATAGTACAATCATGCGACTCAATAGTTATAATCATGTGAAAATACGAATTACTGTATAGTACCTCCATCTAAACCTCAATTTTTAACTTAGTCATGTAAGTATTATCAATCTTGCACCACCTCCCCTAATAGTACATGAATGTGAATCAATAGTACACACATGTGAACAAATAGTTATAATCATGTGAATTAATAGCAATTAATTGCTCATTTATTCGATTAATTACCCGATTGGTCAATATAATCTCCAGACATCAATTATTATCGAAATAAATGTTAATTTCCACTAACACTAACAATCCCAACACAATGGAAATATTTTTCTCAAAAATTTCATTTTTGAAATTTCGAAGTTTGACTTTTTTTGAAAAAGTCAACTGTTGACTTTTTTGACCAAAAAGTCAACCTCGACAAATTTTGTGTTTATAGTCTATTTCCACTAATTTCATCGTTCCAGACTCAAATATCACGTCCGCGTCTCCAAATTCAACTCCAAACTCAAATTCAATTTTTTTTATAACATTCATCATTAATATTATAACTCATAATATTTAACAACCAGGTCGTTTCTGGGAAAGAGGGGGCTTTTCGATAAGGATTTCTCCCTATTGGCGAGTAATTAGGTGACCAAACCTCTCCTTGACAGAACTTCTAGACATTATCAATATTGCAAATAATAATATGAATAACTTTGTCGTCTCAATTATTGATTCAATAATATATAAAATATTATGTAGATGATACTGTGACAATAACTGAATCAATAATATGAGAGATATGATGCAACAATTACTATAACAATAATTGAGTATAACTGAGTGACTTTTCACGTAAGCATCAATAATCAATACCGTGTGCTACTATGCAACCACGCGTATTATTGTACTTTTACTACCGAGTAGCTCAATAGTTTTAAAGGTAACACTTTCGCAGTTATTTTTATAAAAAGATAATTATGTCATTTCCTTACTACGATAATACTTCCATTATGGGGTCCACCAATGATTGTGTCATCCTATTGATATTCCCTGACAAAAAGAATACTCCCCGACCAAACGAATATTTTATAATAACTTGCATACTTTGAAAATTTTTCACATATCACCCTTAACTTTAACCTTTTATCAATTTAACCATTTACTAAATAGAATAATTATAAGAAAATTGAATACTTTCATTTCATAAAATTCGGGGTCTCACAATTTCCCCTCCTTATGAAATTTTGCCCTCAAAATTTACGTACCTGGTAGTTCGAAGAGATGACAATACCTTGCTTTCTTTTCGGATTGTACCTTCCCGATTATTTCCTCTGTATCATGATTTTCCCATTGCTCATCTCCTGTATTTCAGATATCATTCTAGAATATACCTTCAAAATAAAGGTTAATTGACATATCACAATTTGTCAACTTGTCAAGTAAACAATTTCAGCTTAGGTAAGTCACACACTAGCGAAGTATATTACTTGTCTCTCCCCTCCTAGTTCTAGACTCATATCTCCGCCAGCGACCATATCCCTAAGTTCTGATACCATTTGTGATGCCCCGAAAATAGGTCCACACGACCCATTCTGAGTCGCCAGATATCATACTATAAAAATCATTTACAAACTTCATTTATACAACTGTTGATAATCACTCTGGTGGTAATCGTGGCCATGATAATAGAAGAAGCGAGTCGAGAGGAGATTTTAAAGAGAGAAGGTACAACAACGACAATGTGAAGACGCCAAGACTAGCAAAGAATCGCTTTATAGGGAGGAGAACGACCACCGGTCGTATGCTATAAATGTGGGAAAGAGGGACATATCAGCCCAAACTGCCCATAACAGTTCAAGGTATATTATAATTATGGAAAGGAAAGACATATCGTTCGAGATTCTACTATAGTGAAACCAAGTTCAGCGGGGATGTTGACTCAAAAGGCTGTCCCAAAAAAGACAAAGTCAACGGTTCCTGCAAGAGCGTTTGTCGTGACTGGCCAAAATGCGAGGAACCCGAACGAGGTGATCACGGGTAAGCTAGTCATAAATTCTTGCAAAGTTTATACCTTACTAGATACCGGTTCTACCCATTCATTTATCTCTCCTACTTGTGCTCAACGTTTAAACTTGACTCCGAAGAAATTAGACTTTGACCTATCTGTGGAGACTCCATTAGGAGAAACTTTCATTACATCCACTATTTATAAATCTTATTTGATCAAAGTTTGCACCATCACTTTACCTATTGATCTCATTTCTTTAAAGATACTTGCTTTTGATGTGATTTTAGGGATTGATTGGTTGACCACTCATCATGCCAAAATTGATTACTTTCGTAAGGTTGTTAGTTTTCATAATCCTAACCAACCTGTTATGCGAATTCAAGTAACTAAACCATTAAAATCAATCACTATCATATCCAGCCATAAAGCTATTCGTTTATTAAAAAACGGATGTCAACCTTTCTTAGCCCATGTTATGGATTTGAATAAAGACACGTTAGATTTGAATAAAATTTCTGTTGTTAGTGAATTTCCTGACGTATTTCCTGAAGAACTTCCTGGTCTACCCCCAAAACGTGAAGTTGAATTCTTTCTTGACCTTGAACCGGGTACAAAACCCATTTCTAAAACCCCATATAGAATGGCTCCTATTGAACTTCAGGAGTTAAAACTCCAACTATAGGAATTGTTAGACATCGGTTTCATTCGTCCTAGTACATCCCCTTGGGGTGCTCCTATTTTATTTGTAAAGAAGAAAGACAGGAGTATGTGACTTTGTATTGACTACCGAGAATTGAACCATGTCACCATCAAGAATAGGTATCTGCTACCTCGCATTGATGACTTGTTTGACCAGGTGCAAGGAGCACAATTCTTTTTAAAGATCGATCTTCATTCTGGATATCATCAGGTGAAGATTAAAACTGAGGATATTCCAAAGACTTCCTTCAGAACTCGGTACGGGCATTGTGAATTCTTAGTCATGTCTTTTGGATTGACTAATGCTCCTGCTGCTTTCATAGATATGATGAACCGAGTATTCAAGAAATATTTAGATCAGTTCGTTGTTGTCTTTATTGATGACATCCTCATCTATTCCAAAAGCCGTGAAAATCATGAGCACCATTTGAAGCTGATACTTGAAATGATTCGTGAAAACAAGCTATATGCCATGCTGAAGAAATGCGAGTTCTGGCTTGAGGAATTAGCATTCCTTGGGCACGTGGTGTCATAACATGGAGTATCTATTGATCCGACGAAGATTGAAGCAATACAAAGTTGGGAACAACCGAAGTCGGTGACCAAAGTGCGTAGCTTTCTGGGCTTAGCTGGTTATTATCGAATATTCGTGGAAGGATTTTCTTGAATTGCTACTCCGTTAACTCAGCTGACTCGGAAAGATACAAAATTTGTATGGAGCGAGGAATGCGAGACGAGTTTCTAAGAGCTCAAAAGGAGACTCATTTTGGCACCTGTTCTGGCAATATCATCTAGTTCGGATGGATTTGTTATCTACAGCGATGCTTCAGGTAAAGGGTTAGGATGTGTTCTCATGCAACATGGGAAAGTTATAGCCTATGCCTCACGACAACTCAAAGAATATGAGAGGAATTATCATACTCATGATCCGGGTTAGCGCAAATCGATTCGCGTTGAAAATTTGGAGACACTACCTGTATGGGGAGAAAGTGGAGATCTATACGGATCATAAAAGCCTCAAATATTTCTTCACCCAAAAAGAACTCAATATGCGACAATGACGTTGGCTTGAGCTGTTGAAAGATTACGATCACACTATTCAATATCATCCTGGAAAAACGAACGTAGTAGCTGACGCATTGAGTAGAACATCATATGCGAGTACGAGTGCGATATTGTCAACGTAAAGGCCCATTTTGTATGACTTGCAAAGGATGGAGATAGAGTTAAAGACTTCAAGGACCCATATAATGATGGCAAATATACGAGTAGAACCGACATTAATCGATAAAGTTAAAACGCTTTCGCTACTACGGACACAACACGATGCGTATGAAGAAGAAAGTGCAAGAAGGTGCTATTCCAGAAGCAAGAATCGATGAAGAAGGAATACTTTGAGTCAACTCTAAACTTTGTGTTCCTAACGATTCTGACTTGAAGCATAGAATTATGATGGAGGCACACAACACACCATTTGTAATCCATCCTGGAAGTACCAAAATGTATCATGATCTTCCACATACATTTTGGTGGAACAATATGAAGAGAGAGATCACGAAGTTTATCTCGAGGTGTTTAACTTGTCAATGTGCAAAGGCGGAGCATCAAGTGCCTAAGGGTCCATTGCAACCACTTGAGATTCTGAATTGGATGCGGGAACACATTACCATGGATTTCGTTACGGATCTTCCCACGGTTTCTCATGGCATAGATGCGATTTGGGTTATTGTTGATAGATTAACCAAGTGCTCATTTCTTGTCTATACATGAGACTTATTCCCTTGAACGTCTTGCTCGTATATACGTGAATGAGATTATGAGATTGCATGGCATGCCAGTATCTATAGTTTTGGATCGTGACCCAAGATTTACTTCACAATTTTGGGTTAGCTTGCAGAAAGCTATGGGCACGGATTTACGATTCAGTTCGACATAACATCCTCAAATGGACGGACAATCAGAGTGGACTATTTAAACTCTTGAAGATCTATTAAGACTCTGTGTCCTAGACTTCAAATGGAGTTGGGATAAGTATTTACCATTGCTGGAATTCTCCTACAACAACAGTTATCAAGCAAGTATAGGCATGGCTCCATTTGAGGAGTTGTATGGACGAAAGTGTCGTTCTCTAGTATGCTGGGACGAGGTGGGTGAAGCAACTTTGTTGGGACCAAAATTAGTACGCATGACTACATAAAAGATCCAAATGATTCGATAACGTATTCAAACCTCACAAGATTGACAAAAGAGTTATGTTGATCTTCATCGAAAGGACGTGGAATTTAATATTGGGGATCATGTATTGTTATGTGTTTCTCCATGGAAGGGAGTTACAAGATTTAAGAAGAGAGGAAAGCTCAATCCACGATTTATTGGTCCATTTCAGATTCTTGACCGAGTAGGAAATGTGGCCTATAGACTCGCGTTACCTCCAAACAGGTCTCGTGTTTATAATGATTTTCACATATCTATGCTTCGTAAATATGTGAAAGACCCGAACCACATTATTGAGTTAGAACCAGATGAGAAAGCTAAAGATTTAACGTACGAGGAGGTACCTGTTAAGATCTTGGATAGGAAAGAGCATGTCCTACACACCAAGATTATACCACAAGTTAAAGTTTTGTGGAGGAACCATGCTATTGAGGAAATGACATGGGAGTTGAAATCAGAAATGCAAGCGAGGTACCCTCACCTGTTCGAAACACCAGGTAAGTACGTCAATTTCGAGGACGAAATTTTATAAGGAGGGGAGGTTGTAAGACCCCAACTTATTATAAATAAAATTGATTTTTCCTCTATTCATTATTCTAAATTAATAAGGTGTTAATTTGATATAATGCTTTGGTTATGGGTGAAATGTGCAAATTTTACAAAATAAGCAAGTGGTTATAAAATATTCATTTCTGTCAGGGAATATTCGTTTGGTCGTGGAATATTCTTGTTGTCGGGAAATATTCGTACGATGGCGCAGCCATTTGTGTGCCCATAACGGAAAATGGTTGGATGAAAGAAAACGACAAAGTATGAGTTTTTATAAATAATAACGAGCGTAATTATTACCAAGTAATAACACGTTGGAATATACGGTGGTTAAAAACAAGAATACTGCTGTGGTTTAACAAAGAGCACACAAGATTGCACGATATTTTTGGAATTATTGATTCTTACGTGAAGAAGGCACTACTCAATAATTGTTACAGTAGTTATTGTTCAATATTTTATTTTATTGATTCAATAATTGCTGCGTTGATAGTTTATATTATTGTTATTTCAATAATTGTTATTGCACAGTATTTCCCATTATCAGATCAATAATTCATATTATTTGAATAATATTATTAGATAACATTATTGGCAATGTCTAGAAGGTTCTGTCAAGGAGATGTTTGGTCACCTAATTGCGCGCCAGTAAGGAGAAATCCTTATCGGAAAGCCCCTTCTTTCCTGGGAACTGCCTGGTTGTTATTATTGTGATTCTGTAATATTATTTGTGAATAATTAATTATTGATTTATATGATGCAGATATAAATGATGGATTTATTTATGTGGTTATAAATGAAGGAATTAATGTTGAGGTGTTTTATCAATATTTTGTCGGATTAGAGGTATTAAAAGATCAAATCGGTGTTCTTAAAGCTCTATTGTGTGAGTTATAATTTTAATCCGACCGTTAGATCGTTGTGATTTTTTGATATGTTATACATATATAAATTGAGTATATATCCACAAATTTTGAACAGTTAAAAATTAACATATGATTTGTTATGAATTTTAAGAGGTATTGAAAATCATTCGTTTGTGGGTTTCGGATATTTTCTGTCTAGAATTTGGAAAAACTTAAAGCTACAAAGTTGTAAAGAATTTGATTTCGTGTGGAATGGGCATAAAATTCATATTTTTCTGATAAACGGGCTATTTTCTATGAATTACTGAAGTTTCAGAAATTAAAATGTTTTTATTAAAATTGGGTGGGACCCACTTTTGTTTTTATAAACATGTGGGCTGCTATTATTTTTCAGATTTGGCATGCTAGAGTTTTCAACAAAGTGTGCGTAGAATGGAAGAAAAAAATATTATTATTTTATTATTTAGTCTCCTTTGGCGTTCTAGCATTTTCCTATAAATAAGCGCTTAAGTTAGAATTGAAAATCACACCAGAAACAAGTTTTCTTTCCCTCTATATTGTCAAGCGTATTTTAGTGAGTATTTTGATACTTTGAGAGTTGCTATTCAGTGCAAGTTCCCATCGGCTTTACATCCGATATTCCGAACAGAAGTACTATCATTTTGAGGTAAGGGATGTTATTTTTTTTTGTAATGATGTTATTCTTTCAATATCATTATACTGAAATATTGGTATGGATTTTATTGTGGAATTTTTACCTTTTTGTGTCGGGGTTACTATTCACGTATACGACATTATTCACGTATACGACACTATTCACGAATATGACACTATTCACCGAAAAATAAAAAATTTCCTTTTTGTCCAAGATGTCGATTATGGTTACTATCTTTGATTGTATCCATGTTTTGATCTTTATTTTTTTGAATTCTGCTTCACAATTGATTATTATGAAGTATTATTGATCTTGGATAAACTGTTATACGAATCTCTAATAATTGTCCTTCTGTCTCACTGGATTCGTTTTCTTTAAAATATTTTTCATCATCCTCAGTATTAAATGATGATATTACTGAATATCTTTGGCCTGTAGTGCAAAGATGAATGATTAATTGATGAATATCTTTGGCCCGTAGTACAAAGATGAACAGGTGTTGGGATGAACATAACCAACAGGTGATACAAATGAATATCTTTGGCCTGTAGTGCAAAGATGAATATTTGATTCAAGATGTATATTGATTTATGTTACAGGGATAAAATATTGATGATGGACTTTTAAATCTTAGAAGATAGTAGAATTCATTCTCTACGTGACTCTTCTAATGGATTGGTGTTTCCGTTGCATTTGTTTATCTGAAACTTGTTGTCTATTATATTCTATCAGATTTTTCGCTGTTGAAGACTAATGATAATTTGTTGTATATTATCTCAGTCATAATATTCATTACTGGGCTAGTTGAGCTCACCCTTTTCCTTTTTGTTCTATTTTTCTTCTCAGGAGGTGAGAACATAACATGATCTAGTCGGGGTATGGAGTGATGGTTCTAGAAAGTTGTTTTAGTAGTCCTCACTATTTCTATAAAATAGTGTATGAATAATTGTAATGAGGACTTATTTGAGTGTGGATATTATCTAGAAGACAATATTTGTATTTAAACTCACAATATGTGTTGTCATATTTTGCACGACAATTGTATTATCGAAGTTGCAGTTTGCTTTCTGTACCATGTATTTGGCGACTCAGAATGGGTGTTGTATACCTATTTTGGGGGCGTCACAGGTATAATCTTAGTTTTTTTAAAGTTTAGTTTTAGTTTTATTTTTCTCTGTGTTTGGGTTTCATGAATAATTAGTTGAAAGTATGGGTTAAACATGTTAATTTGTTCATATAAATTGTTTTATATGATTTATATGTGATTTAGAGTAATTTAATCCATGAAGTATGTTTTAATATGAAGAAAATCATATTGCAATAAGTTTACAGTGATATATATGATATGGATTATTTTAGAATCAAAATTGATACTCAATTCATAGTATAAAGTTATGATGCCCCCAAAATAGGTATACACAACCCATTCTGAGTCGCCAAATACATGGTACAAAATTTAAATACAACTTCATTTATACAATACGATAAAAACATAGCTGAGAGTTTTAACACGAATATTGTCTCATAGACAATATCCAAACTCAAATAGAGTCCTCATTACAATCATTAATCACACTATTTTATAGAATAGTGAGGACTACTATAGCCACCATCTCGGACCGTCACTCCATTCCCCGACTAGTCCAAGCTACGTTCTCATTTCCTGAAGAGAACAATGAAAGCAAAAGGGTGAGCTCAACTAGCCCAATAAAAAATATTATGATTAAGATATTGCAGAATAAATTATCGTTAGCCTTCAACAGTGTTAAACTGATAGAATATAATAAACAACAAGTTTAACTACAGCGGAACAAGCAATCCATTAGAAGAGTCAAGTAGAGCATGATATCTACTATCTTCTATGATTTAAAAGTTCATCATCAATATTTTATCATTGAGACTCAGCTCAATAAATAATCCACATCACTGAATTATCCATGCACTACGGGCCAAAGATATTCATTATTATCACATCCACGAATCATCCATGCACTACGAGCCAAGGATATTCGTTATTATCACTAATGGTCATGATTATACCGATACATAGTCATTCTCATAGCAATCAACAGTCCATCTATGCACTATAGGCCAAATATGACTTTCATCACAATATAAGCATGAGGATGATGACAATGATATAAGCATCAATCAAACGAAATCAAGGATAAATATTAAATATTTTTAATTTATCCAAAGTTTAAAAATGTCCAAATTGTTAACATGACAATTGCTTTGTAGAGTAAAATTCAAGAATAATATTCATGTATCAAAAATAATTTAGACAGAAAAGAAATCAATTTTTTGGGTGAATAGTACCTGAGTGAATAGTATCCCATGAATAGTACTTCGTGAATAGTACCCCGTGAATAGTATCCCGACATGAAAATATTTAATTTTAACAAGAATATTAAGAAAAATATCCTTGTAAAACGATACTAGATGAAACACAAATTTTATGGATATTCTACAAATACTTAACAAAATGAGTGTAGAATTCGAAATCTGAAACGAAATAATATTACTTACATACTACAGAGTATGGAAGAAAATATTATTTCTTACGAATATTGAATAAAAATAATATCCCTTACCTTAAAAGAAGAGTATTTCTGGCTGGTAAAGCGAGGATATTCTTGAAGAAAACTTATACTATTTTCTACACTCAAAGCTTCCTTAACTCAAAAGAAATACGCTTAATATTATAGAAGAAGAATTCTCTGATTCTGGTGTGATTTTCATTTCTAAACTAAGCATCCTATTTATAGGAGAATGGCAGGATACTATTTAGGAAAATAATCACGGACTGCACAGGAAAAGAAAATTCATGGGCGTAATTCATCGGCACACATTTGAGTCCGCCAATGAGAGAGTGCCCTCTTGAAGAGGTAACTAGCAAAGTGGGAGATTTAGACCAATGAGGGGGCGCCCTCTTTTGAAGGTAATTGAGTTTGGGAGATATGGACCGATGAGGGGGTGCCCACATTCATAAGGCAGTGAACAGTAGCTGCATTATTTAAAAAGTTGGCCAATAATATCTTAACATACGGAAAAATGAACAAACACAAATTTAAAAGGATAATTGAACAAACATCTTCCACTCATCAATTATTATTCTTATCTTTAATCAACACAATCTTTATTCATCATTAATATTATAACTCACCATATTAACAACCAGATCATTCTCAGGAAAGTGGGGGCTTTATGATAAGGATTTCTCCCTATTGGCGCACAATTAGGTGAACAAACCCCTTCTCTAGACAAAACTTTCAAGACATCGTCAATAATGCAAATAATAATATGAATAACTTTGTCGTCTCAATTATTTATTTAGTAATATAAAATATTGTGCGGATGATACTGTGACAATAATTGAATCAATAATATGAGAGATACTATGTAACAATTACTCGTGACAATAATTAAATAAAACTGAGTGACTTCTCATGTAAGCATCAATAATCAAAGATATTGTACAATACCATGTGTTACTACGCAACCACGTGTATTACAGTACTTTTACCACTGGGTATTTCAATAGTTTAACGATAAAACTTTTGCCGTTATTTTTATAAAAAGTTATTTCTGTCATTTTTTAACTTCGACAATAATTTCGTTGTGAGGTCTACCAATGATTGTACCGTCGTACGAATATTCCCTGATAAAATGAATATTCTCCGACTAATAGAATATTTTATGATAACTTGCTTACTTTGCAAAATTTGTAAATATTACCCACAACTATAGCATTATATTGAATCCACACCTTATTATTCAAAAATAATATTTAAAGAAAATTAAATCTTTATTCATAAAACTTGGGGTCTTACAACCTCCCCTTCTTATGAAATTTTATCCTCAAAATTGGTGTACATACCTGGTATGTCGAAGAGGTGAGGATACCTTGATTTCATTTCAGATTCTAACTCCCAAGTCTTTTCTTCAACATCGTGGTTTCTCCACAAAACTTTGACTTGAGGTATAACCTTTGAGCGTAAAATATGATCCTTCTTATCCAAGATTTTAATAGGTACCTCTTCACACGTTAAATCTTCCGCTATCTTGTCTAGTTCTAATTCAACAATGTGGTTCGGGTCTTCCACATATTTACGTAATATAGATATGTGAAAAACGTTATGAACACGAGACATACTTGGCGGTAAGGCGAGTCTATAGGCCACAGTTCCTACTCGATCGAAGATTTCAAATGGGCCAATGAATCGAGGATTGAGCTTTCCTCTCTTTCCAAATCTCGTAACTCCTTTCCATGGAGCAACACGTAACAACACATGATCTCCAACATTGAATTCCACATCCATTCATTGAAGATCAGCATAACTCTTTTGTCGATCTTGTGAGGTTTTTATACGTTGCCTGATCATTTGAATCTTTTCCTTTGTCATGCGTACCAATTCTGGTCCCAAAAACGTTGCTTCACCCACCTCGTCCCAGCATACTGCAGAACGACACTTGCATCCATACAACGCTTCGAATGGAGCCATGCCTATACTTACTTGATAACTGTTGTTGTAGGAGAATTTCACTAATGGCAAGAACTTGTCCAAACTTCCTTTGAAATCAAGGACACAGAGTCTTAATAGATCTTCAAGAGTTTGAATAGTCCTCTCCGACTGCCCGTCCATCTGAGGATGATATGCCGAACTAAATCGTAATCTGTGCCCATAGCTTTTTGCAAACTAACCCAAAATCGTGAAGTGAATTTTGTGTCTCGATCAGAAAATATGGATACTAACATACCATGTAGTCTTACAATCTCATTTATGTATATACGAGCAAGACGTTCAAGTGAATAAGTTTCTTGTATGGGTAAGAAATGAGCAGACTTGGTTAATCTATCGATAATGACCCAAATCGCATCTATGCCTTGAGAAACATTAGGAAGACCAGTAACGAAATCCATGGTATGGAATTTCAAGTGGTTGCAATGGAGCTTTTGGCACTTGATGCTCCGCCTTGACACATTGATAAGTTAGACACCTTGAGATAAACTCTGCGATCTCTCTTTTCATATTGCTCCACCAAAATGTATGTCAAAAATCATAATACATTTTGGTACTCCTAGGATGGATTACGAACGGAGTGTTGTGCGCCTCCATCATGATTTTATACTTCAAATCAGGGTCGTTAGGAACACAAAGTCTGGAGTTAACTCGAAGTATTCCTTCTTCATCAATTCTTGCTTCAGGAATAACACCTTCTTGCACTTTCTTCTTCATACGCATCACCTCCAGGTCTGTAGCTTGAGCAACTTTAACTTTATCGATTAAAGTCGGTTTTACTCGTATATTTGACATCATCACGTGGGTCCTTGGAGTCTTTAACTCTCTCTCCATCCTTTGTAAGTCATATAAAATGGGCCTTTGTGTTGACAATATTGCACTCATACCCGCATATGATCTTCTACTCAACGCGTCAACTACCACGTTCGCTTTTTTAGGATGGTATTTAATGTTATGATCGTAATCCTTCAACAGCTTGAGCTAACGTCTTTGCCGCATGTTGAGTTCATTATGGGTGAAAAAATATTTGAGGCTTTTATGATCCATATAGATCTCCACTTTCTCTCCATAGAGGTAATGTTTGTGACACCCCCAAATCTAGGTACTTCATTCCCATAAGATTTGGTGCTCACTATCCATACATTCATACTATCTACCCAAATAAATAATATTTAAAGCATAATCCTCCCTTTAAATAGGGTTATATCATTTAATCCAAAAACATCCCAGGTTATCTAACCTTAAACATCATTCAAGTGCGAAAATAAAATTTATTACATCACATCATTATTTGGAAGTCTAAGATCATCATAATAAATAAAAGTACAAATTAACATCACTTGTATAATTTTCCCTTTCCTTTGCTAGTTGAAGGCTCATCTACCTTCTCAACTTTAGCTGCAATGAGTATATAAATATGCAAGAGTGAGCAAAACAATTGCTCACTGGATATAATAATGAATCAATAGGAGTATAACAATAATAACTGCCAACGAATAGGCTCATCAAAACTGGATAGTACTCTAACAATGATAATAATAAACTGGAATCCAAAATATGGAATATATCTAACTAAGGGTCATAAGACCATGAACTATGTCCACAGTTGCGAGTAATCTTTCAACTCCAACTTTAACAGTCATAAGACTATAAGGACTCCTCGTCCATAGGGGGATCTGCCCTTCGTACAATGTATTATGCACAAATATTTCAACGCTAAGCGTAAATTATCCCCTAATAATAATAGGGTTGTTCATCTCAGTATTTAGAGTACACGTCTACACCAAAGAAAGTTTGGTTTGGATAAGCTTTCAAGGGTAATTTGAAGTTTAACGAACATCAACTAGAGGACTAGTTGAATCAATAGTGTCTGATAACACAACAGTTGTTTAATAACAACATAACATAGAATAATTGAGATTGTTAGTGAACTGATTATACATATTAAACTCATGCTTGAAATAACTATAGAGCATAAGTATTCAACAAAATGAATAAAATGGTTAACCTTTTCTTGAACAGTAAATAAGCTAAGGTTAGAGTCTTATAACATTAGAAATGAAATTACTGAACGTACATCAACGGATAGCAAGTTGGAAACTAAAAACTTGCCCAACATGGTATTAACTCATGCAAAGAATTAAAACAGTTCAATAATAGAGACAAGAGTTCAGAAACTGCGTTCATTATACAAGAATAGAACTTAAGAAACTTGCTTAACTAAAAAAAGTTAGAATGAATCAACCAAATGAGAATTTCAAATAACATTAGAGTTAAAGTTTGCTCGAATGAAATTTTAGGAACAATTGACTTATTCAATAATAGTTAAGATAAAAAGCTTGCTTAATCAAAAGAATAAAGTTACACAATCTAATAATAGAACTAACTCAATGAAATTGTAGAGTTAGAAAACTTTCTCAATGTAAAAAGATAGGGTTTAGAAACTTGCCTTGAGCGTAAGGTATAAAATTAAACTCACGATCACCTACGCATAATTTTAGAACCACAATACCTATTAGATATGCTAACATACCAAAACATGTACACTTCTATCTAAACTTATCATTGAAGCACAAGTCTTTCATTACCATCCAAGTGTTTTACTTCGCAACACTTATCTAACGTTCATTGTGTATACTAAGTTATCACATAACGCGTTCTCAATTTACTAATCATTTTTACAACTTTGAATTCATAATCCACATAACATGACTCTAATTAACCTTGTTGTTACATGATTCTCACATTAACCTATTATTAAACTAAGTTAAATTGAACGTTTAAAAGTCTGCATAATTAGCAGACTTCACTGTCTATGGCAAGGTATCGGGCGGCAGTCGCCATGATTTTATCTTAGGTGGCAAGTCATGCGCCGATGAAGGCGATCTTGCAGCTTAAGAGATAAGCGCTACCACGCGCCATACATGACTTCCAGTTTTTGTAGCGTAGCTACGACACTTTTCTTAAGCCAACTAACACGAATTTCACCCACCAAACAGTGATAATAACACATAAAAATGGTATAGAACTATCACAAACATGTTTGTGGACATATTCCACCAATTAAAATAATTTAACAACAACTTAAGCTAGGTTAATTTCTCAAATTTTAAGTTTTCATTAAAAACTTCATTTTCTTGACATCCTTTATAAAACTCTTCACTGTAATCTCTATACTTGACCAAATCATCTCATTCAAATTACGTTATGCTCGTTTCTTAATGAACTACAATATACAAGACTCAATTTATAGTTTAACATATAAATTGGCCATCAAAATTGGTACTTACACGAGCCATATGAAAAAATACATACAAACATACACTGTTGAAAATTTTCTTCCACTATAAACCGAAATTAGCATGCAATTATTGTTTAAACATAAACTCTATCATTATAAGCATGTATAACCACCATAACTTAGTTATATAACAACAATTCGGAAGAAATAGAATTCACAGAGCATAGCAAAACTTTGCCGTAGTTCACATATGTAAACATATACATATAGATATTAAGGTTATATAAGAAGTACCTTCAAATTGCTTGCAATCCTTTTTGATAAACACTGCAAAATGCTCTGAAATCCTTCTCTCTCAAATTCTCTCAACTCACACAAAACTCAGCTAGTAGAATGCGTATAGTAAACAAAAGCTAAGCCAAAAATCAACTGATAGCCAGCGTAGGAAATAAACTGATAGTCTTAATACGCCAACCTAATTAAAATGGCAGTTACAAAACTAACGTATATATTATAATTATATTATACTTATTATTTTATTTATTTGATTTGATTTCAAAAAATTAGAAATTCAAAAGCCATAAGGCTTTGTTTGGCTAAAACCTTTAATTTTTAAAGAATTAATATATTAAGCCTTGTTTGGCAAAAACTAATTTAAATCCTTTTTAATTTATTTTACTAAACACTTTAGTTTATAATTATAATCACATACTATTTATTTGGATTTACATATCCAACATTAACCCATTAAATTAATCACATACTATATTTTAATTAAATATAGCCTTTTAGCAAATATCACCAAATTATAATTTTCATTATAACTTTATTTAATAATTTAATATACCATCTAAATTATTAAATCAACACAACAATATAACACCTCATGTTATAATACAAACCTCTAAATTATATATTAATTAATACAAACCTCTAAATTATAAATTAATTTAATTTAGAAAATTCTCTAATAAATTTAGATTCACAACCATCACATCAAATAAATATTTTATTTTATTCAATAAATATTTAATATTACACTTTGAACTTTTAGATCATTACATCCTTCCCTCCTTACAAGGATTCTGTCCCCAGAATCACAACTCAAACAATCAAATAGTCACATTCTCCCCTTCTTACAAAGATTTTGTCCCTAGAATCGAAGATACAGACTAAAAAAATAACTTAGGGTAATTCTTCATCATATCAACTTCGAGTTCCCACGTAGCCTCTTCGACATTGTGGTTCCTTCATATCACCTTCACAGAAGGTATTACTTTATTCTTGAGCACTTGTTCCTTCTTGTCGACTATTTAGATAGGAATCCCTTCATAAGATAAATCTTTACTGAACTGCAACGGTTCATACTCGATCACATGCTTGTAATCGGGTTTATATGGTCGCAACACCGACACATGAAAAACGTTCTGCACATGTTCTAGTTCTGGAGGTAAAGCTACCTCTCCCACTCTACGCAATATTTTGAAAGGTCCAATAAACCGTGGGCTGAGCTTTCCTTTCTTGCCAAAACAAATTTTCCCCTTCCAAGGAGAAACTTTCAGGAACACGTAACTTCCTGCTTCAAACTCATGACTCTGCCTGTGTTGATCAACATACTTTTTCTGTCGATCTTGAGCAGCTACTAGTCTTGCTATGATGAGTTTAACAACTTCAGCGGTCTGCTGTACCAGTTCTGGGCCTAATAGTTGACGTTCTCCAACTTCATCCCAGCATAGTGGAGTTCTACACTTTCTGCCGTATAATGTCTCATACGGTGGCATACCAATACTTGCGTGGTAACTGTTGTTGTATGCAAATTCCACCAACGGTAGATGATCATCCCAATTTCCTTTGAAATCCATTATGCATTCTCTAAGCATATCTTCTAGCGTTTGGATCGTTCGTTCGCTTTGCCCATCGGTTTATGGATGATATGTTGTACTCATCTTCAGTTATGTTCCCATGCATTCTTGAAGTTTCTTCTAGAAATTTGAAGTGAACCTCTGATCTCTGTCTGATACAATTGACACTGGAACTCCATGTCTTGAGACAATCTCCTTAACGTATAACTTCGCTAGCTGATCAAGATTAAATCTAATCTTTATTGGCAAAAAGTGTGCAGATTTTGTTAATCTGTCCACTACCACCAATATCACATCGTATCCTTTCTGAGTCGTTGAAAGACCTACCACAAAATCCATTGTGATATGCTCCCACTTCTATTCTGGTATTTCCAATGGTTGAAGTAATCCGCTTAGTCGTTGATGCTCGACCTTCACTTTCTGACATGTCAACGCCTAGTGGAGTTATGCATTTCCTGCCGTATAACGCCTGTGTTGATCAACATACTTTTTCTGTCGATCTTGAGCAGCTACCAGTCTTGCTCTGATGAGGTTAACAACTTCAGCGGTCTGCTGTACCAGTTCTGGGCCAAATAGTTGACGTTCTCCAACTTCATCCCAGCATAGTGGAGTTATGCATTTCCTGCCGTATAACGCCTCGTACGGTGGTATACCAATGCTTGCGTGGTAACTGTTGTTGTATGCAAATTCCACCAACGGTAGATGATCATCCTAATTTCCTTTGAAATCCATGATGCACGCTCTAAGCATATCTTCTAACGTCTGGATCGTTCGTTCGCTTTGCCCATCTGTTTGTAGATGATATGCTGTGCTCCTCTTTAGTTGCGTTCCCATGCATTCTTGAAGTTTCTTCCAAAAATTTGAAGTGAACCTCGGATATCTGTTTGATACAATTGACACTGGAACTCCATGTCTTGAGACAATCTCCTTAATGTATAGCTTCGCTAGCTGATCAAGATTAAATCTAATCTTTATTGGCAAAAAGTGTGCAGATTTCGTCAATCTGTCCACTACCACCCATATCGCATCGTATCCTTTCTGAGTCGTTGGAAGACCTACCACAAAATCCATTATGATATGCTCCCACTTCCATTTTGGTATTTCCAACTGTTTAAGTAATCCACTTGGTCGTTGATGTTTGGACTTCACTTTTAGACATGTCAAGCACTTTGCAACACATTCTGCAACATCTCTTTTCATGTTCGGCCACCAAAAATGACGCCGCAAATCTTGATACATTTTCGTACTTCCTAGATGAATCGAATATCTTGGGCTATGAGCTTCCGTCAAGATGTCTTCTTTAATATCCTGTACTGCTAGAACCCAAATTCATCCCTCAAATCTTAACATTCCCTCAGTATCGACCTTGTACTTCACTTCTTTACCCTCGACCACACTTTCCTTTATTTTTCTGCATTCTTCATCTTGTAGTTGTGCGTTCTTCACTTTGTCCACCAAAGTTGGACTAACTTCTATCTGGAACAATTTTTCATCGGATTCTTTTGGAAATTTGATTTCCAGCTCTAACCTTGCTATTACTGGAATAAGCTCCTCCTTATCTGTTAACAACATCGACTTTTCTCTTCCTTTCCTACTCAAGGCATCTGCAACTACATTAGCTTTGCTGGGATGATAAAAGATCTCACAATCGTAATCCTTTATCAATTCCATCCACCTCCTTTGTCGCATGTTCAGGTCTTTCTGTGTGAAAATATACTTCAAACTTTTATGGTCTGTGTATATCTCACATTTCTCTTCGTAGAGATAGTGTCTCCATATCTTCAGAGCAAACACTACTGCCGCCAACTCCAAATCATGAGTCGGATAACCTTTCTCGTAGTCTTTCAATTGTCTTGATGCATACGTAATAACCTTGCCGTTTTGCATAAGGACACATCCTAAACCCTTGTGTAAAGCATCACTATACACCACAAGGTTTCTTGTATTAGCTGGTAACGATAACACAGGTGCCACACTTAACTTCTTTTTCAGTTCTTAAAAACTTTCCTCACACTTTTCCATCCAAACAAATTTTACAGATTTTCTTGTCAAATTTGTCAATGGAGTGGCAATCTTGGAAAAATCTTGGATAAACCGTCTATAATAGCCTGCCAATCCCAAGAAACTTCTTACTTCTGATGGAGTTCTTGGTTGTTCCCAATTTATCACAGCTTCGAATTTTGATGGATCTACGGAAATCCCATCCTTATCTATTACATGTCTAAGAAATTGTACACGTTCTAGCCAAAATTCACATTTAGAGAATTTCGCGTACAACTTTTCCTTTCTTAACGTCTCCAACGTCAGACGTAAGTGTTCCACGTGTTCCTCTTGAGTTTTAGAGTACACCAGAATATCATCGATAAATACCACCACAAACTTGTCTAAAAATGGTTTAAACACCATGTTCATCAAATCCATGAACGCTGCAGGGGCATTTGTCAAACCAAAAGACATTACTAAAAATTCGTAATGTCTATACCGAGTTCGGAATGCTGTCTTCGGTACATCCTCCTTCCTTACTTTCAATTGGTGATATCCACTTCTCAAATCTATTTTCGAGAAATATCTAGCACCCTTCAATTGATCAAACAAGTAATCTATTCTTGGCAATGGATACTTGTTCTTAATAGTGACTTTATTCAATTCCCTATAATCAATGCAAAGACGCATTGACCCATCTTTTTTCTTCACAAACAACATCGGGGCTCCCTACTGTGACACACTCGGCTGAATATACTTCTTATCTAACAGTTCTTGCAGTTGCAGCATTAGTTCTTTCATCTTCACCGGAGCCATTCTGTACGAGGCCTTCGATATAGGAGCGATTCCTGGCGCTAAGTCGATCACGAACTAGATTTCTCGGTCAGGCAGAAGTCCTGGCAAATCCTCCGGAAACACATCCACGACTTCCCTAACCACTAGTATTTCTTCTAATTTCACAGTCTTCTCCTTTTGAGTATCGACTATGTAAGCTAAATACCCTACACAGCCCTGACTCGGTAACTTCTTGGCCTGCATCATCGTAAGACATTTCATTTGTCTAGGTGATTTACTACCATGAAAAACTACCTTTGACGGAGTCATAAGGTTTACACACTTCTTTTGGCAATCGATTATTTCTCTATAATTGAATAGTCAATCCATGCCCAAAATAACATCGATCTAATGCCCCAGAAAAAAATTAGATTTTTGAGAATTAAATTTTTATTTTATTATGTAGATTAAATGAATTTAATTAATTAATTATGGGAGTAAGCTATTTGAAGGTCGTTCTATGACCTAGACATATCGGAATGTCGTAGTATTTTGGCTACGTGATAAAATTAAAGTGTTTGAATTTCCAAGACGAAAATAAAAGCTTTCCGAGAATTTTTTTGAAAAACACTATTCACGCATTTCTTCTCGAGAATTATTTTTGAACTTCCAAGAAATATGTAATGATAGAATATCGAGGTGAGATAGAATATCCAATAAAATTTCAGTTATGGCAAACGCAGTTTTTCGCAAGCGGACTTAAAACCTAACGGTTAGGGAAAGTGAGTTCCGAGAAGGAATTTAAATACGTATAATGAATTAAAGCTATGATTGTATAATATGTAGGTATTATACAAGGTAATGAATACTCGTATAATACGAGGTATTATACGAGTATGCATGAAGAATGGAATAACGTATATTACGAATTAGTATACGAGTTAGCATACGAGAATTATACGTGGTGTATATATGTTAAGATTCTAAATTTAATGTAATGGACTTGTAGGATTATTAGCTTAATGGTAGAAGAGCAATTAGTAAGTGATACTCAAGCCCAAGTGTTTGTTATGTCATGAGTCCAAACTATTGTAGTATGAGCCCAACAAGAAATTAGCTAGATTAATTAAGCAAGCCCAATGAATTGGCCATGATCCATGGAGCAAACCAAGTGAGACATGGGTAGACTTGATGGGCAAACATTTTAAGTGGTGAATAAGTGTTGTGATGACCAAGTATTAGAAGTGGCTAGCAAGTAGACTTGGTTATTAAGTAATGAATAGTAAAGAGGTGGGATTAAGGAGGTTAATTGAGGAGGTGCAATGCCTAATTGACCATAATGCCCTAACTTTGGGTTGTCTATAAATAGAGAGCTCTCAATTCATTTGATGGCTTGATTAAAATTTCTCCCAACTCCTCTCAAGTTAAGAAACTTATTGGTTAGAGAGAATAAGCACTTATAAGTCAAACTTCCATTATGAGATTTTCAAGAAGCAAGAAGGAGATTAAAGCTTAGTCAAGTGATATTCAAGGGTAAGAACTTAAACCATGAATCTCTTTCTCTTCCATTGGTAGGGAGATGTGTAGTGGTAGAACATGTATGCTAAGGAATGATAGGAATGAGTAATCAAAGAACTTAAGTCTTAATAAGCCGTATAAGTCATGAATAAGCTATTCGTAATCATATAAGTTAAGAAACAAGGAAGAACTTGTAAGAACTTGTTTTATGTTGAAATAATAAGGTTGTATGATAATAAGAAGTAAGGATGATGGTTAAAAGATTTAAGCTATGATAAGTCATGCAAAGTGAATTCGTAAGTAGTTCATACTTTTACAAGTTATAGACTAATGAAGAACAAGTAATAACTTATCATGTCAATAAGTTAATGAAGTATGTATGTTAAGATGTTGTTATGATGGATTGGATCCATTTAAAACGATGAACAAATCATAAGAAATGAAGTTAAGGCGAAATTTACGAGTTTGGACGATAATCGTCGAATTCGTGAAATTCTTGGAATGGAAGTCGAATTTTGATATTGAGCTTGGAAACATTGGTTTTCAATGGCGACAAATCATATTTGGCATTATAGAGTTGCGGACTCGAAAATGTAATTACTTAATGAGCTTGATAAGACCTTTCCCAAATCACGGTTATAGTAATGACCTTATGAATTTAATGTTGTTTAATGAGTAGTTAAATGACGAACAAAAAGTATAATGAACGTGAACCGTATTCAATAATGATAAGGCCTATAACTTTAAGAGTTACAACTAAAAGTTGTTAACGTAAAAGGTACGCAATAAAGTGTACTTAACAAATGACGATTGAGTTTCGATTAATAATGTAAGGATGTTAGTAAGCCGTGAGGAAGGATGATTAACTCGAAACGAGTTCTATTAATGAAGTAAATCCACGTAAAACATAGAAGAGAAAGAAGTTGGTAAGAATAATGTAAATATAATGGCAAGCTGGAACCAATAGTAACAAATCTAATATATGATTAGATTGAGATGAAGGGTAAGATTCATTAGGAACCATGTATGTTCATTCATGACCTAATGTGGTATGTTATGTGGTTATATATTATAGAGACCATAAAGACTGAAAGGAAAAGTTATTTATATTGTAGCAGACGCTGAAGGAAATTTTTTCTTAAACGCTTGTCTAACCTTCATGTTAGCCAAGTTTTCTGTGATTCATATTATGAGATGCATGAATTGTTTTACGAAAATGTCGATGCCAGTTTTAACTCGGCTAGACTAATCTTGAAGATTGATTGATTTATTTATAAGTCTTTCATTATAGAATTGTTAACGCTATCCTACGCCAATTGTTTGGTACGAATTCAAGGTAAGCATAAGTATGAGTAAACAAATGTATTTTCATCGATTATTTGATGGGCACGCGAGGTTGCCAAAACTTAAACGTACACACGTTTAATGGATGTAGTGTTGATCAACATAGAGTACTATGGGCTGATCAACCAGAAGTGCTCGTAAGATTTTTCGGACTTATGGACTTAGTGCCAAGTTGTCCTATTCAAAGAAATTATGAAATGCTCATGGTCTTTGACCAGATAAATCTTTTACTGAATATTGTTATTGTAAAACATTTTGAAGGAAAAGAAGTGCTATTTTAAATTATTGACAGTACTTCATAAATATTATCCAGTTATTTAAGATATACGATTCCTATGTTTCTAGCATGTTGTTTAAAAGAAATTATTGTACTTGTTGAGCTTGTTATACTCACTCTTGCTTGAACCATATGAATGCAGTTAAGACCGAATGAACCAAGGGATCCGACAAGGATAAAGGCAAGACGAAGATGAACGATTAGTTTACCTTGTAATAAACTAGTAAGTTGTTTATATTATAGTATGATGAACAAAGAATGTAATGGTTTTAGAACCTGGGAACGGGATGTAATATTATTAATGTAATAAGAATGTCGTTGATACACACTTTTTGATGTCGTTTCAATATAATTAATGTACAGTTATGAGTACCGTGTAGCACCATCTGTCGGGTTGGAAGATACCCGAATTTGGGGGCATCACAGGTTGGTATCAAAGCATTAGGTTATAAAACTTAAGTTGGGAATAACCTTAGGCTAATAACCTCGTTAAGGAAGGAAAGTCCGAAGGAAGTAAACTCAAGCTTTAATTCAGTTGAATGAGTTAATTAGGTATTGAGGAAACTCAGTACCGAAAGATTTAAAAGATGGAAAGTAACCCTAAATAAATTAAATGTGATTTGTGCTTATACTATTGTGTGTTATGTACTAATTAACATATGTGTTATTGTAGGATGTCTATCGATAGCTTGATGTATAGAGATATACTCGCGGTGAGCGAAGAAATTATGAACAAAGTAGAGCCTATACCTATGCAGGTGGCGGAGGTATCATTAGTGATTCTAGAGGAGTCGGAGATAGTGGAGTACTTTTCTGAAGAGGACTACTCCGAGGGAGATATGGATATAGCGTCATACCTTAGTATGATAAACGATGTGGAGGAAGGGATGGAGGTAACATCGGTTGATACGGTGGTACCTACACTAGAGTCATCACCTCCAGATTCAATGAGATCATTGTATCTGGCAGTGCTTGACAGGAATGTACAACTGGGTACAGTTGTGCAGAATCAGAATGAAGAGATTAGTGCTCTTTATGTAGCAAAGGAGGAGTCTGCAGAAGCAGATTTTGAGTCAGAGCATGATGAGAAGGTGCTCATGATAAATAAGGCTAGGGATTTTAAGAAGGAGGTCGATGAGCTTCGTAAAGAATTGGGGGAGAAGGACCGAAAGATAGCACGAATGTCTTACATCCATAAGAGTGCTCATAAGGATTTCAAGCTTAAAGTTGCTTGTTATTCCATAGAGTTGGGACAAACTCAACATACTATTAGTCGGGATACTGTAGCGAAGATTGCGAATGAGAAACACGAGGACGTTGTTATGCATTATTAGAAGTCTAGAGTAAATAAATATATGTGTAATGACGTAAAACCCTCTTTTGTATAAAAGGGTAGTCTTTTTGTAAATCCCAACTTTTGAGAAGTTCAATTGCGGGATAGAAATGTACTAGCTGTTGGCTATGGAAGTAAAGTGTAAATAGTTTCAGACTATGAAGAAGTATATGAATATAGTGAAGTTTTCATTTAATATTCTTTGTTATGGTATGAGTTGTTATGTGGCGAATAATAAAGTAAGTAAATAGATAATAATAAAATTCTATTTATTTAATCAGAAAATGCTGCCAAGGAGAAGACAACGTAATCAAGAAGCGGAATCAAGTAATGAAAATCAAGGAGGTCAAAACAACCCTATGCAAGAGTTCATTAATTTATTAACGGCTGCATTTAACTAAACCGGGGGTAGAGTACCTGCAGAACTTAGGTTAGCCAGAACAACTACTTTTAAAGAATTTAAAAAGTGTAGGTCCGCCGGAGTTCAAAGGAACAACGGACCCATTAGAATCCCAAACATGGGTAAAGGTAATAGAGAAGGTGTTTGTTATTACAAACATAGGTGAGGCGCAAAAGACTTCTTTTGCGACTTACATGATGAAAGGGGAAGCTAACTTTTGGTAGGAGGCTCACCAGGGTGGGGCTAGAACAGATGCGGTAACGTGGGAATAATTTAAGAAGGTTTTCTTCGAGAATTATTTCCCTACAAGTATGCAGGGGAGGAGGAAGATTAATTTCTTAGAACTTAAGCAAGGGGAAATGACGGTTCCCCAATACATGGCCAAATTCAATGAATTGGCAAAGTTTGCTCCACATCTAGTGGACACTAAGGAGAGGAAGGCTCGTAGGTTGGAGTAGGGCCTGAAATCCTAGCTCTATAGTAGGATTTTGGTGTCCAGAGTGTTTCCTATGGGACCATTCTGGAGAAGGTGATTATAGCGGAGGGTGGTAGTGAGGCATTAACCCAATACCACAAAGAGAGAAAGAATAAGAGTAAGGGAGAGGGAAGAACTAAGGCAAAGAATGCGAGTGGCAATATGCCAAAAAGAAAGAGTTTTTATCTCCGGGAATACTGGAGGGGGAACAAGGTGATTCTAAGCGTAAGATCGAAGTGTGTGAGATATGTGGAAAGACTCATCTAGGAGTCTGTCTGAAAGGGATTATAAGTACCTTTAAACATTACGATAGAGGAGGAGGGAATAACTTTCGTTAATTATATTCGTAGAAATGATTTCATGGATAATAATGGTAAACAAGTGTTGATAGATAAGCACCGATAATGTTGAGAGAATTTGAAGTAATTCTCGGTATGAATGGGTTGATTAATCATAGAACTTTTATAAATTGTTAGAATAAAAGTATGAATCTTCAGTTTTCTAAAGAAACCCAAGGTAGTAATTTACGGTAATAAAATACCGCGACGCTCTTGTTGCCTAATCATTACGCAAGTTAGGAGGTTAAGGAAGAGGATGAGACGTTACGATTGCATATCGACTATCGTAATAGGAGTAAGTTAGCGGTTAAGAATGAATACCCATGGCCCAGGATCGATGATCTATTTGATCAGTTGAAGAAGGCAAAGAATTTTTCTAAGATAGATTCGCGTATGGGGTATAGTCGGTTGAAAGTAAGGAAGAAGGAGGAGGTACCTAAGGTGACGTTCAGAACTCGTTATTATTATGACAAGTTTTTGGTTATGTCGTTTGGGTTAACTAATGTGCGGAAGTTAGACTTTCTGTAATGGGTGTTGAGCAAGTCGGTGGCAAATTGATAGGTACTCTTGTGAGGTGCTATGGTTGAAAGTACCATTAGCGTCACAGTGTTCAAATAATATTTGGATGAGGGTGTTGTAATGATCATTGGTGATATTCTAGTCTAATTTAAGATGTCAGAAGATGACGTTAAACATTTGGAGATAGTGTGATAAAAACCATGGAGGGAGAAGTTGGATACGGAATTCACTACGTGTGAATTGTAGCTTAAAGAGATAGACAAAATTTGTTATTAAGAAGTATGTTGGGAATGAGAAGGGAGAAAATAGTTTTCAGGAGCTAAAAGGAAGGTTAAGTGAGGCATCTGTATTGTCTTTATCAGGTGATACGGGGGATTTTATAGTGTATCTCGATGTTTCACATAGAAGACGGGGTTACGTACTCATATAACATGGAAATGTTATTACATATGCATCACGCCAGTTAAAGAATTAAGAGGAGGCCTACCCTACTTATGATCTAGAATTGGCAGCTGTAGTTTTAGAATTAAAAATCGGAAGATAGTATTTATACGGGGGAGAAGTGTGAGATATACACGGACTCTAAGAGTCTGAAATATATCTCCACACAGAAGGAGTTGAATATGAAGTAAAGAAAATAATTGGAATGTATAAAGGATCATGACTGTGATATACTATATCATACATGGAAGGTAAACGTAGAAGCAGACGCGTTAAGTAGGAAGGGTAGGGAAAAGCTATCGATGTTAACGACTCAGAGTGAGTTACTAACGGTGATGACAAGAACGGAGCTAGAAGTTAAATTATGGAATGAAGAGGTAGAAATGTTATTCACAATGTAGACTCAATTCATGATAATGGAACGAGTTAATTAAATACAACTAGGTAATGAGGAATGTACGCGAATGAAGAAGAGGATGCATGATGAAGAGAAGATCAATTATAATCTTATTTTGAAGGAGGAATTTGAGTTCCAAATAATTCTAAGTTAAAAGCTAATGAAAGGGTAATAACGTAATGTGTTAATAAGTATTTAAACTTCCAACTCAAATTGTGGATAGGAAGTGATAAGTCACGAAAAATAAGATAATACCTTCGTTGAAGGTGAAATGAAAGAACCACAATGTCAAAGAAGCATTGTGGGAACTTGAGCTTAAAATAAAGGAAAAATGTTTCCTCAATGGTGTATGTATTATTAGCGTGATTCTGGGGACAGAATCCTTATAAGGGAGGAAGAGTGTAACACCCCAGAAAAAAATCGAATTTTTGAGAATTAAATTTTTATTTGATTATGTGGATTAAATGAATTTAATTAATTAATTATGGAAGTAAGCTATTTGAAGGTCGTTCTATGACCTAGACATATCGAAATGTCGTAGTGTTTTGGCTACATGATAGAATTAAAGTTTTTGAATTTCCAAGACGAAAATAAAAGCTTTTCGAGAAATTTTTTGAAAAACACTATTCAAGCATTTCTGCTCGGGAATTATTTTTGAACATCCAAGAAATACGTAATGATAGAATATCTAGGTGAGATAGAATATCCAATAATATTTTAGTTATGGCAAACGCAATTTTTTGCCTGCGGACTTAAAATCTAACGGTTAGGGAAAGTGAGTTCCGAGAAGGAATTTAAATGCGTATAATGAATTAAAGCTATGATTGTATAATACGTAGGTATTATAAGAGGTAATGAATATGAGTATAATACGAGGTATTATACGAGTATGTATGAAGAATGGAATAACGTATATTACGAATTAATATACGAGTTAGCATACGAGAATTATACGTGGTGTATATATGTTAAGATTCTAAATTTAATGTAATGGACTTGTAGGATTATTAGCTTAATGGTAGAAGACCAATTAGTAAGTGATACTCAAGCCCAAGTGTTTGTTATGTCATGAGTCCAAACTATTGTAGTATGAGCCCAACAAGAAATTAGCTAGATTAATTAAGTAAGCCCAATGAATTGGCCATGATCCATGGAGCAAACCAAGTGAGATATGGGTAGACTTGATGGGCAAACATTTTAAGTGGTGAGCAAGTGTTGTGATGACCAAGTATTAGAAGTGGCTAGAAAGTAGACTTGGTTATTAAGTAATGAATAGTAAGGAGGTGGGATTAAGGAGGTTAATTGAGGAGGTGCAATGCCTAATTGACCATAATGCCCTAACTTTGGGTTGCCTATAAATAGAGAGCTCTCAATTCATTTGATGGCTTGATTACAATTTCTCCCAACTCCTCTCAAGTTAATCAACTTATTGGTTAGAGAGAATAAGCACTTATAAGTCAAACTTCCAGTGTGAGATTTTCAAGAAGCAAGAAGGAGATTAAAGCTTAGTCAAGTGATATTCAAGCATAAGAACTTAAACCATGAATCTCTTTCTCTTCCATTGGTACGGAGATGGGCAGTGGTAGAACATGTATGCTAAGGAATGATAGGAATGAGTAATCAAAGAGCTCAAGTCTTAATAAGCCGTATAAGTCATGAATAAGCTATTCGTAATCATATAAGTTATGAAACAAGGAAGAATTTGTACGAACTTGTTTTATGTTGAACTATTAAGGTTGTATGATAATAAGAAGTAAGGATGATGGTTAAAAGATTTAAGCTATGATAAGTCATGCAAAGTTAATTTATAAGTAGTCATACTTTTACAAGTTATAGACTAATGAAGAACAAGTAATAACTTATCATGTCAATAAGTTAATGAAGTATGTATGTCAAGATGTTGTTATGATGGATTGAATCCATTTAAAGCGATGAACAAATCATAAAAAATGAAGTTAAGGTGAAATTTACGAGTTTGGACGATAATCGTCGAATTCGTGAAATTCTCGGAATGGAAGTCGAATTTTGATATTGAGCTTGGAAACATTGGTTTTCAATGGAGACAAGTCATATTTGGCATTATAGAGTTGCGGACTCAAAAATGACCGGATTCTGACTTAGAACGAAGAAACGAGCGTTGAACATTCACGAACGTTTATCGTTTTCGTTAAAAATGAACTAATAGGTGAATTTTTAACAAATGAAGTCAAAATAGATAAAATTCTTATATGAACGTGTAGAGTATGTAATTTGTGAATCGTAAGCTTTTGAATGAGCCAATTCAAACTTATAACGAAGAAGTTATGAGTCCGGGAGTTTCGTAAAATTTTTAAATTTTGCAAACTAGCTGAGGCATAGAGTTGGCACCGTGGCACCAACCCAAGGCCAAATGATGGCTGGCTGCGAGACCAACACAAATTGTCATTTCCTCATCGCTAACTCGTGCCACTTGCGTGAGATGAAGAGAGCTAAGTGTGGCGCCGCATGCAAGCCGAGTTCGAGTAGTTTTGACAGACAAAAATGTTTACAAGTATAGAAGGAAAGATAACTCATTAGTAATGAAATAAGGTGTTAATATAACATTGCTAAGGCATTGTTAGACACTTAATGTATGATGATTAAAGGTTGATAACCAATTGAATGTGAACGTAATGAGAACAATGTAATGTGCTAAGCTAGCTATAGAAATTTGTTGACCAAGTTGATTATGAATCCAATGGTTTGCAATACCAATATAGGTCATGTAATTACTTAATGAACATGATAAGACCTTTCCTAAATCACTGTTATAGTAATGACCTTATGAATTTAATGTTATTTAATGAGTAGTTAAACGACGAACAGAAAGTATAATGAACGTGAACCGTATTCAATAATGATAAGGCCTATAACGTTAAGAGTTACAACTAAAAGTTGTTAACGTAAACAGTATGCAATAAAGTGTACTTAACAAATGACGACCGAGTTTAGATTAATAATGTAAAGATGTTAGTAAGCAGTGAGGAAGGATGATTAACTCGAAACGAGTTCTATTAATGAAGTAAATCCACGTAAGACATAGAAGAGAAAGAAGTTAGTAAGAATAATGTAAAATATAATGGCAAGCCGGAACCAATAGTAACTAATCTAATATATGATTAGATTGAGATGAAGGGTAAGATTCATTAGGAACCATGTATGTTCATTCATGACCTAATGTGGTATGTTATGTGGTTATATATTGTAGAGACCATAAAGACTGAAAGGAAAAGTTATTTATACTGTAGTAGACGCTGAAGCAAAGTTTTTCTTAAACGCTTGTCTAACCTTCATGTTAGCCAAGTTTTCTCTGATTCATGTTATGAGATGCATGAATTGTTTTACGAAAATGTTGATGCCAATTTTAACTTAGCTAGACTAATCTTGAAGATTGATTGATTTATTAACTAGTCTTTCAATATAGAATTGTTAACGCTATCCTACGCCAATTGTTTGGTACGAATTCAAGGTAAGCATAAGTATGAGTAAACAAATGTATTTTCATTGATTATTCGATGGGCACGCAAGGTTGCCAAAACTTAAACGTACACACGTTTAATGGATGTAGTGTTGATCAACAAAGAGTACTATGGGCTGATCAACCAGAAGTGCTCGTAAGATATACCGGACTTATGGACTTAGTGTCGGGTTGTCCTTTTCAAAGAAATTATGAAATGCTCATGGTCTTTGACCAGGATAAATAGTTTACTGAATATTGTTATTGTAAAACATTTTTAAGGAAAAGAAGTGATTTTAAATTATTGATATTACTTCATAACTATTATCCAGTTATTGAAGATATACGATTCCTATGTTTCAAGCATGTTGTTTAAAAGAAATTGTTGTACTTGTTGAGCTTGTTATGCTCATTCTTGCTTGAACCATATGAATGCAGCTAGGACCAAATGAACCAAGGGATCCGACAAGGATAAAGGCAAGACGAAGATGAACGATTAGTTTACCTTATAATAAACTAGTAAGTTGTATATATTATAGTATGATGAACAAAGAATGTAATGGTTTTAGAACCTGGGAACGGGATGTAATATTATTAATATAATAAGAATGTCGTTGATACACATTTTTTGATGTCGTTTCAATAGAATGAATGTACAGTTATGAGTACCGTGTAGCACCATCTGTCTGGTTGGAAGATACCCGGATTTGGGGGCGTCACAATCGAACTCTCTGAGTTTTATCGGGATTAAATCTATTTTCATAACATTCTCCTTTATGTTCATACTACAGTCCTTGTATACGAACCTAAGAGGAATCACTTCCCTATTCGCAATTTCTATATTTAAAGGGAATTTCAACTCTTCACAAGGTATTTCTAACCACTTAGCAAATTCATCAGATATAAACGAGCAAGTAGCACCCGAATCAAATAATACATATGCATTTATATCATTGATTGGGATAATACCTGACACGACATCTTTTGATTGCACCACGCCCTGTGCATCGTGTTGAAGGTTACCGTGGGGCTTATTTGTTGATGTTGGTCCTGAAATAGCCAGTGCACCTCCACTAGCATTTCCCTTGCTTCCATTTGCCTCGCCAGATCTCTTCTTAGGATATTCAAGAGCAAAGTGATCCTTGGACCCGCACGTGAAACACACATTCTTCTTAGCTTGAGTGCAATTTGGGGCGATGTGACCCTCCTGGCCACAATTGAAGCATACTCGTTTCCCCATCAAGCACACACCCTTGTGAAATTTCCCTCATGTAGCACATGCGTCGAACTTCTTCTTTTGCTGGTTTCCTTGCTGATTTCCAGCTCCCAAATTCACATTCCACTTCCTCTTCAAATTGTTGTTTCCATTTCCACCGTAACCACCACCACCACCATTCTTAGCTTCACCTTCACTTTTCTTCTTCCTCTGCACCTGGTTGTGTTTTATTACAGCCTCGCCTCCACTCTCAGCAAGAATTTCCTTCTCCATTACCGCTGCAAACGTCTTCAGTTGGAACAAAGAGACCCTACTGTACAACCAGGGCTTCAGTCCCTACTCAAACCTCTTCGCCTTGCGCTCGTCTGTGCTGACTTGATATGGCGCAAACCTCGCCAACTCGTTGAATTTTGCGGCATACTCAGACATTGACATCAATCCCTGCTTCAATTCCAAAAATTGTACTTCTAGTTGACTCTTTGAACTTTCTGGGAAATAGGTCTCGAAGAACATCTCCTTAAACCTTTCCTAACTCATAATCCCTTGACCTCCTCGAGTTTTATTGGCCTGCCACCAATAACTAGCCTCTGCTTTCAACATAAATGTTGCAAAAGCAGTCTTCTGCTCCTCCCCTACTCTCGCAACATCAAACACTTTCTCCATCTCCATGACCCAGGTCTGTGCCTCAACTAGGTTCATGGTTCCACGAAATTCTGGTGGTCCAACTGCCTTGAAGTCCTTAAACGTTGTACCTTGATTCTGAGGTTGATTGTGAAATGCACCCATCAGTAACGTCACCAGCTGCTTAACAAGGTTTCCTTCCACATTGTTGTTGTTGTTAGTTTCCTCATTGGTTCTCTGTCGTGGTGGTTGACGTCTTGGAGGCATTTTTTGTTAAAATACATCCATTAGCTTTTATTCAACCTTTTAAGTATTATATACTTAAGTTGCACATCATAAAGGTTTATCACATAACACTTAACACTTTGAATAAAACAATAACTTTGATTCATTCATCATCTTTAAAAAAACATCAAAACAATAGCATCACTGCTATTTCCATTACTTTCCTGAACTATAACAGTTGCAGTACAATATCATCATCATCTATCCCATTGGTTATATCATACCCGGGATTTACATTTCGTTTATTTTCAAATCACATATCACTACGATGTCTTACTACGATACTGCGTAGCCTTACGACGCTCTTCCTCCATAATTCGGAACATTGTTTGGCGATCTAAAATGTATGATGTCAGCATCTCGAATTGAATTGGATAACCCGTGACTCGATCTTGAGCTCGATTGATCACGGTGTTGAATACGTTGTTCATCTCTTCCATCTTCATCCTCTTGGCTTGTGCGTCTCTCTCTGCCATCCCGGCTCGTTGATAAGCTTCACTGTACGCGTCTTCGGCTCTTGCCCTTTTTGTAGATTCTTCTTTCAACTTGTTCTTCAACTCTGCAATCTCTACCATCATTCGCTCATTTTCTCCTTCAGTGTGGACCAGCTTCTCTTCAACATTATTCAGTCGTTCTTCTCGATCCTGGATCTTATCGTCTTTCTGTGCCATCGAGGTCTATTATTCAGCTACTATCTCCTGTAACTCCTTGACGGTGTTTTGAAGTTCAACATTGCGGTCATACACCTCGTCATACATATGGGCAGCTATCAAATTAAGTGGAAGCTCTTCCTCCTCGTCCTCCTCATCCCCTGACTGTGGCAGCTCAACAAGGTCCTCCTCATCCGTCTCTATCTCATCATCCTCAGCAGGTACTCTCTCTTGCTCAACTCATCAGAAATCGACTTAAACTATTTCCGTGGCGATGGTTGTTCCCAAATCACCTGAATATCTCGAGACTCCTCCTCTCTAGCCTGACTGGATCTTCCTAAATTAGCCATCCTGCCATCTAGTAGATATGCTAACATACCAAAACATGTACACTTCTATCTAAACTTATCATTGAAGCACAAGTCTTTCATTACCATCCAAGTGTTTTACTTCGTAACACTTATCTAACGTTCATTGTGTATACTAATTTATCACATAACACGTTCTCGATTTATTAATCATTTATAGAACTTTGAATTCATAATCCACATAACATGACTCTGATTAACCTTGTTATTACATGATTCTCACATTAACCTATTATTAAACTAAGTTAAAATTGAAAGTTCAAAAGTCTGCATAATTAGCAAACTTCACCGTGCTGTGGCGGTGGCATCGGCATGGTAGTGCTAGTTTTATCTTTGGGTGGCGATTAGCTTGCATGCATGGCAATGGCTTTGTGACGCTCCCCAAAGCAGTATACATCACCCATCTTAAGTCGCGATATCATACTATAAAAATCAAATACAAACTTCATCTATACAATCGTTGAACTGTATGTAAATGCGAAATACGACCACATTTAAACTTTGAGTTTTAATACAAATGTATGTAACTCTCATGGTGCCTCGACCACAACCTTACAAAGGTACTTTACATAAAAGTACAGTCAAAAACTGTTTTAGAAATTAAAATCTTTGGGAAGTGCTCAAGAAACCTTTGTACATTAGGAGGCAATACGTCTAGGTTATGATAGATATCATATGTCCACAGAATTATCCTTGGTTGACCCAATAGACCCCAAAGAAAAATGAGAAGATTACTATCATGTTCTTTCCAATGGTAAGTTTTCTCTTGACATATAACTATCTCCACTGTCTGCAATTGAAATATATATTTCAACCAAACTTCAAGATCATATAGGTAGTGCTCGTAGATATACTCAGCAAGTGGATGTGCACAACCCTGTCTTATGATAACACGAGGTTGTATGTCATTAGACATCTTGTATAATAGTAGCAAAACAACCTTCCAAAGTTGGGTTCACCTCACCCTATTCGGTTCACCAAAATTTAATATTAAATGACGTATACAATACGACACACTTATCTAAAGTTCTCAACAAAATTATTTCCATAATATTTAGGGAGAACCTCAACAGCTATAAACCACCGTTCTATTCCCCTGTTATCCCTGCTCGACCCGACAACACTCTTATTACCTGAAAGGAATTGTGAAGGAAAAAGGGTGAGCACAACTAGCCCAGTAAAGAATATTATGACTAAGGATAATTTACATCATCAATAGCCTTCATTAGTAATAAATTAGAGATTTAGAACATATGGTAGATGATAAAACTTTTCAACCATAGTTACAGCGGAACGAGCAATCCATTAGAAGAGTCCAATAGACCATCAGATCTATTATCTTCTCCATGTTAAAAGTCCGCCAATAATGTTTTATCCCTGTAACATCAATCAACAATTCTTGTCCACAATCATATGAATAACTCATAATCATAATTGTGATTCTAAATTCCTCTTTGCACCCAGGACGAAGATAATTTTCATCACCTATCTTCACCTGAAACATCAAAAATCATGGTTATACCAAATCACAAATCCTGCTCATAATCATACTAATAAATTCATCTTTGTACTACGGCCAAAGATATTCATTAACAATTCATCTTTGCACTACAGGCCAAAGACATACAACTGTATTTTAGAAGAGACAAGTAGAGCATGATATCTACTATCTTTTACTAATTAAAAGTGTATAATCAATATTTTATCATTTGAGACTCGACAATAAATAATCCACATCATCGAATCATCCCTGCACTATGACCAAGGATATTCATGTAATCATCAATGGTCATGATTATACCGAATAATCCCTGGTTATAATCATACGAATAACTGTCCATCAATACACTATGGGCCAAAGAGGACTTTTACCACATCATCTATAACATTACGGGTCATGATTATACCGAATGATCCCTGGTCATAATCATACCAATAAACATTTCATCTATGCGCATAAGACAAAGATACTCATCAATCAATAGTTCATCTTTGCATGTAAGCCAAAGATATACAACTGTAAAACCAATAATCAATAGTCCATCTTTGCACGTAAGCCAAAGATATATAACTATAAAACCAATAATCAACAGTCCATCTTTGCACGTAAGCCAAAGATGACTTTCATCATAATATAAGCATGAGGATGATGACAATGATATAAGAATTAATTAAACGAAATCAAGGATAAATATTAAAGACTTTAAATTTATCCAGTGTTTAAAAATATCCAAATTGTCAAACATGATCTTTGCTTGTGGAGTAAAATTCAAGAATAATATTCATGTACCAAAAATAATTTGGATAGAAAAGAAATATATTTTTCGGGTAAATAGTACCCCGCAATAGTAACCTATGAATAGTACTTCGGGAATAGTACCCCGTGAATAGTACCCCAGCATGAAAAGTATCCCAAATACCCGAGTGAATAATATTCGGGTGAATAGTAATTTGGGTGAATAGTAACCCGTGTATAATAACTCGTGAATAGTACTCCGACACGAAAAGTGCCTCGAATACCCAAGTGAATAATACTAGATTGAATAGTAACCTGGTGAATAGTAACCCATAAATAGTAACTCATAAAAAAAATACCAAAGAAAATGATATTCCATGACGAGTACAAAAGAAATGATATCTTATACGAGTATAATAGATTATACGAAACTGCAAATGGATTTTCACCCGCCATGCGGTAATCCACGTAGACAGATCATTTCCACAATTTAATAAGGAATGAATATAAAGGATCATTTACCATGCATGCGGTAATCCACATAGACAGGTTATTCCAACAGAATAATAAAGAATGGAATAACAGAAGAATTCACCATGCATGCGATGTAGCCGCATATCTGAGTTATTTCCAATGAATAATAAAGAATGGAACCAGTCAAATGCGTAATCCTTTCCGCATACTGAGGATATTCCAACATAATAATAAAGAATGGAACCAGGTCATGCGTAATCCTCACAGACAGGATATTCCAATAGAATAATAAAGAATGGAATAACAGAAGAATTTCACCATGTATGCGGTACTTCACATAGACAGGTTATTCCAATATAATAATAAAGAATGGAATAACAACCCTTACGAGTATTGAAAGAAAATAACTCTTTATGAATACGAAAGAATAATACCCCTTACTATAATAATAATATCCCTTACCTCAGAAGAAGACTGAATACTAGAATAGTGAAGTAGCAGACTTCGCTTCTTCTTTCTCTCTATAGTTTCTCTCTCTATAATTTCTCTATAATAATTTCTCTTGTGAGACTTAGTGAATTGGTGAAAAATAATGAAGGAATGAGCTTCTATTTATAGGAAAATATAGTTTCGATAATTGCACGATTTGGGGCTCAAAATTTTTAGTCTTGCAAGTATTATTATCTTGCACCAAGTCCCCTAATAGTAAATGAATGTGAATCAATAGTACACACATGTGAACAAATAGTTATAATCATGTGAATCAATAGAAATTAATTGCTCGTTTATCCGGTTAATTACCCGATTGGTCAATATAACCTCCAGACATCAATTATTATCGAAATAAATATCGATTTTCACTAACACTAATAATTCCAACACAATGGGACTATCAATTTCATCTTTAATCAACACGAACTTATTCATCATTAATATTATAATTCACAATATTTAACAATCAGGACGTTCCTAGGAAAGACGGGGCTTTCCGATAAGGATTTCTCCTTATTGGCACGCAATTAGCTGACCAAACCTCTCCTTAACAGAACTTCTAGACATTGTCAATATTGTAAATAATAATATGAATAACTTTGTCGTCTCAATTATTGATTTAATAATATAACATATTATGCAGATGATACTGTGACAACAATTGAATCAATAATATAAGAGATATGATACATCAATTACTGTAGCAATAATTGAGTATAACTGAGTGATTTCTCACGTAAGCATCAATAATTAATACCGTGTGCTAGTATGCAACCACGCGTATTACTGTACTCTTACTACCAGTTATTTTATGGCAACTTGCTTACTTTGAAAAAATTTCACATATCACCCTTAAATTTAACCTTTTATCAATTTAACCATTTACTGAATAGAATAATTTTAAGAAAATTGAATGCTTTCATTTCAAAAAATTCGGGGTCTCACAATCTCCCCTCCTTATGAAATTTTGCCCTCGACATTTACGTACGTACCTGGTATTCGAAGAGATAAGAATACCTTGCTTTTGTTTTCGGATTGTATATTCTCGGTTATATCCTCTGTATCATGATATTTCTATTGCTCATCTCCTGTATTTCAGATATCATTCTAGAATATATCTTCAAAACAAAGGTCAATTATCATATCACAAATTGTCAACTTATCAAGTAAAAATTTCGGCTTAGGTAAGCCACACATTAGCGAAGTATATTACTCGTCTCTCCCCTCCTAGTTCTAGACTCATATCTTTGCCAGCGACCATATCCCTAAGCTCTGATACCATTTGTGACACCCCCAAAACAAGTATACATCACCCATCTTGAGTCGCCAGATATCGTACTATAAAAATCAAATACAAACTTCATTTATACAACTATTGAACTGTCGTGCAGAATACGACCACAGTTAAACTGTGAGTTTTAATACAAATGTATATAACTCTCATGGTGCCTCGACCACATCCTTACAAAGGTACTTTACATAAAAGTACAGTCAAAAACTATTTTAGAAATTAAAATCTTTGGGAAGTGCTCAAGGAAACCTTCGTACATGGGAGGCCATGCGTCTAGGTTATGATAGATATCATATGTTCACAAAATTATCCTTGGTTGACCCAATAGACCCCAAAGAAAAATGAGAAGATTAGTATCATGTTCTTTCCAATGGTGAGTCTTCTCTTGACATATAACTATCTCCACTATCTGCAATTGAAAATTATATTTCAACCAAACTCCAAGATTATATAGGTAGTGCTCGTAGATATACTCAACAAGTGAACGTGCACAACCCTGTCTTATGATAACACGAGGTTGTATGTCATTAGACATCTTGTATAATAGTGGCAAAACACCCTTCAAAAGTTGGGTTCACCTCACCCTATTTGGTTCACCAAAATTAAATATCAAATGACGTATACAATACCTTACACTTATCTAAAGTTCTCAACAAAATTATTTCCATAATATTTAGGGAGAACCTCAATAGCTATAGACCACCGTTCTATTCTCCTGTTATCCCTGCTCGACCCGACAACACTCTTATTACCTGAAAGGAATTGTGAAGCAAAAAGGGTGAGCACAACTAGCCTAGTAAAGAATATTATGACTAAAGATAATTTACATCATCAATAGCCTTCATCAGTAATAAATTAGAGATTTAAAACATATGGTAGATGATAAAACTTTTCAACCATAGTTACAGCGGAACGAGCAATCCATTAGAAGAGTCTAATAGACCATCAGATCTATTATCTTCTCCATGTTAAAAGTCCACCAATAATGTTTTATCCCTGTAACATCAATCAACAATTCCTGTCCACAATCATATGAATAACTCATAATCATAATTGTGATTTTAAATTCCTCTTTTCACCCAGGACGAAGATAATTTTCATCACCTATCTTCACCTGAAACATCAAAAATCATGGTTATACCAAATAACAAATCCCGCTCATAATCATACTAATAAATTCATCTTTGCACTACGGCCAAAGATATTCATTAACAATTCATCTTTGCACTAAAGGCCAAAGACATACAACTGTATTTTAGAAGAGTCAAGTAGAGCATGATATCTACTATCTTTTACGAATTAAAAGTGTATAATCAATATTTTATCGTTGAGACTCAGCTTAATAAATAATCCACATCATCGAATCATCCCTGCACTACGACCAAGGATATTCATGTAATCATCAATGGTCATGATTATATCGAATAATCCCTGGTTAAAATCATACCAATAACTGTCCATCAATGCACTACGGGCTAATGAGGACTTTTACCACATCATCTATAACAATACGGGTCATAATTATACCGAATGATCCCTGGTCATAATCATACCAATAAACAGTTCATCTATGCACATAAGCCAAAGATACTCATCAATCAATAGTTCATCTTTACACGTAAGCCAAAGATATACAACCGTAAAACCAATAATCAACAGTCCATCTTTGCACGTAAGCCAAAGATATACAACTGTAAAACCAATACTCAACGGTCCATCTTTGCACGTAAGCCAAAGATGACTTTCATCATAATATAAGCATGAGGATGATGACAATGATATAAGCATTAATCAGACGAAATCAAGGATAAATATTAAAGACTTTAAATTTATCCAGTGTTTAAAAATATTCAAATTATTAACATGATACTGCTTTGTGGAGTAAAATTCAAGAATAATATTCATGTACCAAAATTAATTTGGACAGATAAAAAATATATTTTTCGGGTAAATAGTACCCCACAATAGTACCCTATGAATAGTACTTCAGGAATAGTACCTCGTGAATAGTACCCCGGCATGAAAAGTACCCCAAATACCCAAGTGAATAATATTTGGGTGAATAGTAACCCGTGAATAGTAACTCGTGAATAGTACTCTGACATGAAAAGTGCCCCGAATACCCGAGTGAATAATACTAGAGTGAATAGTAACCCATGAATAGTAACTCATAAAAAAAATACCAAAGAAATTGATATTCCATGACGAGTACAAAAGAAATGATATCTCATATGAGTATAATAGATTATACGAAACTGCAAATGGATTTTCACCCGTCATGCGGTAATCCACGTAGACAGATCATTTCCACAATTTAATAAGGAATGAATACAAAGGATCATTCACCATGCATAACAGAAGAATTCACCATGCATGCGATAGACCGCACAGACAGGTTATTCCCAACAGAATAATAAAGAATGGAACCAGATCATGCGTAATCCGCACAGACAGGATATTCCAACAGAATAACAAAGAATGGAACAAGGTCATGCGTAATCCACACAGAAAGGATATTCCAACTGAATAATAAAGAATAGAATAACAACAAAATTCACTAGGCATGCGATAGACCGCACAAACAGGTTATTCCAACAAAATAATAAAGAATGGAATAACAGAAGAATTTCACCATGTATCGCATAGACAGGTTATTTCAACATAATAATAAAGAATGGAATAACAACCCTTACGAGTATTGAAAGAAAATAACTCTCTTCATGAATACGAAAGAATAATATCCCTTACCTCAGAAGAAGACTGGATACTAGAATAGTGAAGTAGTAGACTTCGCTTCTTCTTTCTCTTTATAATTTCTCTATAATAATTGCTCTTGTGAGACTTAGTGAATTGGTGAAAAATAATGAAGGAATAAGCTTCTATTTATAGGAAAATATTGTTTCGATAATTGCACATTTTGGGGCTCAAAATATTACAGTATAATACCTCCCTCTTTTTCTTCATTTTTAATTTAGTCTTGCAAGTATTATCAATCTTGCACCAACACCCCTAATAGTAAATTAATGTGAATCAATAGTATACACATGTGAACAAATAGTTATAATCATGTGAATCAATAGCAATTAATTGCTCATTTATCCGGTTAATTATCCGATTGGTCAATATAACCTCCAGACATCAATTATTATCGAAATAAATGTCGATTTTCACTAACACTAATAATTTCAACACAATGGAACTATCAATTTCATCTTTAATCAACACGAACTTATTCATCATTAATATTATAATTCACAATATTTAACAACCGTGTCGTTCTTAGGAAAGAGGGGCTTTCAGATAAGGATTTCTCCTTATTGGTAGCGCAATTAGGTGACCAAACCTCTCCTTGATGAACTTCTGACATTGTCAATATTGCAAATAGTAATATGAATAACTTTGTCGTCTCAATTATTAATTTAATAATATAACATATTATGCAGATGATACTGTGACAACAATTGAATCAATAATATAAGAGATATGATGCAGCAATTAATGTAGCAATAATTGAGTATAACTGAGTGATTTCTCACGTAAGCATCAATAATTAATACCGTGTGCTACTATGCAACCATGCGTATTACTGTACTCTTACTACCAGTTATTTTATGGCAACTTGCTTATTTTGAAAAATTTTCACATATCACCCATAACTTTAACCATTTATTAATTTAACCATTTACTAAATAGAATAATTATAAGAAAATTGAATACTTTCATTTCATAAAATTTGGAGTCTCACAGTGATCGCGCCAAGAGATAGTGCGCCCGCGCCACGCACAGCTTCAATTCCAATTTTGCAGAACAAAGCTACGACACTTTTCTTAAGCCAACTAACACGAATTTCACCCACCAAACAATGATAATAACACGTAAAAATGGTATAGAACTATCACAAACATGTTTGTGGACATATTCCACCAATTAAAACAATTTAACAACAACTTAAGCTTGGTTAATTTCTCAAATTTTATGTTTTTATGAAAAACTCCATTTTCTTAACATCCTTTACAAAATTCTTCACTGTAATCTCTCTACTTGACCAAATCATCTCATTCAAATTACGTTATGCTCGTTTCTTAATGAACTACAATATACAAGACTAAATTTACAGTTTAACATATAAATTAGCCATCAAAATTGGTACTTACATGACCCATATGAAAAAATACATACAAACATACACTGTTGAAAATTTTCTTCTACTGTAAACTGAAATTAGCATGAAATTATTGTTTAAACATAAACTCTATCATTATAAGCATGTATAACCACCATAACTTAGTTACATAACAACAATTCAAAAGAAATAGAATTCACAGAGCATAGTAAAACTTTGCTGTAGTTCACATATGTAGACATATACATATAGATATTAAGGTTGTATAAGAAGTACCTTCAAATTGCTTGCAATCCTTTTTGATAAACACTACAAAATGCTCTGAAATCCTTCTCTCTCAAATTCTCTCAACTCACACAAAACTCAACCACTAGAATGCGTATAGTAAACAAAAGCTAAGCCAAAAATCAACTTATAGCCAGCGTAGGAAATAAACTGATAGTCTTTGTAAGACCCCAACTTTTTAATAAAGATGATTTTTTTATAAATATAATTTTTAAATATTATGGAATGAATTTGATATAATGTTATAGTTGTGGGTAATATTTATAAATTTTGCAAAGTACGCAAGTTGTTATATAATATTCGATTGGTCGGGGAATATTCATTTTAACAGGGAATATTCGTACGATGGCACAATCATTGGTGGACCCCACAACGGAATTATTGTCGGATTGAGAAAATGATAAAAATATTATTATGAAAATAACGATGGAAGTTTTACAATTAAAACTGTTGAACTACTCGGTAGTAAAAGTATAGTAATATGCGTGGTTGCATAGTAGCACACGTTATTGATTATTGATGCTTACGTGAGAAGTCACTCAGTTTTGTTCAATTATTGCTTTAGTAATTGTTGCATAGTATCTCACGTTATTTGATTCAAATATTGTCGATATTTTATATATTATTAAATCAATAATTGAGATGACAGAGTTATTGTGATGCCCCCAAAATAGGTATACATCACCTATCTTGAGTCGCCAAATACATGGTACAAAATTCAAATACAACTTAATTATACAACAGTCGTGTAAAATACGACAAAACATATGCTATGAGTTTTAATACAAATATTGTCATCTAGACAATATCCACGCTCAATTGAGTCCTCATTACATTTATTATCACACTATTTAACAGAATAGTGAGGACTACTAATGCTATTATCTGGACCATCACTCTGTTCCCCGACTAGTCCCTACTACGTTCTCATTTCCTAAAGAGAACAATGAAAGTAAAAGGGTGAGCTCAACTATCCCAGTAAGAAATATTATGACTAAGATAATACATAATAAATTATCGTTAGCCTTCAATAGTGTTAAACTGATACAATATAACAAACATCAAGTTTAAGCTGCGGTGAACAAGCGATCCATTAAAAGAGTCAAGTAGAGAATACAATCTACTATCTTTTATGATTTAAAGGTTTTCATCACTTTTATCGGCGAGACTCGACAATAAATAATCCACATCATCCCCACTTTTCTGACGAGGATATTCATTAGTATCCTGAACCACAAATTATCTATGCACTATGAGCGAGAATATTAGTGTATTCATCAATGGTCATGATCATGCCAACAATTTGTCCATCAATGTACTACGGGCGATGAGGACTTTTACCACATCATTTGTAACATTACGGTTAAGTGATTATACCGAATAATCCACAGTCATAATCATACCAAGTCTATGCACATAAGACCACACAAATGACTTTCATAATAATATAAGCATGAGGATGATGACAATGATATAAGAATCCAATAAAACAAGTTCAAGAATTAATTTATCCGAGAATTGATAACGTCTAAATTATCAACATGATCTTTGCTTTGTAGAGTAAAATTCAAGAATGCTCAAAAGAATATTTCCATAAAAGATCTTTGGATGAAGCGCAAAAATATCGAGGATATTCCACTAATTTAATGGAGTATAGAATTCAAAACTTTAACCAACCGAGTATAAAAAGAATGGAATAACAAAAGAAATCACTAGGCATGCGATAGATCCGCATGCAGAAAGGTTATTCCAATGAGAATAATAAATAACGGAACCGGTCGTGCGTAAGCATGCGAACAAGATATTCAACGAATAATAAATAACGGAACCGGTCGGTGCGAAATTAAATGCAAGCGGGATGTTCCAACAGAATAATAAATAACGGAACCGGTCATGCGTAAACGCATTGCGGATAGGATGTTCAACGAATAATAAAGAATGGAATAACGAAGAATTTCACCATGTATACGGTGCTTGCGATGTATAGGTTATTCCAACATAATGATAAAGAATGGAATAATGAAGAAGAATTTCACCAAGTATAGGGTGAGGCATCGTATCAAAAGTTTATTCCAATAGAATAAAAAATGGAATAACGAAGTTCTCTTTATGAATCTGAAAAAAATAATACCCTTACCTTAGAACAATTTGGATATAGGAGTAGTGAAGTAGCGAGAATACTTTTCTTCTTTCTCTCTATAGTTTCTCTCTCTAGAGTTTTCGTGAATTCGTAAGAAATAATGAAGGAATGAGCTTCTATTTATAAGAGAATGGACTGAATAGTAACTAGTTTATGAATGGTCCAGATTGATTTACTTTTACACGGACGGTCCAGATTGGTTTACTATAAAATATTCTAATAAAACAAAATCTTTTAAATAAAATATAATATATTCTATTTATAGTTTAATAAAACGAATAACTTTATAAAAGTATTCTATTTTATATAAAAAGATTTTACTATGCAAAACACTATCTTGAGCACTATGCAAACACTATATCGTGATAAAATATAATATATTCTATTTATAGTCTAATAAAACGAATAACTTTATAAAGTATTCTATTTTATATAAAAAGATTTTACTATGAAAAATACTATGCATAATAGAATGTAATATATTCTATTTATAGTCTAATAAAACGAATAACTTTATAAAAATATTACATTTTTATATAAAAGCTTTTCATTTTTTATTACATTAATAATACTAATAAAACAAAACTTCATCATCATTATTATAATTCACACTATTAATCTACAGGTCGTTCCCAGGAAAGAGGGGACTTTCCAATAAGGATTTCTCCCTATTAGCGCGTAATTAGGTAACCAAATCTCTCCTTGGCAGAACTTCTAGACATCGTTTTAATAGGGAATATTCGTACGACAGCACAATCATTGGTGGACCCCACAACGGAATTATTCGTAGTTGGGGTCTTATAGTTATTAATATTATTATTTGCAATATTAACGATGTCTAAAAGTTCTGCCGAGGAGAGGTTTGGTCACCTAATTACACGCCAATAGGGAGAAATCCTTATTAGAAAGCCCCATCTTTCCTGGGAACGACCTGGTCGATTAATATTGTGAATTATAATAATAATAATGATAAATGTTGTTAGATATATTGAGGTGTCTTTTTATGAAGTCACAGAAGTTATATATATATATATATACATATTATATATATATATATACATATTATATATATAAATTTTGTTTTATTAGTATTATTAATGTAATAAAACATAAAAAGCTTTTATATAAAACAAAATACTTTTATAAAGTTATTTGTTTTATTAGACAATAATTAGAATATATTATATTCTATTATGCATAGTGTTTTGTATAGTAAAATCTTTTTATATATAAAATGAATACTTTTATAAAGTTATTTGTTTTATTAGACAATAATTAGAATATATTATATTTTAATATGCATATTATTTGCATAGTAAAATCTTTTTATATAAAAACAGAATACTTTTTATAAAGTTTTGTTTTATTTGATTATAAATAGAATATATTATATTTTATTGCATAGTGCAGCATAGTATCCTTTCTATTTTCCTGTAAATAAGATGCTTAGTTCCACACCAGAAGTTCAGAGAATTCTTCTATAATCTTGAGCGTATTTCTTTAGAGTTTTAAGAAGCTTTAAGCATAGTGCAAGTTTTCTTCAAGAATATCCTCGCCCTACCAGTCAGAATACTCTTCTTTTACGGTAAGGGGTATTATTTCATTCTTTCATCTTCATGAAGAGAACTTATGTTATTCCATTCTTTGTTATTATGTTGGAATAACCTGTCTATGCGAAGTACCGCATGCTTTGTGAAATTCTTCTGTTATTCCATTCTTTATTATTATGTTGGAATAACTTGTCTATGCGAAGTACCGCATACATGGTGAAATTCTTCTGTTATTCCATTCTTTATTATTCTATTGGAACATCCTGTCTGTGCGTTACGCATGACCTGGTTCCGTTATTTATTATTCTGTTGGAACATCGTGTCTATGCGTTTATGCATGACCTGGTTCCGTTGTTTATTTTTCTGTTGGAATATCCTGTCTGTGCATTTATGCATGACCTGGTTCCATTATTTATTATTTTGTTGGAATAACCTGTCTGTGCGGTCTATCGCATGCCTGGTGATTTCTTTTGTTATTCCATTCTTTATTATACTCAGTTGGTTAAAGTTTTGGCTTTTATACTTCATGAAATTAGTGGAATATCCTTGATATTTGCACTTCATCCAGTATCTTTTCATGAAAATATTCTTCTGAGCATTCTTGAATTTTACTCCATAAAGAAGTATCCTATTGACAATTTGGACGTAATTGGTTCCTGGATAAATTAATTCTTGAACTTGTTTTATTGAATTCTTATATCATTGTCATCATCCTCATGTTTATATTATGTTGAATGTTATCTGTGGCCCAGTAGTGCATAGATGGGCTTGGTATGATTATGACCAGTGATTATTCTTGTTATAATCACGAATCGTAATGTTACAAATGATGTGGTAAAAGTCCTCATTGGCCTGTAGTGCATTGATGGACGATTGTTGGCATGATCATGGTGGTGATCGATCATATATGAATATCCCTCGTCAGTAAAGTACCTGGATAATTTGTGGTTGTGATACTAATGAATATCCTCAGTAGTAGTGTAGGGATGATGTGGTTTATTTATTAAGCTGAGTCTCAGCGATAAAAGTGATGAAAAACCTTTTTAAATCATAAAAGATAGTAGATTTTATTCTCTATTTGACTCTTTTAATGGATTGCTTGTTCCGCTGCAGTTACACTTGATGTCTATTGTATTTTATCAGTTTAGCATTGTCGAAGGCTAATGATAATTTATTCTACATTATCCTAGTCATAATATTTCTTACTGGGCTAGTTGAGATCACCCTTTTACTTTCATTGTTCTCTTCAGGAAATGAGAACGTAGCAGGGACTAGTCGGGGAACGGAGTGATGGTCCAGACGATAGCATTAGTAGTCCTCACTATTCTATGAAATAGTGTGTTAATAAATGTATTGAAGACTTATTTTGAGTTTTAATACTGTCTAGAAGACAATATTTGTATTAAAACTCACAGCTCATGTTGTACATTTAAGATTGTATTTGTATTCTGTACCATGTATTTGGCGACTCAAAATAGGTGATGTATACCTATTTTGGAGGCGACACAGTTGGTATCAAAGCTTAGGGATATGATCCCTGGCTAAGATGTGAGACAAGAACTAGGAGGGGAGAGACAGGGAATTCCTTCGCTAGTATGACCTACCTAAGTTTATTTGGTATTTAATTTGTCGGTCAGAGTATAGGGATAATATGATATGTTAATTAAGCCTTGTTTTGTGGCAGTATTTGAAAATGACATCCGAGACTGTTGAGAACATCAATGGAACACAGGAGACCGTTGAGTCTGCACAGATAAATAATCAGGATAATGTGCATCAGGAAGGCGACAATCCTCAGGCAAACAATGACACGGACCAGATGATGAATGATGGAATGTTCATAGGCTTTATTAAATTCATGCAACATCAGGCAAGAGCGGCTCCTGTCCAAAATGCAGGTGGAAACACTAGCAACTCTCGAACGGTCAACGCTAAGCAGTTCAAGGAACTGGGACCATCGGAGTATTTTGGAGAGCCAAAACCACTTAAGGCGGAGATGTGGATAAAGCAGATCAACAAGATATTTGATGTCTTGGGATGCTCCGAGGAACAAAAGGTTCCCTTTGCCACCTTCATGTTATGGGCAGAGGCAGATTACTGGTGGGAATCTATAAAGCTTACTCAACCTGCCGCACTGAAGATGTCTTGGGAGAAGTTCCAAGAACTGTTCAACAAAAAGTACTTTCCCGAAAGTATTCATCACATGAAAGAGGTAGAGTTCATTAAGCTGGAGCAAAACAACGTGACCGTGTCGCAGTACGAAGCCAAGTTTGCTGAGTTGTCCCGGTTTGCATCTCATTTGGTGGATAATGAGGAGAGAATGACGCGAATGTTTCTAAGAGGTTTGAAAGTCGAGATACGTCAATATCTTATCTCTCATAAACTGTATTTGTATTCAGATGTTGTTAATATGGCTCAGTTATTGGAGCGCGATAATGAGTCAACCCAACCAAAAGAGAGTAGCCGACAAAATGATAATACCAGTGATAATAGTCATCGAAATGGTGACAATAAGCGTGGAGGGAATCAACATGCCAGAAATGGTAACCACTTCAGTGGTAATCATGGCCAAAATAATAATAATGGACATTTCAAGAAGAGGAGATTCAACAATAATGGAAAGACGTCAGCATCAGCACCTGTCGTTAAGGAAGGAGAACGACCACCAATCATATGCTTCAAATGTGGAGGAGAGGGACACATCAGTTCAAACAGTGCGATGCCATCCAAAGCATGTTACAATTATGGGAGAGAAGGTCACCTGGCCCAATTTTTTCGTGCACCGAAGACAAGTCCAGCTAGGATGGAGGCATCAAAGGTCGTCCCAAACAAGACAAAACCGGTAGTTCAAGGGAGAGCATTTGTTGTGACCTCCCAGAAAGCAAGGAACCCGAACGAGGTCATCACGGGTAAGCTTACCATAAACTCTAGCGAAGTATATACCTTATTTGATACCGGTTCTACCCATTCTTTTATTTCTCCTACTTGCGCTCAACGTTTAAATTTGACTCCGGAGAAATTAGACTTTGACTTATCTGTTGAAACTCCATTAGGAGAAACCTTCATTACATCCACTGTTTATAAGTCTTGTTTGGTTTAAATTGGTACCCTCACATTACCTGTCGATCTTATTTCATTGAAAATACTTGCATTTGATTTAATTCTAGGGATTGATTGGTTAACTACTCATCATGCAAAAATTGATTGTTTTCGTAAAGTTGTTAGCTTTCATATTCCTAACCAACCTATTATGCGAATTCAAGTAACCAAACCATTAAAATCAATCACTGTCATCTCAAGCCATAAAGCTATTCGTTTATTGAAAAATGGATGTCAAGATTTCTTAGCTCATGTCACATATTTAAACAAAAATACGTCAGTTTTGAATGATATCTTTATTGTTAATAAATTTCCTGATGTATTCCTTGAAGAACTTCCTGGCCTACCCCCAGAGCGTGAAATTGAATTTTGTATCGACCTTGAACCCTAGAAAAACCTATTTCAAGCCCCATATCGAATGGCTCCTATTGAACTTGGAGTTAAAGACCCAATGCAGGAATTGTTAGACATCGGTTTCATTCGTCCCTAATCGTCTCCTTGGGGTGCTCTGTTTTATTCGTGAAAAAGAAAGATGGGAGTATGCGACTTTGTATTGATTATCGGGAGTTGAATCATGTCACCATCAAAAATAGGTACCCATTGCCACATATTAATGACCTGTTTGACCAGTTATAAGGAGCCAAATTCTTTTCAAAGATTGATCTTCGTTCCGGATATCACAAATTGAGGATTAGAACCGATGACATTCCAAAGACGGCTTTCAGAACTTGGTACGGGCATTATGAATTCCTAGTCATGTCTTTTGGATTAACTAATGCTCCTGCTGCTTTCATGGATATGATGAATCGAGTATTCAGGGAATATTTGGATCACTTTGTGGTCGTCTTTATTGATGACATCCTTATTTATTCCAAAAGCCGTGAAGATCATGAGCAACACTTGAGGATGATACTCCAAAAGCTTTGTGAATATAAGCTGTTGGGTCATGATATTTCACATATTGGGCCGAAGGTATTGGGCCTACTTATTCAGTTAGTCCATTGGGTCATCATTATTGGATCCTAAAGTTATTGGGCTTAGTCATTATATTACCTTTTTTAAGTCTTTATAATATCGAGCTGGGTCAATGGGTTGACCTCTTAGATATTAAATATCTCCAACTTTGACCGGTAATGATGAAAAAGCATGATGGTTGACTATTATATCTGCCATGCATTAATGTGGATGGGATCCTTGACTACCGGTGGTAAAAAACAAAGTGACCACGGTGTAGTGAGTGGGTGTAATGCGATCGGCAGGAACCATCGAGATCGAAATGTAATCGACGATGAGTTGGTGGCACGGTAAACTGGGCTAGAGAGTATATCATAGCAAGGAAGTCTTCAAGCAAAAGGTACACACGCATAACTGATAATTTTATCTCTCTCAATACACTAGATATTTTATACTCCATTGTTAACCTTGTGATCGCTTGTACTGACTCTCACGCCGGAGCTATCCCCCGACGGTCGAAGCCGTCAAGCTTTTGGTGTTGTCGTGTTTACTATCCAGGATATAGACGCGTGTTACGTAATTGAGGCGCATGGAAAGATCTTGGTGTTAACATAAACTTTAGGCCAAGTTGATGAAATGCGAGTTCTTGCTTGAGGAAGTAGCATTCCTTGGGCACGTAGTATCAATTCATAGAATATTTGTTGACCCAGCAAAGATTGAAGCTATTTAAAGTTGGGAGCAACCTAAATCAGTGACCGAAGTACGTAGCTTTCTCGGCTTAGCTGGTTATTATTAGAGATTCGTAGAAGGGTTTTCATGAATCGCTACTCCATTAACTCAGTTGACTCGGGAAGATACAAAATTCGGTTGGAACGAGGAATTTGAGATGAGTTTTAAAAACTCAAGAGGAGACTCATTTCAGCACCTGTTCTGACAATACCATCTGGTTCGGAGGGATTTGTCATCTATAGTGATGCTTCGGGCAAAGGGTTAGGATGTGTTCTCATGCAAAATGGGAAAGTCATAGCCTATGCCTCTCGACAACTCAAAGAATATGAGAGGAATTATCCTACTCATGATCTAGAGTTGGTAGCTGTTGTTTTCGCACTTAAAATTTAAAGGCATTACTTGTATGGGGAGAAAGTGGAGATCTTTAGGGATCATAAAAGCCTCAAATATTTCTTCACTCAAAAGGAACTCAACATGCGACAAGGACGTTGGCTTGAACTGTTGAAAGATTATGATCATACCATCCAATACCATCTTGGAAAAGTGAATGTGGTAGCCGACGCATTGAGTAGAAGATCATATGCGGGTACGAGTGCGATATTGACAATGCAAAGGCCCATTTTGTGTGACTTGCAAAGGATGGAGATAGAGTTAAAGACTCCAGGGACCCATGTGATGATGGCGAATATACGAGTTGAACCGACTTTAATTGATAAAGTTAAAGCCGCTTTACGAGATTCTGAGATCTGGAGTACGATGCGTATGAGGAAGAAAGTGCAAGAAGGTGCTATGCCGGAAGCAAGAATCGATGAAGAAGGAATACTTCGAGTCAACTCTAGACTTTGTGTTCTTAACGACCCTGATTTATAGTATAAAATCATGATGGAGGTGCACAACACACCGTTTATAATCCATCTTGGGAGTACCAAAATGTATTGTGATCTTCATCATACATTTTGGTGGAGAAATATGAAGAGAGAGATAGCGCTATTTATCTCAAGGTGTCTAACTTGTCAATGAGTCAAGGCGGAGCATCATGTACCAAAAGGTCCATTGCAACCACTTGAAATTCCAGAATGGAAGTGGGAGCACATTACCATGGATTTTGTTACTGGTCTTCCCAAGGTTTCTCAAGGCATAGATGTAATTTGGGTCATTGTTGATAGATTAACCAAGTCTGCTCATTTCTTACCAATACGAGAAACTTATACACTTGAACGTCTTGCTCGTATATACATAAACGAGATTGTAAGACTACATGGTATGCCAGTATCCATAGTTACTGATCGAGACCCAAGATTAACTTCACAATTTTGGATTAGTTTGCAAAAAGCTATGGGCACGGACTTACGATTTAGTTCGGCATATCATCCTCAGACGGACGGACAATCAGAGAGGACTATTCAAACTCTTGAAGATTTATTAAGACTCTGTGTCCTTGACTTTAAGGGAAGTTGGGACAAGTTCTTACCATTGGTAGAGTTTTCCTAGAACAACAACTACCAAGCAAGTATTGGCATGGCTCCATTCGAAGCGTTGTATGGAAGAAAGTGTTGTTCTCCAGTATGCTTGGATGAGGTGGGTGAAGCAACGTTGTTGGGACCAGAGTTGGTAAGTATGACTACGGAAAAGATTCAAATGATACGACAACATATAAAAACCTCACAAGAACGACAAAAGAGTTATGCTGATCTTCATCAAAAGGACGTGGAATTCGATATTAGAAATCATGTGTTGTTACGTGTTGCTCCATGGAAAGGAGTTACGAGATTTGGAAAGAGAGAAAAGCTCAATCCTCGATTCATTGTCCCATTTTTAATCTTCGATCGAGTAGGAATTGTGGCGTATAGACTCGCTTTACCACCAAGTATGTCTTCTGTTCATAACATTTTTCATATATCCATGTTACGTAAATATGTGGAAGACCCGAACCACATTATTGAGTTAGAACCGGACAAAATAGCGAAAGATTTGACGTATGAAGAGGTTCCTGTTCAAATCTTGGATAAGAAGGAACAATTCTACGCTCCAAGGTTATACCTCAAGTCAAAGTTTTGTCGAGAAACCACGATGTTGAGGAAATGACATGGGAGTTAGAATCCGAAATGAAATCAAGATATCCTTACCTTTTTGACATACCAGGTATGTACCCTAATTTCGAGGGCGAAATTTCATAAGAAGGGGAGGTTGTAAGACCCCAACTTTTTAATAAAGATGATTTTTCTATAAATATCATTTTTAAATATTATGGAATGAATTTGATATAATATTATAGTTGTGGGTAATATTTATAAATTTTACAAAGTACGCAAATTTTTATATAATACTCGATTTATTGGGAAATATTCGTTTTAATAGGGAATATTCGTACGACGACACAATCATTGGTGGACCCCACAACCGAATTATTGTCGGATTGAGAAAACGACAAAAATATTTTATGAAAATAACGATGAAAGTTTTACAGTTTAAACTGTTGAACTACTCGGTAGTAAAAGTACAGTAATACGCGTGGTTGCATAGTAGCACACGGTATTAATTATTGATGCTTACGTGAGAAGTCACTCAATTTTGTTCAATTATTACTTCAGTAATTGTTGCATAGTATCTCACGTTATTTGATTCAATTATTGTCGATATTTTATATATTATTAAATCAATAATTGAGATGACAGAGTTATTAATATTATTATTTGCAATATTAACGATGTCTAGAAGTTATGCCAAGGAGAGGTTTGGTCACCTAATTGTGCGCCAATAGGGAGAAATCCTTATTGGAAAGCCCCCTCTTTCCTGGGAACGACCTGGTCGATTAATATTGTGAATTATAATAATAATGATAAATGTTGTTAGATATATTGAGGTATCTTTTTATGAAGTCACGGAAGTTTATATATATATATATATATATATATATATATATATATATATATAAATTTTGTTTTATTAGTATTATTAATGTAATAAAATAGAAAAACTTTTTATATAAAACAGAATACTTTTATAAAGTTATTTGTTTTATTAAACAATAATTAGAATATATTATATTCTATTATGCATAGTGTTTTGCATAGTAAAATCTTTTTATATAAAACAAAATACCTTTATAAAGTTATTTGTTTTATTAGACAATAATTAGAATATATTATATTTTATTATGCATAGTGTTTGCATAGTGCCTGCATAGTGTTTGCATTGTAAAATATTTTTATATAAAATAGAATATTTTTATAAAGTTTTTTTTTATTTGATTATAAGTAGAATATATTATATTTTATTGCATAGTGCAGCATAGTATCCTTTCTATTTTCCTATAAATAGGATGCTTAGTTAGAATTGAAAACCACACCGTAAGTTCGAGAATTCTTACATAATCTTGAGCGTATTTCTTTAGAGTTTTAAGAAGCTTTGAGCGTAGTGCAAGTTTTCTTCAAGAATATCCTCGCCCTACCAGTCGGAATACTCTTCTTTTACGGTAAGGGTATTATTTCTTTCTTTCATCTTCATGAAGAGAACCTAATTAATTATATTATACTTATTTTGGAGGCGTCACAGTCTTAATACGCCAACCTAATTAAAATGGCAGTTACAAAACTAATGTATATATTATAATTATATTATACTTATTATTTTATTTATTTTATTTTATTTCAAAAAATTAGAAATTCAAAAGCCATAAGGCTTTGTTTGACAAAATCCTTTAATTTTTACAGAATTAATATATTAAGCCTTGTTTGGCAAAAACTAATTTAAATCCTTTTTTAATTTATTTTACTAAACACTTTAGTTTATAATTAAAATCACATACTATTTATTTGGATTTTCATATCCAACATTAACCCATTAAATTAATCACATACTATATTTTAATTAAATATAGCCTTTAGCAAATATCACCAAATTATAATTTTCATTATAACTTTATTTAATAATTTAATATACCATCTAAATTATTAAATCAACACAACAATATAATACCTCATGTTATAATACAAACCTCTAAATTATAAATTAATTAATATAAACCTCTAAATTATAAATTAATTTAATTTAAAAAATTCTCTAATAAATTTTGATTCACAACCATCACATCAAATAAATATTTATTTTATTCAATAAATATTTAATATTACACTTTGAACTTTTGGATCGTTACAATGTTTCCATATCTTAAGCGCGAAAATGACTGCTGTCAACTCTAGATCATGAGTAGGATAATTCCTTTCATATTCTTTGAGTTGTCATGATGCATAGGCTGTGACTTTCCCATGTTACATGAGAACACATCCTAACACTATGTCTGAAGCATCATTGTATATGACAAATCCCTCCGAACCAGATGTTATTGTCAGAATATATGCTTAAATGAGTCTCCTCTTGAGTTAACAGAGTAGCGATTCTAGAAAACCCTTACACGAATCTCCGATAATAACCTGTTAAGCCCAGAAAGCTACGTACTTCGGTTACTGACTTAGGTTGCTCCCAGCTTTGAATTGCTTCAATCTTTGCTGGGTCAACAGATATTTCATGATTCAATATCACATGCCCAATGAATGCTACTTCCTCAAGTCAGAACTCGTATTTCTCCAACTTGGCATATAGCTTATTTTCACGAAGCTTTTGGAGTATCTGCCTCAAGTGTTGCTCATGATCTTTACGGCTTTTGGAGTAAATGAGGATGCCATCAATAAAGACAACCACAAAATGATCCAAATATTCCTTGAATACTCGGTTCATCATATCGATGAAGGAAACAGGAGCATTAGTCAATCCAAAAGACATGATTAGGAATTCATAATTCTCGTAATGAGTTCTGAAAGTAGTCTTTGGAATGTCATCAGTTTTAATCTTTAACTAATGATATTCGGAATGAAGATCGATCTTTGAAAAGAATTTGGTGCCTTACAACTGGTCAAACAGGTCATCAATACGAGGTAACGGGTGCCTATTTTTTATGGTGACATGATTCAACTCCCGATAATTATTATAAAGTCGCATACTCCCATCTTTCTTCTTTACGAACAGAACAGAAGCACACCAAGGAGACGTACTAGGATGAATGAAACCGATATCTAATAATTCCTGTAGTTAGGTTTTTAACTCCTGAAGTTCAATAGGAGCCATTCGATATAGATCTTTGGAAATGGGTTTTGTACCGGGTTCAAGGTCAATACAAAACTTTATTTCACACTCTGGGGGTAGGCCAGGAAGTTCTTCAGGGAATACGTCAGGAAATTTATTAACAATAGAAATATCATTCAAATCTGACGTATTTTTGTTTAAATCCGTGACATGGGCTAAGAAAGCTTAACATCCGTTTTTCAATAAACGAATGGCTTTATGGCTTGATATGAGAGTGATTGACTTTAGTGGTTTGGTTGCTTAAATTCGCATAATGGGTTGGTTAGGAATATGAAACCTAACTGTGACACCCCCAAATCTAGGTACTTCATTCCCACAAGATTTGGTTCTCATTATCCATACATTCATACTATCTACCCAAATAAAATAATATTTAAACCATAATCCTCCCTTTAAATAGGGTTACATCATTAAATTTAAAAATATCCCAGGTTGTCTAACCTTTAAACATCATTCAAGTGCGAAAATAAAATTATTACATTACATCATTATTAAAAAGTCTATGACCATCATAATAAATAAAATTACAAGTCTGCGTCACTTGTACATCTTTCCCTTTCCTTTGCTAGTTGAAGGCTCATCTACCTTCTCAACTTTAGTTGCAATGAGTATATAAATATACAAGAGTGAGCAAAATAATTGCTCACTGGATATAACAATGAATCAACATGAGAATAATAATAATAACTTCCAACAATAGGCTTATCAAGACTGAATAGTACTCTAACAATGATAATCAGAAACTGGAATCCAAAATATGGAATATATATATAACTGAGGGTCATAAGACTATGAAATATGTCCACAGTTGCGAGTAATCTTTCAACTTCAACTTTAACAGTCATAAGACTATAAGGACTCCTCGTACTTAAGGGGATCAGCCCTTTGTACAATGTATTGTGCACAAACATTTCAACGCTAAGCGTAAATTATCCCCTATTAATAATAGGGTTGTTCATCTCAGTATTTAGAGTACAAGTCCGTACCAAAGAAAGTTTGGTTTGGATAAGCCTTCAAGGGTAATTTGAAGTTTAACGAACATCAACTGGAGGACTAGTTGAATCAATAGAGTTTGATAACACAATCGTTAATCAATAATAACATAATATGAAACAATGAATACATGTAAGCGAACTAACTATATTTTGAACTTATGCTTAAAAACAACTACAAAGCACAAGTATTGAATGACAATAAGCCTTGCTTGAATAAAACTAAGCTAGGACTATGTATTATTGAATAAACATTAAGTAATAGCAAGCTGAAAATAAAGCTCACTAATGATGAGGATGACTTATGTTAAGTAAATAAACTAAGATAATTCAACATTAGAAATTAGAATTCAATAAAACTGCATTCATAATATCCGAATGATAATAAAGAAACTTTTCTAACAATAAACAAGTTAGAATGCATCAATAAATATTGGAATTCAAACTTGTTCGAATAAAATAAAGTCATAGCTAGCTTGTTTAAATCATTACTAAGACTACAAGAGTTCGCTTAATGAAACATTAAAGTAAGAACTTGCTAAATCAAAAGAATGAAGTTACACAATGTAATAATAGAACTAACTCAACGAAAGTGTAGAGTTAGAAAACTTGCTCAATATAAAAAGAAAAGTTTAGAAACTTGCCTCGAGCTTAAGCTATAAAATTAAACTCACGATCACCTACACATAGGTTTAGAACCATAATACCTATTAGATATGCTAACATACCAAAACATGTACACTTCTATCTAAACTTATCATTGAAGCACAAGTCTTTCATTACCACTTACATTTCAGAAATTCCAAGTGGTATACTTCGCAATACTTATCTAACGTTCATTGTGTATACTAAGTTATCACATAACGCGTTCTCGATTTACTAATTATTTTTGTAACTTTGAACTTACTAACCACAATTCACTATGTTATGTTTACCTTAACATTACACATTTAACATGCTAACATAATTTCAGACCATGTTATGATGTTTTCCCAAGTCTACAGCAGCAGCAGAAGTCAGAATCTCAAACTAGGGTATGGGCGCATAACTCGCTTTACATTACAAAGGCACAGGGATCATTGCAATTGCTAAGACACACCTGACAGATGCGAGAAAGGCTAATGAACAAGAGTAATTTTAGCCCAATAAACACAAATTTCACCCACTAGACAGTAATATCAACATGCACAATTGATACAAAACTATTGTAAACATGTTTGTTAACATTTTTAACCAATTAATTAGAATAATTTAACATCAAGTATACTAGTTTAATTCTTCAAATTTCATATTTTCATACAAAACTCAATTTTCTTGACATTCATCCTAACAATCATCACTGTGAATTCATTACTTGACCTAATCACTCCATTCAAATTACGCTATGCTCGTTTCTTACTGAACTACCATATACAAGCATTAATTTACAGTTTCACATACGAATTGGCCAGTAAAATTGCTACTTTTCCATGAACCATACGAAAAACATATACTATCAAAATTTTCTTCCTACTGTCAACGAATTTAGCATACAGACTTCTTGTTTTAAACATAACTCTAGCATCATAAGCATGTAGCCACAATTATTCAATTATCTAGCAATAATTCGAAGAGTTGAAATTTACAGAACATGCAATTTTTGTCATAAAACCCACACACACACACACACACACACATATATATATATACTAAGGTTGTGAACATACCTTCAATTTGCTAGGATAATTCTTGCTAAACTCACTGAATTTGCTGCAAAAATTCTTAAGATTCTCCCAATTCCTTCACAGCTTCTCTCTCAATTCTCTTTGAAGCTCTCAAACTTAGCCAAAAATCAACTGATATGCGTAATGATATAATACAAAACTGATATAGTCTTAATACTCATAATAAGTAACATCAGTTACTAAGATAATAGTATATATTATAAATATATTATATTTATTATTTTATTTATATTATTTATTTTATTTAAATTCAAAAATTAGAATTTCAAAAGCCATAAGGCTTTGTTTGGCAAAACCCTTTAATTTTAAAGAATTAAAATACTTAAGTCTTGTTTGGCAAAAACTAAATTAAACCCTTTTAATTTATTTTAATAAACACTTTAGTTTATAAATTATAATCACATATTATTTATTTAGATCTACATATCCAATATTAACCAATTAAATTAATCACATACTATATTTTAATTAAATATACCATTTTAGCAAATATTACCAAAATTATAATTTTTATTATAACTTTATTTAATAATTTAATATACCATCTAAATTATTAAATCAAAACAACAGTATAACATCTCATGTTATTTTACAGCTCTCTAAATTATAAATTAATTTAATTTAGAAAAATTCTCTAATACATTTAGATTCATCAACCATCACATTAATAAAATATTTATTTAACAATAAACACCTCAAATAATATTTATATAACTTGATAAATATTTAAATTATAATTTAAAATTTCGGATCGTTACATCCTTCCCTCCTTACAAGGATTCTGTCCCCAGAATCATAATTCAAACAATCAAATCGTCACATTCTCTCCTACTTACAAAGATTATGTCCCCAAAATCGAAGACACGGACTAAACAAATAACTCAGGATAATTCTTCATCATATCAGCTTCGAGTTCCCATGTAGCCTCTTCGACGTTGTGGTTCCTCCATATCACCTTCACAGAAGGTATCACTTTATTCATGAGCACTTGTTCTTTCCTATCGACTATCTAGATAGGAATCTCTTCGTAAGACAAATGTAAGACCCCAACTTTTTATAAATAAAGATTTAATTTCTCTAATTATTATTTTGAAATAGTAAAGGGGTTGATTTGATTAATGTGGTTAGTTATGGGTAAAATGTGCAAATATTTTAAATAAGAAAGTGGTTATAAAATATTCATTATTGTCGGGGAATATTCGTTTGATCGTGGAATATTCTTTCTGTTGGGATATTCGTACGACGGCACAGCCTTCTGTGGGCCCCATAACAGAAAGCGATTGGATGAAGAAAACAACAAGTATACGTTGTTTATAGATAACGGCGTAATTGTTACCGTAATACTGTTGGAATACCCGGTGGTTAAAACACAGTAATACGCGTTGTTGCATAGTAGCACACGATATTACACCAATTATTGATGCTTACGTAAGAAGACACTACTCAATAATTTTTACAGTAATTATTGTTCAATATTTTTTTTATTGATTCAATATTTGTTGCGTTAATATTTTATATTATTTTTGTTTCAATAATTGTCACCACACAGTATTTTCCATTATCAGATCAATAATTCATATTATTTGAATAATATTATTAGATAGAATTATTGGCAATGTCTAGAAAGTTCATCTAAGGAGAGGTTTGGTCACCTAATCAAGGCCAAGAAGGAGAAATCCTTATTGAAAGCCCCTCTTCCTGAGGAGCGGCACGATTGTCAATATTGTGATTACGTAATATTATTTGTGAATAATTAATTATTGATTTATATGATAAGGAAAATATTTATTTTATGTGGATATAGATGGAGAAAATTTTAATGTGACAATTGTTGAAAATTGATATTTTATCTTTTACGATAAAATAATTCATTTAAATATATTATTATATTTTAATAATATAATAATAGTGATATTTTTACAATGAATGTGTGATATATGAATAAATGAGGAAGAGTATTTTTGTTGCAAAAAATGTTTAACACATGTTTTGTGTGTTGATGGACCCCATTTTTGACTTAAATTTGATTATAGTCTGCAAAATCGTCTGTATGTGGATTTTGGTCAATTTTTGTTTGGAATTTGGAAAAACTTTCTTCTGCAAAGTTGAAGAGAATTAAATTTCTTAAGGAATGGACATAAGATTTGAATTTTTATGATAAAGGGCTATTTATTATGAATTATTGAAGTTTCAGAATATTGGGTTTGAATTGATTTTGTTACAAAAAAAAGGTTTAAAACATGTTTTTCATTTTTGGTGGGCCCCACTTGTGTGATAAATGTGTTGAAATCAAATTTCTAATGGTGCGTATGATTTTTTAATAAATATTATTATTTTATTAAATTTTCTGCTTTGGTGTTCTAAGTATTTTCATATAAATATGGTGCTTAGGTTAGAATTGAAAATCACACCAGAAACTGAAGTTTTCTCTCTCTATATTATCGAGCGTATTTTTGTGAGTATTTAGATATCTTAAGTGTTGCTATACGGTGCAAGTTTTCTTCAGCGTTATATCTGATATTTCAGCCAGAAGTACTATTCTTTTGAGGTAAGGGATGTTATTTTTTTATAAATGATATTATTTCTTTCAATATCATTATATATGCCGGAATATTGGTAAGATTTTTCTTGTGAAATTCTTATCTTTTCACGTCGGAGTTACTATTCATGAGTTACTAATCACGAGTTACTATTCATGAGTTACTATTCACGAGTTACTATTCACGAGTACTATTCACGAAGCATGATGATTTTTCTTGTGAAATTTCTACCTTTTAGTGTCGGAGTTACTATTCACGTATACGTCACTATTCACGAATACGACATTATTCACAAAAAAATTAAATTTTCTTCTCTATGTCCAAGATTGTCTGTTATGGTTCATATCTTTGATTGGATCTATGTTTTGATCTTCATTTTTGAATTCTGCTCCACAGTAGTTTATTATGGAGTATTTTTGAACATGGATAAACCGAAGTATGAATCCTTAATTCTTGTCCTTTTATCTCACTAGATTCGTTTTCTTAAAATTATTTTCATCATCCTCAATCCTAATGATGATATTACTGAATATCTTTGGCTTGTAGTGCAAAGATGAATGATTTCATGATGAATATCTTTAGCCCATAGTGCAAAGATGAATAGTTGTTGAGATGAACATAACCGACTAATTAATATCTTTAGCCTGTAGTGCAAAGATGACTATTTAATTCAAGATGTATATTGATTGATGTTACAGGGATAAAATATCGATGATGGACTTTTAAATTCATGGATGATAGTAGATTTCATTCTCTACTTAACTCTTCTAATGAATTGTTGTTTCTGCTGCAGTTGTTGATCTAAAATTTGTTGTTTATTGTATTCTATCAGATTTTTCCCTACTGAAGACTAAGGATAATTTGTTGTACATTATCTTAGTCATAATATTCTTTACTGGGCTAGTTGAGATCACTCTTTTCCTTTTTGTTCCATTTTTCTTCTCAGGAGGCGAGAATATAGCGGGAACTAGTCGGGGTGTGGAGTGATGGTTCAAGATAGTTGTTTTAGTAGTCCTCACTATTTTATAAAATAGTGTATCAATAATGAGGACTTTATTTGAATGTGGATATTGTCTAGAAGATAATATTTGTATTTAAACTCACAGTTTATGTGTTGTCGTATTTTGCACGACAATTGTAATAATGAAGTTGTAGTTGTTTCTATACCATGTATTTGGCGACTCAAAAAAGGGTTGGGTGGATTAGACCTATTTTGGGGGCGTCACAGTTGGTATCAGAGCTTAGGGATATGGTCTCTGGCGGAGATCGGGGAATGGAACTAGGAGGGGAGAGACGAGTAAATCCTTCGCTAGTATGTCCTACCTAAGCTTATTTGTTGGTTGGTCAGAGTATAGGGATATTATGTGGTATGTTAATTTGTTTAATTAACCCTTGTTTTATGGCAGTATTTAAGAATGGCAACTGAGAATATTAACAGTGGAGTAAATGAGACCGTGGAGACACCTTTACTCACCAATCAGGAGAACGTGCAACAGGAAGACAATGTTCCTCCTATAAACAACACCACTGATCAGACGATGAACGACGGGATGTTTAGAAGCTTTTTGCAGTTCATGCAAAATCAGATGAGGGAGACTCGTGTACAAAATACGGGTGGAAATGATAGTAACGCTCGATTTGTCACAGACAAGCAGTTCAAGGAGTTAGGACCACCAGAATTCTGGGGAAAGCCGGATCTGATTAAGGCGGAGATGTGGGTTAAGCAAATTACCAAGATATTTAATGTCTTGGGATGTACGGAGGAACAGAAGGTTCCATTCGCCACCTTTATGTTCTATAATGAGGCAGATTACTAGTGGGAATCTGTGAAGCGTACCCAGCCAGCCACACTCAACATGTCTTGGGAAACATTTTAGAAACTGTTCAATGACAAGTACTTTCCTGAAAGTATTCGTCGTATGAAGGAGGTAGAGTTTATTAGACTAGAACAGAACAACATGACGATGTCCCAGTACGAGGCGAAGTTCGCGGAGTTATCCAGGTTTGCACCTCATTTGGTGGAGAATGAGGAACGAATAACACAAATGTTTCTGCGAGGTTTAAAACCCGACATACGTCAATATCTCATTTCTCATAAATTTTCTCTATATTCAGATGTTGTGAATAAGGCTCAATTATTGGAGCGCGATAATGAGTCAGCTCAACCGAAGAATAATGACCAACAACTCGATGGTAATCGTACCGGTGGCAATGGTCATCAGAAAAATGATAACCGTCGTGGAGGAAATTATCATGCCAAAAATGGTAACCACTTTGGTGGTAATCATGGCCAAAATAATAGAAGAAATAATTCAAGTGGAAATTTCAAGAAGATAAGATTTAACGATGACGGGAAGACGTCGACAACAGCACCAGCACCAGGAACAAATTCTAGGGGAGGAGAACGACCGCCAGTTAGATGCTACAGATGCGGAGAGGAGGGACATATAAGCCCAAACTGTTCACAGCCTTCCAAGGTTTGTTTTAGTTGTGGAAAAGATGGTCATATAGCTCAATTTTATCCTGTAGCAACATCAAGTCCAGCTGGGATGGTGACACCAAAGGCGGATACAGACAAAACAAAGTCGGTGGTTTCAGGAAGAGCGTTTTTCACGACTTCTCAAAAAGCGAGTAACCCAAACGAATTTAGCACGGGTTAGTTAATTATAAATTCTTACGAAGTCTATACCTTATTAGATACCAGTTCTACCCATTCATTTATCTCTCCTGCTTGTGCTCAACGTTTAAACTTGACTCCGGAGAAATTAGACTTTGACCTATCTGTGGAGACTCCGTTAGGAGAAACTTTCGTTACATCCACTATTTATAAATTTTTCTTGATTCAAATTGGTACCCTCACCTGTTGATCCTATCTCTTTAAAGATACTTGCTTTTGATGTGATTTTAGGGATTGATTGGTTAACAACTCATCATACCAAAATTGATTATTTTCGTAAGGTTGTTAGTTTTCATATTCCTAAGCAACCTATTATTCAAATTCAAGCAACCAAACCATTGAAGTCAAACACTTTCATATCAAGCCATAAAGTCATTCGTTTATTGAAAAATGAATGTCAAGATTTCTTAGCCATGTTATGGATTTAAATAAAAATACGTCAAATTTGAATAATATTTTTGTTGTTAGTGAATTTCCTAACGTATTTCCTGAAGAATCTCCTGGCCTACTCCCAAAGCGTGGTATTGAATTTTGTATTGACTTTGAACCTGGTACAAAACTCATTTCTAAAATATCATATCGAATGGCTCCTATTGAACTTCAGGAGTTAAAAATTCAACTATAGAATTTGGTACCCTAACCTCTATCTGGTGACTTCCTTTGTGGAATGCACTGAAGCCAGACTCTCCGTAGGGGATGCCATATTCATCCGGTATTAAAGTGATAGGTGCCATTGTGACGTGCTATCCAAGATTGGGATATGAGTCACAGTTGAGAGCAACCTAAGTCAGTAATCGAAATACGTAGCTTTCTAGGCTTAGCTGGTTACTATCAAAGATTCGTGGAAGGATTTCTCGAATTGCTACTCCATTAACTCAGCTAACTCGTAGAGATACAAAATTCGAATAGAGCAAGGAATGTGGGAAGAGCTTCAAAGAACTCAAGAGGAGACTCATTTTGGCACATGTTCTGACCATACCATCCTGGAAAGGCGAACGTGGTAGCTGACGTGTTGAGTAGAAAATCGTATGTGGTTACAAGTGCGATGTTTTTAACACAAAGACCCATTTCGTATGACTTACAAATGATAGAGATAGAGTTAAAGACTTTAGGGATCACGTGATGATATACAAGTAGAATCGACTTTAATCTATAAAGTTAAAACCGCTCAAGCTACATACCGGAGCTGATGAATATAAAGAAGAAGGTGCAAGAAGGCATTATTCTAGAAGTAAGAGTTTATGAAGAGAAGAAATCTCAACCTTTGATTTATTAGTTCATTTGAAATCCTCGATCGAATAGGAACTGTGGCCTATAGACTCACTTTACCGCCAAGTATGTCGCGTGTTTATAACGTTTTTCACGTATCGATGTTACGTAAATATGTGGACGACTCGAACCACATTATTGAGTTAGAACAAGACGAGATTACCGAAGATTTAACGTACGAGGAGGTACCTGTCAAGATCTTGGATATAAAGGAACATGTCCTACGCACAAAGGTCATACCACAAGTCAAAGTTTTGTGGAGGAACCATGCTATTGAAGAAATGACCTGGGAGTTGGAATCAAAAATGAAAGAGAGGTATCCTCACCTTTTCGAAACACCAGGTACGTACGTCAATGTCGAGGATGAAATTTCATAAGGAATGGAGGTTGTAAGACCCCAACTTTTTATAAATAAAGATTTAATTTCTCTAATTATTATTTTGAAATAGTAAATGGGTTGATTTGATTAATGTGGTTAGTTTTGGGTAAAATGCGCAAATATTTTAAATAAGCAAGTGGTTATAAAATATTCCTTATTGTTGAGGAATATTCGTTTGGTCGTGGAATATTCTTGTTGTAGGGGAATATTCGTACGACGGCGCAACCTTGTGTGGGCTCCATAACGAAAAGCAATTGGATGAAGAAAATGACAAGTATAAGTTGTTTATAGATAACGGCGTAATTGTTACCGTAATACTGTTGGAATACCCCGTGGTTAAAACACGATGTCTACGCGTTGTTACACAAGAAGACACAAATATTGCACCAATTATTGATTCTTATGTAAGAAGACACTACTCAATAATTTTTACAGTAATTACTGTTCAATATTTTATTTTATTGATTCAATAATTACTGCGTTGATATTTTATATTATTGTTGTTTCAATAATTGTCACCACACAGTATTTTCCATTATCAGATCAATAATTCATATTATTTGAATAATATTATTAGATAGCATTATTGGCAATGTCTAGAAAGTTCTGTCTAAGGAGAGGTTTGGTCACCTAATTGCGCGCCAACAAGGAGAAATCCATATTGGAAAGCCCCCCTCTTTCTTGGGAACGACCTGGTTGTTAGTATTATGATTCTGTAATATTATTTGTGAATGATTAATTATTGATTTATATGATAAGGAAAATATTTATTTTATGTGGATATAGATGGAGAAAATTTTTAATATGACAATTGTTGAAAATTGATATTTTATCTTTTCTGATAAAATAATTCATTTAAATATATTATTATATTTTAATAATATAATAATGGTGGTATTTTTACAATGAATGTGTGCTATGTGAATAAATGAGGAATAGTATTTTTATTGCAAAAAATGTTTAACACATGTTTTGTGTATTGATGGACCCCATTTTTGACTGAAATTCTATTATAGTCTGCAAAATCGTCCGTATGTGGATTTTGGTTAATTTTTGTTTGGAATTTGAAAAAACTTTCTTCTGCAAAGTTGTAGATAATTAAATTTCCTATGGAATGGACATAAGATTTGAATTTTCTGATAAAAGGGCTATTGATTATGAATTATTGAAGTTCTAGAATATTGGGTCTGAATTGATTTTGTTACAAAAAAGGTTTAAAACATGTTTTTCATTTTTGGTGGGCCCCACTTGTGTGGTAAATGTGTTGAAATCGAATTTCTAATGGTGCGTATGATTTTTTAATAAATATTATTATTTTATTAAATTTTCTACTTTGATGTTCTAAGCATTTTTCTATAAATAGGGTGCTTAGGTTAGAATTGAAAATCACACCAGAAACTGAAGTTTTCTCTCTCTATATTATCGAGCATATTTTTGTGAGTATTTGGATATCTTGAGCGTTGCTATACGGTGCAAGTTTCCTTCAGCATTATATCTGATAGCCAAAAGTACTATTCTTTTGAGGTAATGGATGTTATTTTTTTTATAAATGATATTATTTCTTTCAATATCATTATGCCTGAATATTGGTAAGATTTTTCTTGTGAAATTCTTATCTTTTCATGTCGGGATTACTATTCATGAGTTACTATTCACGAGTTACTATTCATGAGTTACTATTCATGAGTTACTATTCATGAGTACTATTCACGAAGTATGATGATTTTTCTTGTGAAATTTCTACCTTTTAGTGTCGGAGTTACTATTCACGTATACGGTACTATTCACGTATACAGCACTATTCACGAATACGACATTATTCACAAAAAAAATAAATTTTCTTTTTTGTGTCCAAGACTGTCTGTTATGGTTCCTATCTTTGATTGGATCTATGTTTTGATCTTCATTTTTGAATTCTGCTCCACAATAGTTTATTATGGAGTATTTTTGAAGATGGATAAACCAAAGTACGAATCCTTGGATTCGTTTTCTTAAAATTATTTTTCATCATCCTCAGTCCTAAATGATGATATTACTGAATATCTTTGGCCTGTAGTGCAAAGATGAATGATTTCATGATGAATATCTTTGGCCCGTCGTGCAAAGATGAACAGGTGTTGAGATGAACATGACCGACTGATTAATATCTTTGGCCTGTAGTGCAAAGATGACTATTTGATTCAAGATGTATATTGATTGATGTTACAGGGATAAAATATTGATAATGAACTTTTAAATTCATAGGTGATAGTAGATTTCATTCTCAACTTAACTCTTCTAATGAATTATTATTTTCGCTGCAGTTGTTGATCTAAAATTTGTTGTCGATTGTATTCTATCAGATTTTTCCCTGTTGAAAACTAAGGATAATTTGTTGTACATTATCTTAGTCATAATATTCTTTACTGGGCTAGTTGAGCTCAACCTTCTCCTTTTTGCTCCATTTTTCTTCTCAGGAGGCGAGAATATAGCGGGAACTAGTCGGGGTGTGGAGTGATGGTTCAAGATAGTTGTTTTAGTAGTCCTCACTATATTGTAAAATAGTGTATCAATAATGAGGACTTTATTTGAGTGTGGATATTGTCCAGAAGACAATATTTGTATTTAAACTCACAATTTATGTGTTGTCGTATTTTGCACAACAATTGTAATAATGAAGTTGTAGTTGTTTCTGTACCATGTATTTGGAGACTCAGAATAGGTTGGGTAGATTGGAACTATTATGGGGGCATCACGACAAATCTTTATTGAACTGCAATGGTTCATACTTGATCACATGCTTGTAATCGGGTTTATACGGTCATAACACCGACACATGAAAAACGTTGGGCACATGCTCTAATTCTGGAGGTAAAGCTACCTCATAAGCCACCTCTCCCACTCTGCGTAGAATTTCGAAAGGTTCAATAAAACTTGGGCTGAGCTTTCCTTTCTTTCCAAAATGAATTTTCCCCTTCCAAGGAGAAATCTTTCAGGAACACAAAATTTCCTGCTTCAAATTCACGACTCTGCCTGTGTTGATTAGCATACTTTTTTGTCGATCTTGGCGACTACCTACCGCTTTGCTCGATGAGTTTGACAACTTCAGCCGGTCTCATTGCCGATTCCTGGGCCTAAAAGTTAACGTTCTCCAACTTCATCCCAGCATAGTGGAGTTATGCATTTCCTGCCGTATAACGCCTCGTACTGTGGCATACCAATGCTTGCGTGGTAACTATTGTTGTATGCAAATTCCACCAACGGTAGATGATCATCCCAGTTTCCTTTGAAATCCATGATGCATGCTCTAAGCATATCTTCTAACGTCTGGATCGTTCGTTCGCTTTGCCCATCTATTTGTAGATGATATGTTGTGCTCGTCTTTAGTTGCGTTCCCATGCATTCTTGAAGTTTCTTCCAAAAATTTGAAGTGAACCTCAGATCTCTGTCTGATACAATTGACACTGGAACTCCATGTCTTGAGACGATCTCCTTAACGTATAGCTTCGCCAGCTGATCAAGATTAAATCTAATCTTTATTGTCAAAAAGTGTGCAAATTTTGTCAATCTGTCTAGTACCACCCATATCGCATCGTATCCTTTCTGAGTCGTTGGAAGACCTACCACAAAATCCATTGTGATATGCTCCCACTTCTATTTTGGTATTTCCAACGGTTTAAGTAATCCGCTTGGTCGTTGATGTTCGGACTTCACTTTCTGACATGTCAAGCACTTTGCAACGCATTCTGCAACATCTCTTTTCATGTTCGGCCACCAAAAATGATGTCGTAAATCTTGATACATTTTCGTACTTCCCAGATGAATCGAATATCTTGAGCTATATGTTTCCATCAAGATGTCTTCTTTAATATCCTATACTGCTGGAACCCAAATTCGTCCCTCAAATCTTAACATTCCCTCAGTATCGACCTTATACTTTGGTTCTTTACCCTCGACTACACTTTGCTTTATTTTCTTGCATTCTTCATCTTGTAGTTGTGCGTTCTTCACTTTGTCCACCAAATTCGGACTAGCTTCTATCTGGAACAATTTTTCATCATTTGATTTCCAGCTCTAACCTTGTCATTGTTGTAATAAGCTCCTCCTTATCTGTTAACAACATCTACTTTTCTCTGCCTTTCCTACTCAAGGCATCTGCAACCACATTAGCTTTGCCCGGATGATAAATGATCTCACAATAGTAATCCTTTATCAATTCCATCCATCTCCTTTGCCGCATGTTCAGGTCTTTCTGCGTGAAAATATACTTCAAATTTTTATGGTCTGTGTAGATCTCACATTCCTCTCTGTAGAGATAGTGTTTCCATATCTTCAGTGCAAATACAACCGCCGCTAACTCTAAATCATGAGTCGGATACCCTTCCTCATATTCTTTCAATTTCCTTGATGCATATGCAATAACCTTGTCGTTTTGCATAAAGACGCATCCTAAAACCTTGTGTGAAGCATCACTATACACCACAAAATTTCCTGTATTATTTGGTAATGATAGCACAGGTGCCACACTTAACTTCTTTTTCAGTTCTTGAAAACTTCCCTCACACTTTTCCGTCCAAACAAACTTTACAGATTTTCTCGTCAAATTTGTCAACGGAGTGGCAATCTTGGAAAAATCCTGGATAAATCGTCTATAATAACCTGCCAATCCCAAGAAACTTATGACTTCTGATGGAGTTCTTGGTTGTTCCCAATTTATCACAGCTTCGACTTTTGATGGATCCACCGAAATCCCATCCCTATCAATTACATGCCCAAGAAATTGTACACGTTCCAGCAAAAATTCACATTTAGAAAATTTCGCGTACAACTTTTTCTTTCTTAATGTCTCCAACGTCAGACGTAAGTGTTCCACGTGTTCCTCTTGAGTTTTAGGGTACACCAGAATATCATCGATAAATACCACCACAAACTTGTCTAAAAATTGTTTAAACACCCTGTTCATCAAATCCATGAACGCTGCAGGGGTGTTTGTCAAACCAAATGACATCACTAAAAATTTGTAATGTCCATACCGAGTTCGGAATGTCGTCTTCGGTACATCCTCCTTCCTTACTTTCAATTGGTGATATCCACTTCTCAAATCTATTTTCGAGAAATATCTAGCACCCTTCAATTGATCAAACTAGTCATCTATTCTTGGCAATGGATATTTGTTCTTAATAGTGACTTTTTTCAATTCCCTATAATCAATGCAAAGACGCATTGACCCATCCTTCTTCTTCACGAATAACACCGGGGCTCCCCATGGTGACACACTCGGCTGAATGTACTTCTTGTCTAACAGTTCTTGCAGTTGCACCATTAGTTCTTTCATCTCCACCGGAGCTATTCTGTATGGGGCCTTCGATATAGGATCGGTTCCTGGCACTAAGTCGATCACGAACTCGATTTCTCGTTCAGGCAGAAGGCCTGGTAAATCCTCCAGTAACACGTCCACGAACTCCCTAACCACTGATATTTCCTCCAATTTCACACCCTTCTCCTTTTGAGTATCGACTATGTAGGCTAAGTACCCTACACAACCTTTACTCAATAACTTCTTGGCTTGCATCATCGTCGGACATTTCATTTGTCTAGGTGATTTGCTAGCATGAAAAACTACCTTTGACGGAGTCATAAGGTTTCTACACTTCTTTTGGCAATCAATTATCGCTCCATAATTGAATAGCCGATTCATTCCCAAAAAAACATCAAACTCTCTGTGTTTTATCGGGATTAAATCTACTTTCATGACATTCCCCTTAATATTCATCTTACAGTTCTTGTATACGAACCTAACAGGAATCACTTCCCTATTCACAATTTCCTTGTACACGACATCTTTTGATTGCACCGCGTCCTGCACCATCATGTTGAAGGTTCTGGCTGTGGGCTTATTTGTTGATGTTGGTCCTGCAATAGCCAGCGCACCTCCACTAGCATTTCCCTTGCTCCCATTTGCCTCACCAGATCTCTTCTTAGGGCATTCACGCGTAAAGTGATCCTTGGACCCGCACGTGAAGCAAACGTTCTTCTTAGGTTGAGTGCAATTTGGGGCGATGTGACCCTCCTAGCCACAATTGAAGCATACTAGTTTCCCCATCAAGCACACACCCTTGTGAAACTTCCCGCACATAGCACATGCTTCGAACTTCTTATTTTGCTGATTTCTTTGCTGATTTCCAGCTCCCCCATTCACATTCCACTTCATCTTCAAATTGTTGTTCCCATTTCCACCATTACCACCACCACCACCATTCTAAGCTTCACCTTCACTCTTCTTCTTTCTCTGCTCTTGGTTATGTTTTGTTACTACCTCACCTCCACTTTCAGCAAGAATTTCCTTTTCCATTACCGCTGCAAACGTCTTTAGTTGGAACAAGGAGACCCTACTGTACAGTCAAGGCTTCAGTCCTTATTCAAATCTCTTCACCTTGCGTTCGTATATGTTGACTTGATATGGCGCAAACCTCGCTAACTCGTTGAATCTTGTCGCATACTCAGACACCAACATCGTTCCCTGCTTCACTTCCAAAAACTGTACTTCTAGTTGACTCTTTGAACTTTCTGGGAAATAGGTCTCAAAGAACATCTCCTTAAACCTTTCCTAAGTCATAATCCCTTGACCTCCTCGGGTTTTATTGGCCTACCACCAATAACTAGCCTCTGCTTTCAACATAAATGTTGCAAAAGCAGTCTTCTACTCCTCCCCTACTCTCGCAACATCGAACACTTTCACCATCTCCATGACCCAGGTCTGTGCCTCAACCAGGTTCATGGTTCCACGGAATTCTGGTGGTCCAACCGCCTTAAAGTCCTTAAACAATGTACCTTGATTCTGAGGTTGATTCTGCAAAGCACCCGTAAGTAACGTCACTAGCTGCTGAACTGGGTTACCTTCCCCATTGTTGTTATTGTTTTCCTCAGTGGTTCTCTGTCGTGGTGGTTGACGTCTTGGAGGCATTTTCTGTTAAAAATACACCCATTAGATTCTATTCAACCTTTTAAGTATTATATACTTAAGTTGCACATCATAAGCGTTTATCATATAACACATAACACTTTGAATAAAACAATAACTTTTATTCATTCATCATCTTTTAAAAACATCAAAACAATAGCATCACTGCTATTTACACTACTTTCCTGAACTTTAACGGTTGCAGGACAACATCATCATCATCATCTATCCCATTGGTTATATCATACCCGGGATTTACATTTAATTTATTTTCTAATCATATATCAATAACATTCTCTATAATGTCCTACTAAGATACTGCGTAGCCTTACGACTCTCTTCTTCCATAATTCGAGTTATTGTTTGGCGATCTAATATGTATGATGGCAGCGTCTCGAACTGAATCGGATAACCCATGACTCGATCTTGAGCTCGATTGATCACGGTGTTGAATACGTTGTTCATCTCTTCCATCTTCATCCTCTTTGCTTGTGCGTCTCTCTCTGCCATTCCGGCTCGTTGATAAGCTTTATTGTATGCATCTTCAGCCCTTTCCCTCTTAGTAGATTCATCTATCAACTTGTTCTTCAACTCCGCAATCTCTGCTATCATACGCTCGTTCTCTCCTTCGGTGTGAACCAGCTTCTCTTCAATGTTGTTCAACCGTTCCTCTCGATGCTGGATCTCATCGTCCTTCTGTGCCATCGAGGTCTGTTGTTCAGCTACTATCTCCTGTAACTCCTCGACGGTGTCTTGAAGTTCCACATTGCAGTCAAACACCTCGTCGTTGTGACACCCTCAAATCCAGGTACTTCATTCCCACAGGATTTGGTGCTCACTTACCAAAAACTATTACATCTAACCACCCATAATAAAGAATAAGGACATAGTTAAAATAACTTAAACAATAATCTCTCCCATTAAAGGGTTACATCATCATCTCAAATTAAATCCCAAGTAATCTAACCTTAAAATTATTACATCAGTTTGCGGAATACATCATAAAATAAAACAAGTCTTGAAACATAATTCATTAAAATAAAATTCTCATAAGTCCTCATCATTTGGACATCTTGCCCTTGCCTTTGCTAGTCGATGGCTCATCAACTTTCTCCACTTTAGCTGCAGTGTTAATTGCAAGAGTGAGCAAACAAATGCTCACTAATATAGAACGTAGCAAAGATAATAACATGAGAGTGAACAACGAAAGCTGAACAATAAGGAACTTGTTCCACAAATCAAAATAGAAAACAAGTTTGAACTTTAATTATCTGAGGGTCTTAAGACCACGAACTATGTCCCTGGTACTTAGGTATTATTACCTAACCTTAACAATCATTTAGACTATACGGACCCTTCTTAACGTACTTAGGGAGATCAACCCTTTGTACCATGTATTGTGCACAAACATCTAAACGTTACACGTACAAAATCCCCTATGTTAGGGTTGTTCGTCTTAGTTTGGATTTAGAATTCCGCACTAAAGAAAGTTTAGTTTGGAACTATCTTACCAGTGTTTCTAGAATTTTAGAACACTATTCGATTTACATCAGTAAAGGTTGAACACAAGAATTTATAACTGAACAAGACTATCAAAGTCAAAGATCCGATATCAATAATAGATACAATTGAATTACATGATATACATACAAAATGCTATAACCAAAAGAGTTAGAACAATCTCATTTGAATCGATGTATTAGAACAATATGTGCTTTGAATAATAATTAGAAAAGTAAAACTCACTCGATATAACGAATTAGGTTATAAGAGCTTGTACAAACATATTCAAGATAGATTAAGTTTGCTCAATTTAAGAACTAGAACAATAATATTATAGGAATGGAAACTTGCATTCAATATGAAAAGAATGAAGTTAGAAAGCTTGCTCAATTGTAAAGAGATAAGGTTTAGTACTTGCACAATTATAAAAGTAGGGTTAGAGAACTTGCCTTGATTGTAAGCTACACAAATGAAAATAATCTCTAATTATCCTACACATATATCAATGAAATCGCAACAACCATTAATCGCATGAATATTAACTTTAGGGTTTAAACCATCATTTAAGTCACAACCCTAACTTATCACCTAACCACGTAAGCTAACATACTTAACGCTTCTAAAATTACACATTGATCAACATAACTTAATCGTTCAACTCTATCTTTCGAAAACATCTCATTTGGTTTCATTTATAACTCAATTAACAATCACTTCAAAATCTTTTATACTTTGTATTATAACACATGACAATCTGCTATTATAGTTTATATCATGCCTCAACATCAATAACATGCTTACAATACTAATATAAGTCCATTGTGCCTGACCTTCAAACAAACAGACCTCACTGTCCCAGTTCAGGGTGTGGCGCAGCTGCGCCACACTTAGGCTTGGGACCGGCGCAGCTACACCGTTTTTTGCCTTGGCACCGGCGCAGCTGCGCCGGTGTTCAGACAGACGCAGAGAAGGCAGTGAACAGTTGTCGTTTTTAGCCCAACAAGCACAAATTTCACCCATCAAACGGTGATAACAACATGTAAAATAAATATTCAACTAACAAAAACATGATTGCTAACATATTCAACCACTTAATGCAATTTAACAACAATTAGAACTATTTTAATTTCTCAATTTTCATGTTTTTCATATTAAACTCCATTTTTTACAGTCTATCCCAAAAATCATCACTGCGAATTCGTTATTTGGTCAAATCATTCCATTCAAATTGCATTATGTTCGTATTTCAATGAACTACAATATACAAGCGTTAATTTACAGTTTAACATAAGAATTGGCCATCAAAATTAATACTTTTCCATGAACCATATGAAACACATATACTGTCAAAATTTTCTTCTTACTGTCAACGAATTTAGCATACAAACTTATAATTTCAAACATCAACTTTAGCATTATACCACATATCCACCATAATTTAGTTACAAAATAATTTTGAAAGAATTGCAATTCACAGAACATAACAAATTTGACGTAATTCTATATATATATATATATATATATATATATATATATATATATATATATATATACACAGGGTTAGATAGAATACCTTGAATATGCTCAATAATCCTTGCTAACCACAAGAATCGCTTAGGTTTTCACTTAATCTCTCTCTCTCTCTCTCTCAACTCTTGCTTTTTCTCCTTAGCCAAATATGAGAATAAGAAGAACCTGACGCTAACCTTAGGAATAATATGCATGAAACTCATAAGTGAAACCCACGTCGTCTATCAGTTAAAAAAATAATGGGCCTTCATCCGTTAAGTTAGACCAAAGGCTATAAGGCCTTGTTTGGCTACCACAATATTCCCAAACTAGTTTATTATTATATTATTTATATTGTATAGTTACTTGTGTCACACTTTAATTTAGTTAATTAATTTAAATAACTTAGCTTAGTTAATCTCAATAGCTTATAATAATAAAAATCTTATTATCATTAATAAATAATTATATATCTAATTTAATTAATAAATTAGACACATCATTATATTTAATTTATTTATTTCCATTAAATTAAACAATTCATTTAATTTAATTATTTTCTTATATATTAAGCAATTGATTTAATTTAATTATTTCCTTAAATTAAATCCTTCAGATAAAATTATCAATACTCAATTTAATTAACATTAATCAATTTAGCTACTAAATTAACTCATGACAATTCATCAAATATTTATTTTCCTCAATAAATGAATTATTTTAAATATTTATTTAATTTCATAAATATTTAAATTAAATTACAAATTTGTCGATCGTTACAATCGTACATAAGGGCAGTTATCGACTTAAGTGGAATCTCTTCCTCCTCGTCCTCCTTATCCCCCGACTGTGGCAGCTCAAGAGGGTCCTCCTCATCTCTCTCTATCTCATCCTCCTCATCAGGTACTCTTTCTTGCTCAACTACTATGACCGACAGAACTGTTTCCCGTGGCAGTAGTTGTTCCCAAATCACCTAAATATCTCGAGGCTCCTCTTCAATAGCCAGACTGGAGCCTCCTATATTACCCATCCTGTCAACAAAATTTTAAGTTTTAATTACTAATCATTACTACTCGACACTCACAAGCACATAAGTTATAATCACATAAGCACATAAGTATTTTATTACTTCCGCTTTCCTAAAACTCGATAAGAGTTTATCGTCACTATTTTTTCAAAGGTTACTTCCTAAGGCTTTTCCCCCACCTAAGGTTCATAACCTAAAGTTTTGATACCAACCTGTGACACCCCCAAATCTAGGTACTTCATTCCCACAAGATTTGATGCTCATTATCCATACATTCATACTATCTACACAAATAAAATAATATTTAAAGCATAATCATCCCTTTAAATAGGGTTACATCATTAAATTCAAAAATATCCCAGGTTGTCTAACCTTTAAACATTATTCAAGTGCGGAAATAAAATTATGACTTTACATCATTATTAAAAAGTCTATGACCATCACAATAAACAAAATTACAAGTCTGCGTCACTTGTACATTTTTCCCTTTCCTTTGTTAGTTGAAGGCTCATCTACCTTCTCAACTTTAGCTGCAATGAGTATATAAATATGCAAGAGTGAACAAAACAATTGCTCACTGGATATAACAATGAATCAACGGGAGAATAATAATAATAACTGCCAATAATAGGCTCATCAAGACTGAATAGTAATCTAACAATGATAATCAGAAACTGGAATCCAAAATATGGAATATATATAACTGAGGGTCATAAGACTATGAAATATGTCCACGATTATGAGTAATCTTTCAACTCCAACTTTAATAAATCATAAGACTATAAGGACTCCTCGTCACTTAGGGGATCGACCCTTTGTACAATGTATTGTGCACAAACATTTCAACGCTTAAGCTTAAATTATCCCCATTAATAATAGGGTTGTTCATCTCAGTATTTAGAGTACAAGTCCGTACCAAAGAAAGTTTGGTTTGGATAAGCTTTCAAGGGTAATTTGAAGTTTAACGAACATCAACTATAGGACTAGTTGAATCAATAGAGTTTAATAACACAATCGTTGATCAATAATAACATAATATGAAACAATGAATACATGTAAGCGAACTAACTATATTTTGAACTTATGCTTAGAAACAACTACAAAGCATAAGTATTGAATGACAATAACCCTTGCTTTAATAAAAGTAAGCTAGGACTATGTATTATTGAATAAACATTAAGTAATAGCAAGCTGAAAATAAAGCTCACTAATGATGAGGATGACTTATGTTAAGTAAATAAACTAAGATAATTCAACATAAGAAATTAGAATTCATTAAAACTACATTCATAACATCCGAATGACAATAAAGAAACTTGTCTAACAATAAATAAGTTAGAATGCATCAAAAAATATTGGAATTCAAACTTGTTCGAATAAAATAAAGTCATAGCTAGCTTGTTCAAATCATGACTAAGACTTCAAGAGTTCGCTTAATGAAACTTTAAAGTAAGAACTTGCTAAATCAAAAGAATGAAGTTACACAATGTAATAATAGAACTAAATCAATGAAAGTGTAGAGTTAGAAAACTTGCTCAATATAAAAAGAAAATTTTAGAAACTTTCCTCGAGCGTAAGCTATAAAATTAAACTCACGATCACCTACACATAGGTTTAGAACCACAATACCTATTAGATATGTTAACATACCAAAACATGTACACTTCTATCTAAACTTATCATTGAAGCATAAGTCTTTCATTTCCACTTACATTTCAGAAATTCCAAGTGTTATACTTCGCAACACTTATCTAAAGTTCATTGTGTATACTAAGTTATCACATAACGCGTTCTCGATTTACTAATCATATTTGCAACTTTGAACTTACTAACCACAATTCACTATGTTATGTTAACCTTAACATTACACATTTAACATGCTAACATAATTTCAGACAATGTTATAATGCTTTCCCAAGTCTCTGCGATGAGCGAGAAGTCGAAATCTCAAACCGGTGTATGCGCGCAATTTGCACCATACAAAGGCACAGGATTGGTGCAATATACATTTTTTTGCCTTAACCCAAGGCAAATTGGGCCATGGTGTACGATGCAGACGAGAGAAGGCTACTAAACAAGAGTCTTTTAGCCAAACAAGCACAAATACCACCCAATAGACAGTAATATCAACATGCACAATTGATACAAAACTATTGTAAACATATTTGTTAACATTTTTAACCAATTAGAACAATTTAACATCAAGTATACTAGTTTAATTCTTCAAATTTCACATTTTTATACAAAACTCAATTTTCTTGACATTCATCCTAACAATCATCACTGTGAATTCATTACTTGACCAAATCACTCCATTCAAATTACGATATGCTCGTTTCTTAATGAACTACCATATACAAGCGTCAATTTACAGTTTCACATACGAATTGGCCACTAAAATTGTTCCTTTTCCATGAACCATACAAAAAACATATACTGTCAAAATTTTCTTCCTACTGTTAATGAATTTAGCATACAAACTTCTTGTTTTAAACATAACTCTAGCATCATAAGCATGTAGCCACAATTATTCAATTATCTAGCAATAATTCGAAGAGATGAAATTTACAGAACATGCAATTTTTGCCGTAAAACCCATATATATATATATATATATAATACTAAGGTTATGAGCATACCTTCAATTTGCTAGGATAATTCTTGCTAAACTCACTGAATTTGCTACAAAAATTCTTAAGATTCTCCCAATTCCCTCACAACTTCTCTCTCAATTCTCTCTGAAGCTCTCAAACTTAGCCAAAAATCAACTGACATGTGTAATGATATAATACAAAACTGATATAGTCTTAATACTCATAATAAGTAACATCAGTTACTAAGATAAACGTATATATTATAAATATATTATATTTATTATTTTATTTATATTATTTATTTTATTTAATTTCTAAAATTAGAATTTCAAAAGCCATAAGGATTTGTTTGGCAAAACCCTTTAATTTTAAAGAATCAAAATACTTAAGCCTTGTTTGGCAAAAACTAAATTAAACCTTTTAATTTATTTTAATAAACACTTTAGTTTATAAATTATAATCACATATTATTTATTTGGATCTCCATATCCAATATTAACTAATTAAATTAATCATATACTATATTTTAATTAAATATACCATTTTAGCAAATATTACCAAAATTATAATTTTCATTATAACTCTATTTAATAATTTAATATACCATCTAAATTATTATATCAAAATAACAAGATAACATCTCATGTTATTTTACAAACTCTCTAAATTATAAATTAATTTAATTTAGAAAATTCTCTAATAAATTTAGATTCAACAACCATCACATCAATAAAATATTTATTTAACAATAAACACCTCAAATAATATTTATATAACTCAATAAATATTTAAATTAAAATTTGAAATTTCGGATCGTTACACTAACAACCTTACGAAAATAATCAATTTTAGCATGATGAGTAGTTAACCAATCAATCCCTAAAATCATATCAAATACAAGTATTTTCAAAGAGATAAGATCGATAAGTAATGTGAGGGTACCGATTTGAATCAAATAAGATTTATAAAAAGATGATATAATGAAGGTTTCTCCCAACGAAGTTTCAACAGATAAGTCAAAGTCTAATTTCTCCGGAGTTAAATTTAAACATTGAGCACAAGTAGGAGAAATAAAAGTGGGTAGAACCAGTATCAAATAAGGTATAGACTTCGCAAGAGTTTATGATTAGCTTACCTGTGATAACCTCGTTCGGGATCCTCGCTTTTTGGGAGGTCGCGATAAACGCTCTCCCTTAAACTATCGACTTTGACTTGTCTGGGACGGCATTTGGTGTCTCCATCCCAACTGGACTTGTCTTGACTACACGACAAAATTGAAGCAAAGTGGCCTTCTCTTTTGTAATTGTATCACACTTTGGATTGTTGCGAACAATTTGGACTGATGTGTCCCTCCCCTCCGCATTTGTAACATACGACCGGTGGTAGTTCTCCTTCCTTAACAACGGGTGCTGGTGCTAACGTCTTTCCATCATTATTGAATCTCCTCTTCTTGAAATTTCCACTTCTATTATCTTGGCCATGATTGCCACCGAAGTGGTTACTATTTTTGTCATGTTAATTTCCTCCATGTTTGTTGTCACCGCTTTGATGACAGCGACCACTGGTATTATCATTTTGCCGGCTGCTATCTCTTGGTTGCGTTAACTCATTATCGTGCTCCAATAACTGAGCCCTATTCACAACATCTAAATACAAGCAAAGTTTGTGAGAAATGAGGTATTGACGTATTTCGAGCTTCAACCCTCTTAGAAATATTCACATTATACACTCCTCATTATCTACCAAATGGGATTCAAACCAGGATAACTCTGCAAATTTAGCCTCGTATTGCGACATGTCATATTGTTTTGCTCTCCCTTGATGAATTCTACATACCTCCTTCATGTGCGAATACTTTCGGGAAAGTACTTGTCGTTGAATAATTCTTGGAACTTCTCCCAAGACATCTTTATTGAGGCAAGCTGAGTACGTTTTACATATTCCCACCAATGAACTGTTAGGTTTGTAATATTCATGTGCGCAATCAAATTGCATAAAAGTGCGAAAGCGTGTAAAAATCAGAGTTTAAAAATTTACAAACCATATACCCGGATCACCCTTTATGCACAATTATTAATTAAACGAAAAGATAAAGAATAAATCATACCCTTGAAGATCGAGCTTCCTCAGGTACAAGTTCACCTCCAAATCCTTTCGCGTTCAATCTTGAATCCACCGGGTTTGGTTTCTTCCTTTGATCAACGTTAGCCACTCAAATGTTTGGCCTCTAGAGGTGATCCACCAAGGAAGAAGAAAATTCAAGAAGAAGGGTGGTTGGCTAAACCCTAGTTTTTCTATCTCTCTATAGAAAAGGGTACTCTCCAACAAATTGAAATTATTACGTATGTTGAAAAATCAACAACTCCCCACCCATAATAAGACTCCTCTTATTAATAGATGTGGGCAACCCACCTTAACAATTAAGAAATTGGGTTTTATTTAATTAATTAAATTCTTTTAATTAATTAAGCTCCCTAATCTTATTAGGGATAATTAATTAAACTCCTTTAACTAATTTTCCTTCCTAATCCAATTAGGAATAAATGAGAGTACTTATATTAAATTAATTCCTAAACTCTTTTAGAAATTAAAATAATAATAATTGTAATAATATTAATAAGACTCCTCTTATTAATTTATATTTAATATTTCTAAAATATTAAATAATAAATATTAAGCTATTTAATTTATTCTATCACCATAGATTAAATTAAATATACATAACATATTATTACGATTATGCCATTAACTTTTTAAATAATTATTCTTCCTTTTATGGTGTGACCCTTTAGGTTCTCCATATTAAACCTGTTGTGAATAAATCAATTAGAACAATTCTAATCTTATTTAAATAAATAAATTAAATAATTAATTTATTTAAATAAATAATATTTATTCTACAATAGGGATAAGCCTCCTAAATGATCAACGACTTTCCGGATAATATAGATTTCAACATTAATCATAAAAGAACCTTTGAGTAAATAGTTACCGTGACAATTCAATCCTTCCACCATACTGATGTCCCAATTAAATATAAGACATGGAATTACCACAAGTCTTATTTTATTTAATTATATGTATTTCGACTCATAAATGCACAACTCCAAATAATGCAAATTAGAAACTCCTTTCTAATTTCATTCTCGCTTGCCAAGGACTCTTTGGGTTGTCATTTATCGAATCACATAGACATTTCTCTTCTTTTATTAGAAGTGGTAGATTCTTTATTGATCATACATTATCTCCATGTACAACTTATTATACCCAAGCATACCTTTGATATACCCTAAGGGTCTTAAGGAATAAGTCAAAGTATAACTCATTATACACAAGATACTATGATGATCTCAAGTCCAAGGATCATTTGTACTACTATCACTACAAGAATTCCTATTGACAGGCAAATAAAACTCCATTAGGTATTCCTTAGCGAGCCACGTTCGAAGAACTTATTCTCTAATAAGCACCTACATACTTGCTTTAGTGTCTCACACAAATGATCATGAGATCAATCATCCTCATCCAATGAAAGCAAGCAACGTATGTACCAATCTATCCGGATTCACTAATCCCCAATTTAGTAATCCAATGATTGGGAACTATTTTAGTTTTAAGCTTTCTAAGAATTTAGATCTCATTAGAATGATCATCATCATTATTCTAAAAGCATTGCTTAAAACTATGGGTTTATCACATATTATAAAACAGCATCATGTAGATAATTAAAAGCCTTTAATAAATTAATACTTTTTATTAATAAATGAATAAGATTGTTACAAAGTATATGCTTTATCATCAAACATGATTGGCTTGTGTGCATACTACTTTCATGAACTGCCTCTCCTCGCAACATGAAGGTGGCAAAGGGAACCTTTTGCTCCTTGGAGCATCCCAAGACATCAAGTATCTTGGTGATCTGTTTAATTCACGTCTCTGCCTTAAGTGGCTCTGGCTTTCCCAAAAACTCTGGTGGGCCCAGCTCTTTGAACTGCTTAGCAGTGACCAACCATGAGTTGGCAGTGTTTCCACCTGTATTTTGCACAGGAGTCTTTCTCGCCTGATGTTGCATGAATTGCAGAAAGCCTCTGAACATCCCATCGTTCATCATTTGGTCGGTGTTATTATTTACCTGAGGATTATTGCCTTCCTGATGCACATTATCCTGGTTATTGATCGACGTTAACTCAACGGTCTCACGTGTTCCATTGCTTATCTCAACATTTTCAGATGTCATTTTCAAACACTGCCACAAATAAGGGTTAATTGACATGCCACATATTATCCCTATATTCTGACCGACCAATTAAATAACAATTAAGCTTAGGTAGGTCATACTAGCGAAGGATTTACCCGTCTCTCCCCTACTAGTTCTAGCCTCACATCTTAGCTAGAGATCATATCCCTAAGCTCTGATACCAACTGTGACGCCCCCGAAATAGATATACACAACCCATTCTGAGTTGCCAAATATATGGTACAGAATTTAAATATAAAAACGTAGCTGAGAGTTTTAACACAAATATTGTCTCATAGACAATATCCAAGCTCGAATAGAGTTCTCATTACAATCATTATCGCACTATTTTATAGAATAGTGAGGACTACTACAACCACCATCTCGGACCATCACTCCATTCCCCGACTAGTACCGGCTACGTTCTCATTTCCTGAAGAGAACAATGAAAGAAAAAGGGTGAGCTCAACTAGCCCAGTTAGAAATATTATGACTAAGATAATGTAGAATAAATTATCGTTAGCCTTCATCAGTGTTAAACTGATAGGATACAATAAACAACAAGTTTAACTACAGCGGAATAAACAATCCATTAGAAGAGTCAAGTAGAGCATGATATCTACTATCTTCTATGATTTAAAAGTTCATCATCAATATTTTATCACCGAGACTCAGCTCAATAAATAATCCACATTACTGAATTATCCATGCACTACGGGCTAATGATATTCTTTATTATCACCAATAGTCATGATTATACCGATACATAGTCATAATCATACCAATCAACAATCCATCTATGCACTACAGGCCAAAGATGACATTCATCGCAATATAAGCATGAGGATGATGACAATGATATAAGCATCAATCAAACGAAATTAAGGATAAATATTAAAGATTTTTAATTTATCCAAAGTTTAAAAATGTCCAAATTGTCAACATGACAATTACTTTGTGGAGTAAAATTCAACAATAATATTCATGTATCAAAAATAATTTGGACATAAAAGGAATTAATTTTTTGGGTGAATAGTACCTAGGTGAATAGTACTTCATGAATAGTAGCCTGTGAATAGTACCCCGGCATGAAAAGATTAAATTTTAACAATAATATTCAGAAAAATATCTTTGTGAAACGATACTAGATGAAGCACAAATTTTAAGGATATTCTACCAATTTCAAGGAGTATAGAAACAATACTTAACAAAATGAGTGTAGAATTCGGAATCTGAAACGATATAATATTACTTAAATACTACATAGTATGGAAGAAAATATTATTTCTTACGAATATTGAACAAAAATAATATCCCTTAACTTAAAAGGAGAGTATTTCTTACTGGTAGGGCGGAAATATTCTTGAAGAAAACTTATACTGTTTTCTACACTCAAAGCTTTCTCAACTCAAAAGAAATATGCTCAATATTATAGAAGATTAATTCTCTAATTCTGGTGTGATTTTCATTTCTAAACTAAGCATCCTATTTATAGGAGAATGGCATGATACTATTTAGGAAAATAATCACGGACAACATAGGAAAAGAAAATTCACGGGCGCAATTCATCAGCACACATTTGAGTCCACCAATGAGAGAGTGCCCTCCTGAAGATGTAACTAGATAAGTGGGAGATTTAGACCAATGATGGGGCGCCCTCTTTTGAAGGTAATTGAGTTTGGGAGATATGGACCAATAAGGGGGCGCCCTCATTCATAAGGCAGTGAACAGTAGTTGCATTATTTGAAATGTAAGACCCTAACTTTTATGAATAAAGAATAATTTTCTCTAAATATCTTTTTGATTATTAAGATGTGGAATTGATATAATGTTATAGTTATGAGTAATATTTATAAATTTTGCAAAGAAAGGAAGTTGTTATAAAATATTCGATTGGTCGGGGAATATTCGTTTTATCAGGGAATATTCATACGACCGCACAACCATTGGTGGACCCCATAACGGAATTATTGTTGGAGTTAGAAAATGACAGAAATAACTTTTTATAAAAATAATGGCAAAAGTTTTATCGTTAACTGTTGAAATACCTGGTGATAAAAGTATAGTAATACGCGTGGTTACATAGTAGTATACGGTATTGTACAGTATCTTTGATTATTGAAGCTTGTGAGAAGTCACTCAATTTTATTCAATTATTATCACAGTAATTGCTCCATAGTATCTCACGTTATTGATTCAATTATTGTCACAATATTTTATATTATTAAATCAATAATTAAGACGACAAAGTTATTCATATTATTATTTGCATTAGTGACGATGTCTAGAAAGTTCTGTCGAGGAAAGGGGTTTGGTCACCTAATTGCGTACCAATAAGGAGAAATCCTTATTGGAAAGCCCCCTCTTTCTTGGGAATGATCTGGTTGTTAATATTGTGAGTTATAATATGAATGATGAATGTTATTAAAAATGTGTTTTGTGAAGTCAAGTGAATTAAGATAAATAGATGGGATTTTTATGAAGTATTTGTTGTAAATTTTTCTTATTATATGGACTCCCCACTTATACATTTTTTGAAATCGTCGGGAGAAAGTTATCTCAGTTTTGTTTTATATATATATACAAGTTTTGTTTTTTATGTAAAATAAAATATATTATATTTTATTGTTCGCATAGTACTGCATAATGTTGCATAGTAGCATAGTGTTGTATAGTAAAATCAATTTTTTTTCAAAAAAAAATCACCCGAACGCCCGTGATTTCATATCTTTGTTCACCCGTGATTTCTAATTCAAATAGTATCCTCTCATTCTCTTATAAATAGGATGCTTAGTTTAGAATTGAAAATCACACCAGAATCAGAGAATTCTTCTTCTATAATATTGAGCGTATTTCTTTTGAGTTTAAGGAAGCTTTGAGCATAGAAAACAGTATAAGTTTTCTTCAAGAATATCCCCACACTACAAGTCATAAATACTCTCCTTTTAAGGTAAGGTATATTATTTTTGTTCAATATTCGTAAGAAAATAATATTTTCTTCTATACTCTATAATATGTAAGTAATATTATTTCGTTTTAGATTCTGAATTCTACACTCATTTTGTTAAAGTATTGCTTCTATACTCCATGAAATTAGTAGAATATCCTTGAAATTTTCGCTTCATCTAGTATCTTTTCACGGAAATATTATTCTGAACATTTTTGATAATTTTTAAGCTTTACATGTCGGGGTACTATTCCCAAATTACTATTCATGGGGTACTATTCACTCGGGTACTATCCACCCGGGGTAATATTCATGACAAAAATTAATTTCTTTTTTGTTCAAATCATTTGTGATACAATATTATTCTTGAATTTTACTCCACAAAGCAGTATCATGTTGACAATTTGGACATTATTGAATTCTGGATAAATTAAATTATAAATCTTTAAAATTTATCCTTTACTTTCATTTAATTGAATTCTTATATCATTGTCATCATCATCATGCTTATATTGTGATGAAAGTCATCTTTGACCCGTAGTGCATAAATAGACTATTGATTGGTATGATTATGACTATGTATCGGTATAATCATGACCATTGGTGATAATAACAAATATCCTTATCCCGTAGTGCATGGATGATTCGTAGATGTGATGATAATGAATATCCTTGGCCCGTAGTGCATGGACAATTCAGTGATGTGGATTATTTATTGAGCTGAGTCTCAGCGATAAAATTGATGATGAACTTTTAAATCATAGAAGATAGTAGATATCATGCTCTACTTGACTCTTCTAATGGATTGTTTATTTCGCTGTAGTTAAACTTGTTGTCTATTGTATTCTATCAGTTTAACACTGTTGAATGCTAACAATAATTTATTATGCACTATCTTAGTCATAATATTTCTTATTGGGCTAGTTGAGCTCAACCTTTGCTTTCATTGTTCTCTTCATGAAACGAGAATATAGCTGGGACTTGTCGGGGAACATAGTGATGGTCGGAGATGGTGGCTATAGTAGTCCTCACTATTCTATGAAATAGTTTGATAATAATTGTAATGAGGACATTACTTGAGTTTGGATATTGTCTACGAGACAAAATTCGTGTTAAAACTCTCAGCTATGATTTGTCGTATTTACACGATAGTTGTATAATTAAGTTTGTATTTGAATTCTGTACCATGTATTTGGCGACTCAGAATAAGTTATGTATACATATTTTGGGGGCGTCACATGAAAAGTTGACCAATAATATCCTAACATACAGAAGAATGAACAAACACAAATTTAAAAGGATAATTGAACAAACATCTTCCACTCATCAATTATTATTCTTATCTTTAATCAAAACGATCTTTATTCATCATTAATATTATAACTCACAATATTAACAACCAGATCATTCCCAGGAAAGATGGAGCTTTTTGATAAGGATTTATCCCTATTGGTGCGCAATTAGGTGACCAAACCCCTTTCCTCGACATAACTTTCTAGACATCGTCAATAATGCAAATAATAATATGAATAACTTTGTCGTCTCAATTATTGATTTAATAATATAAAATATTATGCAGATGATACTTGATAAGTAGGTTTTATACCTACTTATTCGGCATCTGTTAATTGAAATAGTTGCTTATATACATATTTCTTAGTTACTTTTCATACATTTTATGTTATTTTGTAGGCTATGACACGGCATTGGCATAAAGAAGCAAGGATAAGCAATTCGGACATCTTTTGGACTAAAATACGCAAGCAAATGCAAGAAGGGAATATTGAAGGACCATTAACACCAAGTTGGATGCATGTTCTTGGCTTGGAACTTGGATTTTATTGTAGATCTACTTCTTAGCTTTTCGGAACTTCTTGAATCATCCCAATCGGAGTTATGATACGAGAGTTAAGGCATTTTTATCAACAAAGATCAAAACTAAGAGTTGTCGTGCTTGCCATTTCCATAGCATCTATTTCAAACCCAATTTTGATCTTTATCCGGGTAGAATCTATCAAATCGCCAAGAATGAAAGTTGTAGATCTCGTCGATATCTTCGTTTTGATAGGTGACAAGCCCCGTAACACCTAGCGGATCAAAAGTTATGCCTGTTTTATCAAAGGACGTTGCAGTAGAAAACAGAGTAGCGCGGACCGCGCTAGGGGCACGCTAGGCCACCAGAAACTCTACTATAGTAGCGCGGGGCGTGTCCAAAATGACCTAGGAATAGCACGGGGCGCGCTAGTCAGCGGAAAAATAGATGAATTATGTTATTTGATGTCCAAATTGAGCTAGAATAGGATTCTTAGTTGCCTAACTTCCTAGGATATCCATTAGAACTATAAATACTTAATTTTAACTTGGATTGGGAGGCTAGTTCGAAGACTCCATAAAAATCCCTCTTGGGATAGATTTCTATTAACTTATTCTTTACTTTCTTTCTTAGATTAGGAACCCTATATTAGATTAGAATTGGAGATTGAAGCAACTTTGAGACCATTGAAGATCAAGAGCAGGAGTTTGAGGAAGATGGAGATTTGCTGACAACAGATTCAATTCTTTTCTTTAATCTTATTCTTATCTTTTAATGTGTATTCAAGTGTGTATTCCTAGTTTTAATTCAATGAACTAATTCTTTGTTTGAGATTATAATGGATCTTATTGTGTAGTTTATTTTAATATGCTTCGATATCAATTACTATGTTCTATTGTGAGAATTGTCTATTGTGGTTTGGACTTAATTGTTTAATTGATTGGCCATCAATTACCGTGATAATCTATATGAACTTGAGAGATGAAGTTTAGATTTAGATCTGATCATGATGGCATGTGTTTGTGATTTCTGCATAGATGGAATTCATAATTCGTGTTTAGGATAGAGATATGCCTTTACGCCATATGTAATCTTATAGAGAACTTGTGCTTTAAATCCTTTTTAATTGTAATTCACATAGAGATATAGTGGATTAATTAATTAGGGTGTCTTGCTTAATTCTATCATCCGTGGATTTAAGTGAGTATGAGTATTATGCATCGAGAGGTGGTTTTATCTGCTTTAGTGTTCTTGATTAACAATTCAGTATAGAGAATAATTGATGAGAAGTGTGTTAACTTAAATGAAGCAATAAGTAAAGTTGTGATCTTAAATCTTCGTAATCTTAATTTAACTAGTGGTAATTAGAATTAGTTTACTTATAAATTGAAATTCATTCGTTTAAATAAGATTGTGTTGGTTATGAGTTAGTATTTGGTGATTTTTATTAAATAATTCTCTGTGGGAACGATACTCAACTTATCACTTTATTACTTGTTGACCACGTATACTTGCGTGTTGTGCGTAACTAGATTTTACCCAATAAGTTTTTGGCGCCGTTGCCGGGGAAAGGCATTTAAATTTATTATTATTATCATCAGTTTTAAGCTATATTGTATGACTTAAACAGATCTAATCTTGTCTCATTTCTATTTTTGTTTTTGTTTTTGTTTTAGGTACTTGTTTATATTTTATGCACACGCGATCATCCAATTCTGAGTTGATACCAGCATAGGACAATATTAACGGGAGGGGTTGGAAAGCGAGAGTGCGTAGAAATTTACAAGCAAAGTTAGAGGGGACTACATCTAATATGGCAAATGGACAAAGAGAAGAGCAAAGAGAGGAGCACAAGGCTTTGAGGGACTATTCCATGCCAAACATTAACGAACTGTAGTCGAGCATAGTCAGACCAGCGATAGCAGCTAACACCTTTGAAATAAAGCCAGGCACTATTCAGATGGTGTAGAATTCAGTATAGTTTGGGGGTGCTGCTACAAATGATCCTAATGAACACATGTTGAGTTTCATCGAAATATGTGATACTTTCAGATATAACGGGGTGACGGAGGATGCTATTAGATTAAGAATGTTTTCGTTCTCATTGAAGGATAAAGCGAGAAGTTGGCTTCATTCTTTGCCTTCAGGATCAATTACTACATGGGAGGACCTAGCACAGAAGTTCTTAGCCAAGTTTTTCCCAATGGATAAGACTGCGAAAATGAGGACATCAATCTCTCAGTTCGAGCAACAACAGAGTGAATCCTTATACGAAGCCTGGGAGAGATACAAAGAGACGCTAAGGAAGTGCCCACACCATGGTATGCCAGATTGGATGGTGATCAACCCATTTTACAATGGATTGGGATGGCAGTCGAGACCGATTGTAGATGCAGCTGCAGGAGGAGCGTTATGGGCAAAGAGTTATGAGGAAGCTTATAACCTTATCGAGACTATGGCAGCGAATGACTTTCAAAACCCTACATCCAGGATGCCACAGCCCAAAGTTGCAGGTTTGTTGGAAGTGGATGCTATCACTCAGTTGTCAGCACAGATGGCAGCTAGGGCGAAGAAAATAGATTCATTGACAGAGAGTAAGTCAAAGACAGTTGCCTTTGTATGTGAGATTTGTGCAGGGTCACACTCCACGGATCAATGTACTATCAGCTCGGAGTCGATACAGTATGTGAGTTACTACAGGAAGGATCAAGGCCAATTTCAAAACACATACAACTCCAACAACTGCAACCATCCAAACTTCAGTTGGTCAAATAATCAAGGAAATCAACAAAATCAGTTTCAAATTAATCAACAATTTCAATCCACGGCCATCTCAAATGCGGTTTACACAAGACCACCTTTTCCATCGGAATTTTCTTAACAACAACATCACACTCCAGCTGCACCTCAGCAAGAAAAGAAATCAGAAATGGAGGAGATGATGATGAAGTATATGGTGAATACAGAATTGATGATCAAAAGCCAAGCAGTGGCTATTAAAAATCTTGAAACTCAAATGGGTCAAATGGTGAGCATGTTTAACAACAAACCCTAGGGTTCATTGCCAAGTACTACGGAGGCAAATCCAAGAAGAGAAGGGAAGGAATAGTGTCAGGAGATAACACTTAGGTCCAGGAAACGAGCAGCGGGAAATCCATCAGCGCGTCCCGCGCCGTATTTACAAGGAGAAGTGCTGTGGCGCGAGGAAGAAAATGTGTCTGCTGAGAAAGAAAATAAGGAAGATTACGAAGTTCTGGCGAGAATGAAGGATAAATCAGGTTCAGTTGAGAAGCTCATGAGTAAAACACCACTAGTTCACCCTCCGATTCCGTATCCACAGAGATTGAATAAGTAGAGGGAAGATAAGCAGTTCAGCAAGTTCTTGGAGGTCTTTAAAAAGCTGCAGATTAACATACCTTTTGCTGAGGCATTGGAACAGATGCCGAGTTATGCAAAGTTCATGAAGGGTATATTATCAAGGAAGAGGAGATTAGAAGAGTTTGAGACAGTGGCCTTGACAGAGGAATGCGGTCAAAGGTTTCAAATTGGTATGAAACTACCTCCAAAGCTGAAGGATCCGGAAGTTTCACAATTCCATGCACGATCGGAAAGATGAACTTTAGTAAATGTCTGTGTGATCTTGGGGCAAGTATCAATTTGATGCCCTTGTCAGTATCCAATCAGTTGGGATTGCCGGCTCCAAGGCTGACAAATATTTCTTTATAGTTAGCTGACAGATCCATCACTTATCCATGGGGAATTGTTGAAGATGTATTGGTGAAAGTGGATAAATTCATCTTTCCGGCTGACTTCATCATTTTGGATTACGAGGAAGATAAGAGTATACCAATCATACTGGGGAGACCATTCCTAGCTACAGGAAGGACCTTGATAGACGTTCAGAAAGGGGAACTCACTATGCATGTTCATGATCAAAAGGTTACCTTTAACGTATTCAAGGCAATGAAGTTTCTGATAGATGAAGAGGAACGCTTCAGGGTTGATTTGGTGGACCAGGTCTTGAATGATGAAGTGAAGAGTCTGGTGGGTTATGAACCATTGAGAAGTGTCATTGCTGAAAATTCAGAATTAGAGGATGAGGAATTTGAAGAACTTGTGCAATTTCTTGATACTACTCCACAATTTAGAAAATTCAAAACATATGTGGAGCCATTGAAGAAAACTGGAGAAACGTTAGTAAAATTAAAGCCATCTCTTAAGACACCTCCAGAACTTGAATTGAACCCACTTCCAGATCATCTACTGTATGCATTTTTAAATAAAGATTCAAAGCTACCTGTGATTATTTCTTCTGCACTAACATCTTGTCAGGAAGAAAAACTGCTACGAGTCCTTGGAGAGTTCAAGTCGGCTATTGGATGGACTATAGCAGACATAAAAGAGATCAGCCCTTTGTTTTGGATGCATAAAATCCTGTTGGAAGATGATAGTAAGCCATCGGTAGAGCAACAAAGAAGACTTAATCCAATAATGAAAGAAGTGGTCAAGAAAGAACTATTGAAATGGCTGGATGCAGGTATAATCTATCCGATTTTAGATAGTTCATGGGTGAGCCAAGTCCAATGTGTACTGAAAAAGGGTGGTATGACCGTGGCTTCAAATGAAAATAATGAGTTGATTCCAACACAAACAGTGACGGGGTGGAGAGTCTGCATAGCCTACCACAGGCTCAACATAGCTACACGGAAAGATCACTTCCCGCTGCCATTTATTGATCAGATGTTGGATAGACTGGCGGGTCATGAGTATTATTGCCTTCTGGACGGTTATTCAGGCTATAATCAGATTGTGATAGCTCCAGAAGACCAGGAAAAGACAACCTTCACATGTCCATACGACACTTTTGCTTTCAGAAGGACGTCTTTCGGGTTATGCAATGCTCCAGTCACCTTTCAGAGATGCATGATGGCTATTTTTTCGGATATGATGGAACAGAATGTGGAGGTATTTATGGATGATTTTTCAGTCTTCAGGGACTCGTTTGATTTATGCCTTGAGAATTTGGTGATGGTTTTGAAGAGGTGTGTTGAAATGAATTTAGTACTGAACTGGGAAAAGTGCCATTTTATGGTACAAGAAGGAATTATTATAGGACACAAGGTTTTGAAGAAGGGACTTGAGGTGGATAGGGCTAAGCTAGAAACTATCGAGAACTTGCCACCACCCACTTCAGTAAAAGGTGTTCGCAGTTTCATTGGACATGCAGGCTTCTATCGCAAATTCATCAAGGACTTCTCCAAGATAACTAAACCATTATGCAGTTTATTGGAGAAGGATACACAGTTTAAATTTGATGAGGCTTGCGTGTCGGCATTTGAACACTTAAAGGGAAAATTAACTTCAGCACCAGTTATTACTGCACCAGATTGGGATTTGCCATTTGAGTTGATGTGTGATGTCAGTGATTACGCTGTGGGGACTATTTTGGGGCAGAAAAAGGAGAAAATTTTCATGTGATATACTATGCCAGCAAGACACTTACAGATGCGCAGTTGAACTACACCACCACCAAGAAAGAATTATTGGCAGTTATATACGCTTTTGATAAATTCCGAGCGTTTTTGATTGGTACGAAGGTGATAGTGTACACGGATCACGCGGCAATCCGACACTTAGTGGCAAAGAAGGATGCAAAGCCCCGATTGATCAGATGAATATTATTGTTGCATGAATTTGATTTGGAGATCAAGGACAGAAAGGGCACTGAAAACCAAGTGGCAGACCACTTATCTCGACTAGAGAATCCGGAAAAGGGAGGTAGAGGACAAAGTTGTAATTAATGAATCTTTTCAAGATGAGCAATTGTTTGTGGTGAAAGGGGAAGTGCCATGGTTTGCAGACTACGCGAACTACTTGGTGAGTAAGATGGTACCTTCTGACTTGGTGGGTCATCAAAAGAAAAAATTTCTGCATGATGTTAAATGGTTTATATGGGATGATCCATACTTATTTAAACAATGTGCTGATCAGATGATACGAAGGTGTAACCCATATAGCGAGATCGAGGGGATTCTACAAGATTGTCATTCTTCTTTGTATGGGGTCGCTATGGTGGAGAGCGAACAGCGGCTAGAGTGCTACAAGCAGGATTCTATTGGCCGACAATCTTCAAGGATGCGTACAGTTTCGTCCAAAGATGTGATAGATGTCAAAAACTTGTTGGGTAAAATCTAGTTACGCACAACATGCAAGTATACGTGGTCAACAAGTAATAAAGTGATAAGTTGAGTATCGTTCCCACAGAGAATTATTTAATAAAAATCACCAAATACTAACCCGTAACCAACTCAATCTTATTTAAACGAATGAATTTCAATTTATAGGTAAACTAATTCTAATTACTACTAGTTAAATTAAGATTACAGAGATTTAAGATCACAACTTCACTTATTGCTTCATTTAAGTTAACACACTTCTCATCAATTATTCTCCATCCTGAATTGTTAATCAAGAACACTAAAGCAGATAAAACCACCTCTCGATGCATAATACTCATACTCACTTAAATCCACAGATGATAAAATTAAGCAAGACACCCTAATTAACTAATCCACTATATCTCTATGTGAATTACAATTAAAAAGGATTTAAAGCACAAGTTCTCTATAAGATTACATATGGCGTAAAGGCATATCTTTATCCTAAACACGAATCATGAATTCCATCTATGCAAAAATCATAAACACATGCCATCATTATCAGATCTAAATCTAAACTTCATCTCTCGAGTTCATATAGATTATCACGGTAATTGATGGCCAATCAATTAAATAATTAAGTCCAAACCATAATAGACAATTCTCACAATAGAACATAGTAATTGATAGCGAATCATATTAAAATAAACTACACAATAAGATCAATTGTAATCTCAAACAAAGAACTAGTTCATTGAATTAAAATTAAGAATCCACACTTGAATACACATTAAAAGATAAGAATAAGATTAAAGAAAAGAATTGAATCTGTTGTCAGCAAATCTCCATCTTCCTCAAACTCCTGCTCTTGATCTTCAATGGTCTCAAAGTTGCTTCAATCTCCAATTCTAATCTAATCTAGGGTTCCAAATTTAAGAAAGAAAGTAAAGAATAAGTTAATAGAAATCTATCCCAAGAGGGATTTTTATGGAGTCTTCAAACTAGCCTCCCAATCCAAGTTAAAATTAAGTATTTATAGTTCTAATGGATATCCTAGCAAGTTAGGCAACTAAGAATCCTATTCTAGCTCAATTTGGACATCAAATAACCCAATTCAAATTTTTTTTCTGTACTAACGCTACCATTGGCTTTCTAGGTCATTTTGGCACTCACTACGCTACTATAGCGAGTTTACGGTGGCTAGCGCACACCAGTCTAGTCCACTCTACTCTATTTTATGCTGCAACGTCGTTTGATAAAACAGGCATAACTTTTGATCCGCTAGGAGTTACGGGGCCTGCCACTTATCAAATCGAAGATATCGATGAGATCTACAACTTTCATTCTTAGATAGATTCTGGCCGGATCAAGGTCAAAATTGGGCTTGAAGTAGATGTTGTGTAAATGGCAAGCACGACAACTCTTAATTTTGATCTTTGTTGATAAAAAGGCCATAACTCTCGCATCCGAACTCCGATTGGGATGATTCAAGATGTTCCAGAAAGCTAAGAAGTAGATCTACAATAAAATTCAAGTTCTAAGCCAAGAACATGCTTCCAACTTGGTGTTAAAGTCCTTCAATATTCCCTTCTTGCATTTGCTTGCGTATTTTAGTCCAAAAGATGTCCGAATTGCTTATCCTTGCTTCTTTATGCCAATGCCGTGTCATAGCCTACAAAATAACATAAAATGTATGAAAAGTAACTAAGAAACATGAATATAAGCAACTAATTCAAGTAACAGATACCAGATAAGTAGGTATAAAACCTACTTATCAAATACCCCCAAACTTAAACCTTTGCTTGTCCTCAAGAAAAAACACAAAACAACAATGCTATGTAATGCAACTAATCTACATGTCTACAAATCCAGCAGTAATGACAGAAATAAGTCTATTCAATCGGTCTTAGAGAAATCAACTAAACATGATAAAACATCATATCAAAACAAATCATTAACTTCCCAATCAATCATCAAATCTTAAACAGTTATCACTAATATAGTGTGTGTGTGCTCAACAACAATGCTAACTAATATAATGCTAAATACAACACATAATAAATCTCTTTAAAGGCATCATACAGTGAAAACTCACAAAATTCACGAACAAGCTAGATCCAACTAAAGTCAAACATCCACCAAGTTCAAGAGTCCAATATGGGATACTTATGCTTTACTTTGCATTACGGGGGCTTTTTGCTCTCTTCCCGTTTTATTGTTTTTTTTTAACCATGACTGTGCAATGTCTCATTCCATTAGGCTAACAGTGTTACCCCTTAGCGAGCTTTCGACCAACGACTCCCAGACCATATAAGACCTTAGGGCGCTAGGTGTAAAGACACTCCCTCGGGCGTACTTGCTCAAGTAACAAAGGCCCCGAAACAAGACTAGCCACGATATTTTTTTTCATCATTTTTTTTCCTTTTTTTTAATTTTTTTTGAAGCTTATATATCCCAAATTTTTCACCCAAACATAAGTTTTTGTCTAAATTTAGCCATCTCTGCCTATTCATGTCTTTCATTTATTCAAACTAATATTTTCCTTAAGAAGTCTATTATGTATCAATTTAAACTTAATCGCTCAACAAAGTTGTCTCTAACGTGCTAACCTGATTATACCAGTTTCAAACAGGAAAAGAATCAATTCATAATAAGAAATCACATTAAAGTTCTAATAATCAGTACTATAGTTGTCTACTCAATCCCATTCTCATCATTGGCTAAAATAGACTGTAACTATCAAACAGCTGGACTCATGCAAGATGTACTAAATGCTATATAAACATAGTAAACTAACTACTAATTTTTTTATTTTTTTTATTTTTTTTCAATTTTTTTTTAAAATTTTTTTATTTAAAAAAAACTGAATGCAAAAACTAAATGTAACTATATGAACTACAATGTAAATAATTAACTATATGCAATACGACACTAAAATTCTCCCCAAACTTAAAACAGACATTGTCCTCAATGGCTAAGATAGGAAAAATTAAAAGAGAGGACTTCATTGAAAATACAGCATGTTCCTCCTTGTTTGCTAAGTCTGAAGAATAGGCCAGACACATTGGAATAAATCGGGAACCACACTTGAGTTGGACTTGACTAACATTGGAAATAAACCACTTTTAACGCCTGTGATTTCCGAGCGGCTCGGCCCGCGCTTTATGTATGCCTGAGATGGCGTGCCCCGCGCTATGGGGTCAGTAGGTTCTGGAGTAGTAGCATGCCTCTCGCTGTGTCTATGTGTTAGGTGGCACGGCCCGCGCTATTGGGCCAGTAGCTTGGTGACTCTTTTTTTCTTCCCTTACCTGCGAGCATACCATTATGGAGTCATTATTCGTTAAAAACTAAATATTTGAGCTAGACTATAAACTAAAATATAAAGAATAAATAAGGAAGAAAAGTTTTAGAGCTTGGGTTGCCTCCCAAGTAGCGCTAGTTTTAACGTCGTAATCCCGACTTTGTCTGGTCAGCACTATCCAATTCCTCTTCGATAATTGAGGAACCCTCCATCCATCGCAAATAATGTAACTTTTGTTAGGTTCCCTTTTGTGATGGCTATCGAATTAAAGTCACCTAGCATGCTGTGTTTAAATAAGTTCCCAATTGAGAATGTTGAATAACTAGGTGCTTTGTCATTCGTTGAGTCTATGATTAGATTAGGGCTTTGAGGCTTGTCAAGCACAACAAGCTCTTCTTCTATCTTCTCCTCCTCATCCCACCATGGTTTCACATTTGTACTAGCTCTCATGTGATAAAGAGCATTGTCGACGACATGGCTACCAAGTGGGCATGATTTTGCAAATCTGACTGACTCTTTGATCTTTGGTGGAGACCCATTTAGATCTTCGTCGACCTCTATTTCATTATCCCCACTTGTCTCCATACTTCCAATACCTTGTGGCTCATCCAGTCGCAGATTTGGTTCGGGTTCTCCGTCAATTTCGTCATCCATGTCATAAAGCCATGTGTTTGGAGGAAGGTTGCTTACGGCTTTGGTCATTTGATCTATCTTATTCTGAAGATTCTGAATTGACTTCTCTTGATTAATCATTCTCTCCTCATTTGATGCTATGAATATAGACAACAATTCCTCCAATCTCAAATTATCTGTCTCAGTTTTGGAATCCATGTATTGAGGACCATGAGTTGAAGTGGTGATGATTTGTTCCATCTGGTACTTAAAATTGTGGCTCGACATTTCTTGACTCATCATCCTCTCCTCTTGGTTTGCTATGACCTTTGACAGTAATTCCTCCAACTTTGACTTTTCTTCTTTTAATGGAGGTTGATATGAGAATTCCGGCGTGTATGTTTGATTTGGAGTAGAGTATTGATCTTGATAATTATAGCTCCATGAAGAATCCGGGTGATACCCCCAAACTTGATGATAACTGGGATAAGAATAGTTGTTGGGGTAGTTACCACCATACTGTACCGGCCCAAGACTGATGGTTCATTGATTATTCGGGTGATTGCCAAAACAATAATTGCAAGTAACTGCTATCCTTCGATTACGTTAGGCTGCAACAACGTCCAACCTCCTCGAAAGTGTCTCATGTTGTGCTGATAATGCAGAAAATACATTGAGTCCATCAATCCTCGCTCCCCTTGGTTGAGTCATACTCGAATATGGCCTTTGATAATTGAATCCAGCCATGGTACCTGAAAAGAAAGAAAAATAAGAAGAGAATTAAATAAAAAGAAAAAAAATGTTTAAATATATTAACTAATTCCCCGGTAACTGCGCCAAAAACTTGTTGCCTCCTTTTTAGTTCTAACAAAAGGACTCTAACTTATGCAAGCATACATGGGTCAATAAGTAATACAGAGTAAGTAAAGTATCGATCCACGGAGAAAGGTTTTAAAATTTAATTATTATGCATCAACTATATCACTATTTATATATGCTTAAACGAATTGTTATGATTTTGAATTACTTGAAACTCAACTAATGAGTAGAAGAAGAATATTAATGTAATAAATCAAATTTGGAAATAATGGGATCCTAACTTCATTTAATAATTCATCTAATTACCACCGTCATGCAAGACTATTCACGTATCACAGAAAATTAGCCAAGATCACGAATGTAGACATAACCATTTTTCAATGTATTATGACCTACTTACATAACATCCACATACAATAGACACCATGTAATCATCAATAAAACCAACCTCACTATATTTCTATGTGAAATTGCAGCCATATTGAATTTAAGCACAAGCCCTTATATAACTCACACGGTGAAACAGTATATTTCTATCTGGTTCACGAAATATAAAGCTAAGCAAATCAGCCCCATATACGCATGCTATCATGATTACAACCATACGCGCATGTTATTTTTCGACTCCATACAAGAACATAAAATGAATGGTGATCAATCATTCATGCATCCAAATCAACCATAATAGAAATTTCTGTTGATACACAAACAGTCCAGCAATCAAGCAATCAATTAGACTACATATTAAAATACGTTAGAATCCCATAATGGAGTTTAGTTCATCACTGAATTGAAAGCCATTATGGGATTAAAGCAACACATGGAAAATAACTAAAAACAATTGAGAGAAAAGATAGAATTGATCAAACCCAATTGCTGATTATAATCCAAACGTGATGTTCAAATCCTCAATATTCTCCAGCAACTTAAAAGTAGTTCATAAACAACGATTGAATTCCAAAGAAGAATTATAAAATATTAAGTCTATGCTTGGCTCCACGTTGGAAAACTCTCCAAGCGTAGAACCCTAGTTCTCTATTATGAAAAACTCATAAAAACAGTAGATGATTGCGTCTGGTACCAACCAGAATAGTTTTTTCCAACTCAAACTCTTAAAATTTCAAAAATAAAATAAAGTCAGTAACTACAATCAATAACGCAGCATTACATGTGTGTATAAAATCGGTATGTCCGGTTGATGGCGCAGTAGCGAGTGTCCCAACTTATTCAACTCTCACGCTTCATGTGACTCTCTGCAATCTGCAATCTTGTGTTCAGCTGCTACTTCATGTTGCTCCACTACTTGTTGCTTGTTCCTTCATCATAGTTCAATCCCTTATCTCCACTTGTTCCTCGTGCCATACATCCATTAGCTTCATTTCCTCTAACCAACGCCGAGCTATGCCATTTCTTGCACTTTCACACCAAAGGAGTTCTCAGTATATGCAACGCAAAATAACACAAAATGACACTAAAAACACACTAAAATGTACTTGAGGTGGGCATAATTCTCGTGAATTGATATCCAATAAGTAGGTATAAAACCCACTTATCAATACTGTGACAATAATTGAATCAATAATATGAGAGATACTATGTAGCAATTACTGTGGCAATAATTGAATAAAATTGAGTGACTTCTCACGTAAGCATTAATAATTAAAGATATTGTACAATACCGTGTGCTACTATGCAACCATGTGTATTACTGTACTTTTACCAACGGGTATTTCAACAGTTTAACGGTAAAACTTTTGCGATTATTTTTGTCATTTTCTAACTCTGACAATAATTTTGTTGTGGGGTCCACCAATGATTGTGTTGTCGTATGAATATTCCCTGATAAAATGAATATTCTCCGACCAATCGAATATTTTATGACAACTTGCTTACTTTACAAAATTTGTAAATATTACCCATAACTATAACATTATATCAAATCCACACCTTATTATTCAAAAAACTAATATTTAAAGAAAATTAAATCTTTATTCATAAAAATTGGGGTGTTACAAAAGTTTAAATTGACTTTTGATTGTGAAAATACATGAAGAAACAAAAAAAAGTAAGTTAAACCGATTATTTTGGTTAAAAACGGATTTACAGTAATTTATTTAGCTAAGAATGTCTAAAAAGGAAGAAATAGCAAAAACAATGAATTTAAAGGTTTTAGTTTGGAAGTTTGTGTAGTTATGTTGTTAATAACATGTTAGAAACATTAGTTTATGTTTCTATAAATTTTATGTGAATTATATATACTAAATTTGTTTGTAGAAAGATGTTTTTAGGCCAATTTACCTTTGTTTTGTGTTTTTTGCGAAGTCTGCGTACAACTGTGCCACGGCACCGCAACGCTAGTTCTCAGAAAGCTGGCGTTCTGAATACCACTCAATGCATGTTCACGAGTATAGCACCTTTGCACGGCCTTGATTAGTAAAATGTTAGCGAAGCGTTCTGATACCAACTTGTGCAAAAGATCGGTTCTATGAGTAAGCGAAGCCGCGATTCTAGACCAGTGTCGCAGCGCTGGTTCCTAGTTCAAATGCGGTACTGCATAAATACCGATTAGCGATTTAACCGAGAAATTTAATTTTCAATATACAATTTTATAATTGTTAATATAGTGTGATCTTATGACTATAAAATGTGATTAATCATATTGTGGTGTTGTTATAATACCAAATATAAAAATTATTATTAGTAATTAATGAGTTATGTGATAACTGAAGATTTGTCTTACTCCATTAAAAGTGTGGTTGAATCATGTGGTTAAACCTAATACCAAAGGGTTGTAAATGAAATAGATATTCAGTTATGTACCGTGAACATGTGGTAACTAATTATGTCATGATGACATGTGTATAGGATATTTGGGAATGTGAGTTATAACTGTTTAGCCTACACGCAAGGCAAGTTCCTAAACCTTACTTCTTTACATTGAGCAAGTTCACTAACCCTAATTTTATTTGAGCAAGTTTTTGAACCTTGCCTTCATATTAAGCAAATTCTTGATTCTGTTGAGCAAAGTTTTAATCTTGTTGGAAATTGTAACCTTAGTTTGCCATTTTGTTTAAGCAAGGTGTATTAAATCTTTTCAATGCTTTGAATTTATTCTTAAAGCATGAATTTGTTGCTTTACAATATTCATTTATGGTTCATAACTACTCTATATTACATTATTATTGAACCTTTACATTATTATTGAACTTTTGATTCAACTAATCCTTAGTTGATGTACGTTGAACTCTAAATTACCCTTGAAATTATCCAAACCAAACTTCCTTTGGTGCGAACTCGTATGTTAAACTGAGATGAACAACCCTATTATAGGGGATTAATTACGCGAAAGCATTAAAATGTTTGTGCACAATATATGGTATGAAGGGCTGATCCCCCTAAGTACGAGCAAGAAGGTCCATATAGTCTAAGGACTGTTAAAGGTTCAAGTGAAAATACTTATAACCTGGGACATGGTTCATGGTCTTGTGACCCTCAGATGAATTTCAATATAAGTTCTTGAATATCAATACTATAAAATGTTATTCAAATCAGTTAAACTTATTCATTACTAGTTATTATGTTTTTATTAAGTGAGCATTTGTTTGGCTCACTCTTGAATATATATAACCATCGCAGATGAAGTTGAGAAGGTTGATGAGCCAACCACTAGCAAAGGGAAAGGAAAGATGAACAAGTGTTGAAGACTTGTTAATTTATTAAAATTGTGATTTCAGACTTGGTTCAATTATGTGATGTAATTATTTAATTTTCTGTATTTGATGAATGTTTTAAGGTTAGATAACCTAGGATTTATTGGATTTAATTCTATAACCCTTTAATGGAAAGATTCATTGCTTTAATTTTATTAAATTTGGGTAGTTAGAAATGAATGTTTGGACTGTGAACACTAAATCCTGTGGGAATGAAGTACCTAGATTTGGGGTGTCACAAGTTGGAATCAAAGCTTTAGGTTATGAACCTTAGGTGGGGGAAAACTTATAGGACATTGTAAAGATAGTGGTGATAAACTCTTATTGAGTTTTAAGGAAGAAATAATAAAACACTCTATGTGCTTATGTAGTTGCAACCTATGTGCTTGTGAGTGTCGAGTAGTGTCGGTTAGTAATTAAAAAACTTAAAATTTTGTTGTCAAGATGGCTAATGTGGGAGAATCCAGTCAAGCTAGGGAGAAGGGACCTCAAATGCCTAGAGAGGAGGAGCCTCAAGATGTTTAAGTAGTCTGGGAACAGCTTGTGCCAAGGGAATCGTCTCCGTTGGTTCCAGTTGTTGGATACCTAGAGTTTGAGCATGAGGGATTAGTAAATGATGAGGATGATTTAGAGACGGAGGTACAGATGGATGAAGACCCCATGGATCTAACCACAAATAGATGAGGAGGAGGAAGGGGAAGAGTTTCCACCAAACTATATTGCAACTCATATATATGATGAGGTGTATGATCATAACATTGAGCTTCAGGATAGAGTTAGGGAATTGGAGGAACTAGTAACTGAACATCAGACTTTGATGGCACAGAAGGATGATGAGATTCAAGATCTTGACGAGAGTCTGGGTAATATGGAATGGAAGCTAGTTCACACAGAAGGGGGAAAAGGAGAAGCTGATGAAGGAGGTTGCGAAACTGAAGGATAATATGAAAGAAGAGTCCGCCAAGAGATCAAGAGTTGAAGATGCATACGAGAAAGCTTCCCAGTGTGTAGAGGTAGCAGAGGGAGAGGTATAAGCATAGAAAATCAAGATGGAAGAGATGGACTGTGTTTTTAACATTGTGATAAATCGAGCTCAAGACCGAGTCATGTACTATCCGACTCAGTTCGAGGAGTTGTCGTGGTATATGTTAGATCGTAGAACGATGTTCTGTATCATGGAAGAGGAGCGCTGTAAGGCTGTGCAATGTCTTAGTAGGCTTGAATAGAAAGTGTAATTATTGAATAAGTAATTACATAGTAAATAAGATGTAAATCCCAAGTGTTATATGACCAATGGGATATGATTATGCTATCCTGAAACTTTATTAGTTCAAGAAATTGATGTAAATAGCAGCGATGCTATCATTGTTATGTCTCTAAAAGATTATGAATGAATAAAATGTTAATATTTATTCAAGATATTATGTGTTATGTGATGATCATTTGTGATGTGCAAGTTAAGTAGAAAATACTTAAGAAATTGAATGATGATCTAATAAGTGTGTTTTTAAATAGAAAATGCCTCCAACAAGACGTCAACGAACCCCTGAGAGGTATACTAATAACAACAACGCCAATACTAACCCAGTTTAGAAGTTGGTTACATTACTGATAGGAGCGATGCAGAATCAACTGCAGAACCAAGTTGTGATATTTAAAGATTTTAAGGCGGTTGGACCACCATAATTTCGTGGGTCTATGAATCCAGTTGAGATACATACCTGGATCTTGGAAATAGATAAGGTTTTTGACGTTCCTAGAGTCGGTGAAAACCAGAAGAATGCTTTCGCAACGTTCATGTTGAAAGAAGAAGCCAACTACTGGTGGCAAGCAAATAAAACCCGGGGAGGTCAAGGGGTGATGGAATGGAATAGTTTTAAGGAGATATTTTTTGAAACCTATTTTCCAGAAAGCTAACAGAATCAGATGGAGGTCCAATTTTTAGAATTGCAAGGTGTGATGACAGGGTCAGAGTATTTGGCAAAATTTAATTAGTTAGCAAGGTTTACGCCGTATTAGGTTAACACAGACTAGCGCAAGGAAAGAAGGTTTGAACAGGGACTAAAGCCCTAGTTGTACAACAGAGTTTTTATGTTTCAGTTGAAGACATTTGCGGTAGTACTCGAGAAGGCGATTATCACGGAGGGTGGAAGCGATGCCTTAATAAAATATAATCAAGAACAGAGAAATAAGAAGAATGAGAATGAAGATAAAATTGGTGGTAATAGTGGTGGGAATAATAACCCAAAAAGGAAATGGAATAAGAGTGTAGGTGCTAGAAGTTAGAAGAGTAACCAGTAGAAGAAAAAGATTGAAGCCTGTGCTACTTGTGGTCTGAATCACACTGGTGGATGCTTGAGAGGTAAGCGGGTGTGCTATAACTGTGGCCAAGAGGGTCACATTGCTCTGAATTGCTCTCAACCAAGGAAGAATGCTTGTTTCATATGCGGGTCAAAGGATCATCTAGCTTGTGAGTATCCTAAGAAGACAGCTGGAAGTGCAACTAGAAGCAATGGAGGTGGCAGTGGAGGTACGTTGGCTATTACTAGGCAAACATCGATGAATAGACCCACTGCCAGAACCTTCAACATGACTGTGCAAGATGCAATGCAATAAAAAGATTTGGTGTTAGGATGTTTATGTATTATTTGATTTGGGTGCTACTTGCTCATTTATATCTGATGAATTTGCTAAGAGTTTGGGGTTGCCTAGTGAAGAGTTAAATTTCTCTTTGAATTAGAAATTACGAATAGGGAGATTATTCCTGTTAGATTCGTATATAGGAATTATAGGGTGAATATTAAGGGAAACGTAATGACAGTAGATTTAATCCTGATTAAACTTGGGGAATTTGATGTTATATTGGGAATGGATTGATTATTCAATTATGGAGCAATAATTGATTGCCAAAAGAAATGTGTCAACCTTATGACTCTATCAAAGATAGTTTATTATGGTAGAAAATCGCCTAAAAAAGTGAGTTGTCCGACGATTATGCAAGCTAAGAAGTTATTGAGGCAAGGCTGTGTAAGATATTTAGCTTACATAGTCAATACTCAGAAGAAGGGTGTAAAATTGGAGGAGATACCAGTTGTTAGGGATTTTGTGGACGTATTTTCAGATGATTTCCTAGGACTTCCGCCTGATAGAGAGATTAAGTTTGTTATCAATTTAGCACCAAGGACTGCTCTGATATCGAAGGCTCCATACAGGATGGCTCTGGTAGAGATGAAGGAATTGATGGTGCAACTACAAGAATAACTAGACAAGAAATACATTCAGCCGAGTGTATCGCCATGAGGAGCACCGGTGTTGTTCGTGAAGAAGAAAGATGGGTCGATGCGTCTTTGCATTGATTATAGGGAATTAAACAAAGACATTATTAAGAATAAATATTTATTGCCAAGAATAGATGGATTATTTGATCAACTAAATGGAGCTAAGCACTTCTTAAAGATAGATTTGAGAAGTGGGTATCATCAACTAAAGGTAAGAAAGGAGGATGTACCAAAGACGACATTCAAAACTCGGTATGGACATTACGAGTTTCTGGTAATGTCTTTTGGTTTGACCAATGCCCCTACAGCATTCATGGATTTGATGAACATGGTGGTTAAACCATTCTTAGATAAGTTTGTGGTAGTGTTCATCGATAATATCCTGGTGTACTCCAAAACTCAAGAGGAACACGTAGAGCATTTACGTTTGGCATTAGAGACGTTAAGAAGAGAAAAGTTGTATGCAAAAGTCTCTAAATGTGAATTTTGGTTAGAACGTGTGTAATTTCTTGGGCATGTGATTGACAGAATGGGATTTTAGTGGATCCATCAAAGGTTAAAGATGTAATAAATTGGGAACAACCATGGACACCGTCCGAGGTGAGGAGTTTCTTGGGATTGGCAGGTTACTACAGACGGTTTATTCAAGACTTTTCCAAAATTGCCACTACGTTGACAACTTTGACAAGGAAAGCCGTAAAAAAATTTTGGACAGAGAAGTGTGAAGAGAGTTTCCATAAATTGACAAAGAAGCTAAGCATGACACCTATTTTGTCGTTATCGGATAATACAGGAAATTTTGTGGTGTTTAGTGATGCATCGCATAAAGGACTAGGTTGTGTGCTTATGCAAAATGGCAAAGTCATTGCGTATGCTTCAAGACAACTAAAAGATTATGAGAAAGGATACCCGACTCATGATTTGGAGTTGGTTGTAGTACTGTTTGCTCTGAAGATATGGAGACACTATCTCTACAGGGAGAAATGTGAGATATATATGGACCATAAAAGTCTGAAGTATATTTTCACACAGAAGGATCTAAACATGTCAGAGGCATTGGTTAGAACTGATAAAAGATTATGATTGAGAAATCTTTTATCATCCGGGTAAAGCAAATGTGGTTGCCGATGCCTTGAGTAAAAAGGGTCGAGAGAAGTTGATGTTGTTAACTGCCCAGAAGGAGCTCATTTCAGCTATGGCAAAACTAGAGTTGGAAATAAAATTTTCAGAGAAATCAGATGAAAGATTGTTCCAGATGGAAGCTAGCCCAACTTTAGTGGACAAGGTGAAGAACGCTTAACTATAAGATGAAGGATGCGAAAAAATCAAGAAAAAAGTGTTTGAAAGTAGTGAAGTGAAGTTCAAGATCGATACCGAGGGGTTGCTGAGGTTCGAGGTAAGAATTTGGGTTCCATCAGTACCTAAAATTAAAGATAAAATCTTAATTGAAGCTCATAACTAAAGATATTCAATTCACCTGAGAAGTACGAAGATGTATCAAGATTTACGACAACATTTCTGGTGGCCGAATATGAAAAGAGATGTTGTAGAATGTGTTGCGAAATGCTTGACATGTCAAAGAGTCAAAACTGAGCATCAGAGACTAAGTGGATTACTTCAGCCATTGGAAATAACAGAATGGAAGTGGGAGCATATCAAAATGGATTTTGTGGTAGATCTTCCAATTACTCAGAAAGGGTACGATGCAATATGGGTGATAGTGGACAGGCTGACGAAATCAGCACACTTTTTGCAGATAGATTAGGTTCAATCTTGATCAATTAGAAAAGTTGTACGTCAAGGAGACCATTTCAATACATGGAGTTCCATTGTCAATTGTGTTAGACAAAAATCTGCAATTTATGTTAAACTTTTGGAAGAAACTACAAGAATGCATGGGAACACAGTTGAGAATGAGTACAACGTACCATCCTCAAACAGATGGCCAAAGCAAACAAACAATCCAGACGTTGGAAGATATGCTTAGAGTGTGCATCATGGATTTCAAAGGAAACTGGAATAATCATTTACCATTGTTTGAATTAGCCTACAACAAAAGTTACCACGTGAGCATTGGCATCCCGCCTTACAAAGCATTGTACGGCAGAAAGTATAGAACTCCACTGTGTTGGGATGAAGTTGGTGAACGTCAACTATTAGGACTGGGACTTGTACATCAGACTGCTAAGGTTGTCAAAATCATCAGACTACGATTGGTAGCTGCTCAAGACAGACAGAAGAAATATTCTAATCAACACCAACAAAATTGTGGATTTAACGTTAAAAATTTTCTTTCCTAAAAGTTTCTCCTTGGAAGGGCAAGATTCGATTTAGTAAGAAAGGAAAGCTAAGCCCGAGGTTTATTGGTCCATTTGAGGTGCTGCGAAGAGTAGGCGAAGTGGTTTACGAGGTAGTTCTACCTCCAGAATTAGAACATGTTCATAATATCTTTCATGTTTCAGTGTTCCGACCGTATAAACCCGACTATAAACATGTGATCGAGTACGAACTGTGACGATGTGACCCCCCCAGATCTATACTCCCACGGTATTCGATCTGGTGTTCATAACTAATCAATTAATATAACGCATTCTAATCTATACACCCACGGTATCTGATTCTATGCTTATATCTAATCAAACTACTATACAAATATCATTAGATACAATTCCCATAGATCTGAGGTTCACAGTATCCCATAACAGATAACAATTCCCTTAAGAACTATTGCTGTGTTTGGATACCCTCACTTGGATGTATAGACTGTATCTATGAATATTATCTATTTATCCAAAATTTAGAGTAGTAGTAATAACATGAATAGTCTATATTACCAATACCATCACTTAGATGTATAGTCTATATCATGCGGATTACACTATCGTATCAATAGTACCTATCCATATGAAATCCAGAGTATCAACAACAACATAAACAGTCCATGTTGTCAATACCGTCACTTAGATGTATAGTTCCCAAGGATCTCAAACTAAAATAAAAGTTCTAATTAAATCTATTTATGTAAAGGAAACGCGGTTGCAAAAATAAAGGATGATATATATCATATATTATGGTTCGGTTACATTATTCTTCATAAAGAATTTCTTACTACAAAAGTATTACATTCAGCTAGATAATAATTTAAACTAATCTAAGCATGAACTATTCCCATTGTTTACTCCAGATGTGTCAGGGTTACCATCTAATACTGCAAAGGGAATGATTTGTAAAAGTGAGCTATGACACGCTCAGTACGTTTTATAATTTATAACAATATAGGATTTGAAGAAGTATAGCAGTTCAAAACTTTTCTCAACTAAGTGTTTTTTACTATGTCTAGAATTTTTATATTTCAATCATTTCTGGACTTTTTATATTTCTGTCAGTCACAAAGACTTAGAAAACTTGTTCAGATGTGAGACAGGGGATCAACCTATTCAAAATCCTAGGAGTATGCATCTTATCCTAATCATGCCCACTTGCACTAAGTGTCAAATTTTATTGACACACATTTATCCATTCCGGGATAATATAACTTTGTATAGGATGTCTTACACAACAATTTGTTTTGACACAACAATTTATGCTCAATAAACAATATTATATGAATAAATAATTCATTTCTTAGTTATGCTGAAGTTATAGCTATAACTTTGCAATAATTGGCAATCAAGTTTAGGTTTGGTATAACATATCAAAAGCAAATCAAGATAAGAATCGTGTTCAACGAATAAGCAGGGTTCGAGAAACTTGCGTAAGTAATTAAGGATTACGGTTTACTAAACTTGCAAAATTAATTAAGGTTAGGGAACTTGCCTAAGCGATGATCGATTAGGCAACGCTACTCGATTCGTTTATAAACACCTAAGATGTTCATTCATGTAAGTCTAACACATTAGTATTGATAACAATACTCAAAAACATAAACTATTCATGTTCGGATTAAGTTTAACATGATTTCGGTGCCCTACGTCTTTATCGAATAATTAATAAGTTAATATCACGGTTAAACTTATTTTATAAACTTTATTATATTTTTATATACTTTGTATACCTTTTATAATAATTTCTAGAAGCTTATAATAATTTTTAAATCATCTATTTCTATTTTTAAATAATTAATATTTACTTTGAATATTATAAAATCTTTTTTATTATTTTTAAATAATTTATAACCATTTAATATGATTTTTAAATCGTTAATATCATTTTTAAATAATTATTTATTATTTATAAATGATTATCCTAATTAAATTATTAATAACTTAATTATTAATAATATCTAAACAAATAAAATATTTATTAAATTTATGTAAAAATATTAAAAGTTAATTATTGTAACTTAAAATAATTTTTAAAACTGTTTTTATAATTATTTATTAATTATTTCTAATTTTATTAATTTATTTATTAAATAATTATTTACTCTCTGTCGCTAAAGCCCTATATTGACAGAAAGTGTTGCTATATGTGTTCTTCAATTCTGGGAATCAGTTTGGTTTTGGCTTAGAGGTCACTTTGACCTTAGCCTAATTGTTTATTGTGAATGATTCTGGGTTTATAAGTGTATAGGTGTTATAGTACTCATGTAATAGTACAACATCATACCAATTTCAGGCTCTAACATACATATAAAAAGAAGTTATAGAGGCTCAAAGTCACTGTGAGAGTTGTTCTTGGGTTTCTGGGTAACCCAGAACAATGGTCATGGTCGGTCAACGATCTTGTGGCCTTAATAACTTTCAATCTGTGTGATAGATTTGTATTTTGATTGTTGTAATATGTAGTCTATATACCTAGCTATGTATATGTTACACTAGTTAGGACATAGTAAGTCCCTAAGGTCTAGATTTATGTTGGTCAAAGTGCAACCAAAGGCTGTTCTTCGTGTTCTTCAGCTTTCTGGGTAACCCAGAAAATACAGTCATGCTCGGTCAACAACTTTTGACCATTAATTCTAGTAATCCTATGAATTGATTAAGCGTTTAAGTGTCATAGATATCTAGTATATATATCAGGGTATCAATTCATAACACTTAGACATCCTAACAACAAACAGAAAGCAATTTAAGGGTTGGTCAAAGTAACCGGCTCAACCTGATCTTGAGATTTCTGGGTAACCCAAAAATCAGAACTTCGTGATCGATCAACCACTTTTGACCACATATATCTTGCAATATATGATTCTAATAGACCTGTTTTCTTTTACAAATTAAAGACCTCATGTAATACTACAACTAGCATACAATTAATAGACCTAACTATTAACATACAAGGATCTACAGGCTCTGACATTTGACTGTCAGACCTGTTTTTTTAGAATTTTTAGTTTGCTTAAAACATCAATTTGATACATCTAGATGTTATGTAAACATGTTCTATCGACTTAGCATACTTACTAACATGTTATTACACATATATAAACATCTAAACTACAAATTAAACATAGCATTTAAGATCTAGGTTAAAATTAGGGTTTGCACCTTTTCTTACTTAATTTTGATTTTTGACTTTTGTTTCTGTTCTTGATATCACCAAGACTTGTTTAGGTATGATATAAGAGTATTTAGGCTTAGAAAATTCGTGGGTTTGCACTGATCTAAGGTTGTTATTTATAGAATTTCCAAGCTAGGGTTTTTTGTCATTTTTCACCTCCTTGCCTCTACAAATATCTGATGTTCTGATTCTTGTGCTCTTGGGAGTTACAAGCATGTCATGTGCTCTCTTGGGACTTGGTTTGCTAAGTAATAACCTACTTGTGAGCTAGTTCATCATAATTAGTAGCTTAATTATGTCCTAATCCTATTTAATCTTGATTACAGTTTTGTTTTTTATGTTTAGGGTTGCTTAATGATGTTTATTAGCACCTAATTAAAGTTTAATAATCATGGTTAGGGTTTAGGTTAACATAACTAGGGTTTGGTCTAACTAATTAGGGTTAGGGTTTGTAAATCTAGTGTTAGGGTTTCCTGATTTTGATATTGGGGTTACTAACTTAGAATTTTCATAAATCTAACAAGAAAGACAAAGCGTTTTGTCAGTGTAAGCACGACAAAGCAGCTTGTCAAAATACATATACCGAAAAGTTAATTTTCGGAAGAACAATTTTAAGTACGACGTGTCAAGCACGTCAAATTTCAAACAAAAATTTTATTTGACTTAATTGTTTAACATAATATATAATAACAAAAAACACTTTCAGAACGGAGAGATTTTATTTATAAATACTGAATTTACATAACTGAGTCAAATTAGGGTTTAGGGTTTCACAGACGCCCCAAAAATAGGTCCACACAACCCATTCTGAGTTGCCAAATATACGGTATAGAAATCAAATACAAACTTCATTTATACAACTATTAAACTGTCGTGAATAATACGACAACACATAAGCTGTGAGTTTCAGTACAAATAACAGTACTCACACTCCAAATTAATGATACTCTATATAAAGGTACAGTCGATAACTATTTTAGGAATTAAAATCTTTAGAAAATGCTCAAGGAATCCTTCATACATGGGAGGCCATTCATCTAAGTTATAATAGATATCATAGGTCTTGAGCATTAACCTTGGTTAACCCAATAGACCCCAAAGGAGAAAGAGAATATTATTATCATGTTCATTCCAATGGTGTGTATTTTTGACGCTTTCAAAGTCAGGTTCTCATCACCCAATTTTTGTTCACCAAAATCAATTATTAAGTGACGTATAAAATACGACACACACATCTTAAGTCCTCAATATAATTATATATTGTCATGCTATTTTATAATGTATACAATCAGGAGAGAAATCAGGCATGTATACAAATTTGAAGAAAAATAAAGAGTTTTTAATAAGTAAATAGGAGAGAAAATTCAAACAAGATGCTAATTGCTAAACATTTTGCTACTACCATCATGAAAGTTTTTTATCATACACCATTTATCCAAAAAAAGGGATATTTACCTTGAACCCAAGTGCCCGTACGGCAAAAAACTTTAATAGAGCACATGATACAAGGTTAGATCCACATTTAGGAGATTCAGTATTTCAACAAAAAAATAATTAATAAAGTGATCCCAGATATCGACTTTTCTTCTCTTTTCTTTTTTTATGAGTAAAAATATACTTGATGTCCAAACGGGGACAACACCCATGTTCACTCCCATATACCAAAAAATCATAGGGCCTGCTTATGAAGTACCACAAGCCCTAAACAGAAGAATCACTCAACCAAATAACAGATTAACAGCCATCTTTTTTATAATTTGCAAACCAACTTCAACAATACAAACCTTAAACTTCTCAGCACGTCTGGGAAAGACAACTAACTTAGCCTTGTAAGTCTTCAGGCGCTGCACATTAGTCTGCAGACCCTCCAATGAATGATTCCTGCGGCGATGATCAACTAAAATACCAATGGTTGGGGATAATTTCTTTGGAATACCTGCAGCCTAGTAAATATAAAATCACAATTTATTAAGCTTTCATACAAAACACAAAAGATAATCATATGTAAAAGCTTTATGCTTGACAGTCCTAAACATAATAAAGTACTATTTTCACCAAATGAGAACTTATAAACAAGTCCTGCCAGTATGAAAAAAATAACATTTCAGGTTTAACAATTAACATGAAAGCAATTTATTAATTTTATAGCAACTAGAATTTGCTATTTTGACCAAATGAGAACTTACACACATGTCCTTGACAGCATGAAAATGAACATTTCAGGTTTGCCAACGAACATGATAGCAATTGAGCCACACGTACTAGTATTTCAGTAAATACCTTATTAAGGAGCCAATAGACAAACTGATAAAGAACCAAATGCGGTTGATATTCATATAACTCATTATAAGCTCTTTCTAGCATGGAGTCAAAGTTCATTAACAAAGGAATTTGGCTACCAAAGTTTTGATACTAACAAGTCATGCCTATAGATTTGGCATCTTTACAGGTGGATTTTAAAATGATTAGGTTTGAAAAATTATTTGAAATCAATCTACCAATGTTCAGTAATGTGATTGCACATATTTTTTTAACGAGTATTAGATTGCACATAATACATAAATCTTATAAGAACTGATGTAAAAAAGGATATTTATCATGCCTATATAAACTGTATATCAACATATGAAGAAAAAAATGGCTTTGTTTGGGCCTTTAATTTAAAGGATGAGATGAATAAATAATTATGCCCGACAAATTCTTGACATTAATCTGTTTCTTCTGTCTTTTTTAAGCAATTAGCTTATGTACTGTGTTGTGTAAGCTATGCATCAAGGATTAACAAAGTAACTCACCTTGAGCTCCTCAAGAGAAAATCCTCTGCCAGCATAAGATGAATAAGATGCAATCCTCTACCAAGAGAATCCTTGAAAAACTCCACACTTTGATCATAAGATGCAAACATCCCTATGTTCAGTGACATTGCTCTCACTACAGTAGGGCCAACACCTTTCCACAGCGACAAAACTCCTTCATCTGCAGTAATTCGATAGAGAGCATGGAATGCATTGGTGTAATTGCGACGCTAAGAAACAAGTAAGGTGGCATCAGCCTGCATACGGATTAGTGCTAGATCTACTAGACTACCAACACTAGCTCCAATTGCTCCAGTAGTTAGTCCACATAAAGCTTTCTGACACAAAGGCAGGGGCTTCCCGTCATTGGATTCGATTGCCTTGTTGGTCAAAATTCTGAAGAAAAAAGATGTTCCCATGAACGTGAGAAGTAAATATTATTTTCCAAACTACGTAAGGATTAAGGTTTACGTTTGCAATACAGTTGGATACTATACATAAGCATATAAGTCCAATCTAGAGTTGGTTCAAGAGACTCGCACAAACACATACTTCCAACAGACTGTATTAGGTGCATAAAAAACATCTATATGTGCATATAAAGAATTTAAAATTTAGTAGGATGCACCCAACAAATTGCATTTAAAGAACATAAACCCTTGACGAGACACGAAAAACAAATAGTGTACTCTTGAATATATATATATATATATATATATAGAAATGATCAAGTAAGGGATCCCTTACTTTCTTAAAATGAGGGATTTTTTATTTTTTTTTTGTTTTTTTTTAAAACAACTAAAAAAAAGTTTAATATTTTATGGAACTGAAATTTTTCCATAATACAATGTTTTGGGTGTGTTTTGAATGCCTAAACCAAAAAATGGTGTTACAGTCTGCCCAGACTGTACATACATGTTTTGTTATACGTACCCAAATCACACCCAAAACACTGTATTATGAAAAAAATTCAGTTCCATAAAATATTAAACTTTTTTTTTTAGTTATTTTAAAAAAAAAAGCAAAAAAAAAAATCCCTCATTTTAAGAAAGTAAGGATCCTTACTTCGATCCTCGACCTATATATATATATATATATATATATATATATATATATATATATATATATAATACTCCCTTTTGTCCCCTTACGGTGTCCCCACTGGGATTCACACATTAGAAATTGAAGATATTAGAGTAAAATTTTTGTGCAGAATTTAAAACTGCCCTTTATTATCTCCAAGAAGAAGTGCCCTCTTATAAAGCTTCTCCTTCTTAGCCTTTGCGCGCTGCACCTCAGCCAAAAGAGCCATCCTCCTAGTAGTCTTAGCATATGGGTTCAGCTTCGAAAGAGTGCTCAAATTTTTCAGCGGGTTCTTCTTCATAAGAGCCCTCTTCACCTCCTTTTTAATAGGCCTCACCACACTCTGAACCTCATCTGAATTAATAATACTAGCGAGATCAGTTAGTAGCGGGAGGCCATCGGTGGCCATGTCGTCTGGACGGATTGGGGCCTTCATGACGTCCGATAAAGGGATGGAGTTGGTGGCGGCGGGGCCGTCGATGACCATGTCAGATTCAAGGGTTTGAATCGAAACCAGGGGGAGAGCAACGGCGACAGCCATTTCTGATGGTTGTGGAGGTAGGGAGTGAGAGATAAGAGAGGCTAAGATTTTGGGCTACAAGAGAGTGAAAGCTTAGGTTTAGTATAGGTACATAAAAGAATGATAAAAGAATGGCTAAAATAATCTATTCTGGCATTTTATTTTCTCTTCCACTTCACTTCTGCGTTTTATTTTTTGCTTCGTGTTTTTTACATAGATAATATTTTTTAAAAAAATATTATTTATTTAAAATCAAAAATTGCCCTTATAAATACATAACATTTTTTCATATGTATCTACAACGTTTTGTTAAAAAAAAGTTGTAAAAAAAACACCACAACGTTTTTTATAAAAACGTCATCTTTTAAGTGTTGTCTTTTTATGGTTTTGTACTAGTGTTAATAGATCTTTTACTCAATATCCTTGCCACAAAGGCTAAAGACACTCAATAATCATATCGTCATTTCAAATCAATGAATTATCCATGCACTACGGGCCAATGATATTTTTTAGTATCACTAGTGATCATGATCATGCCAATCAATTGTCTATCTTTGCACTACGGGCCAAAGTTATTCAATTGTCATGATAATACCAATCAATTGTCTATCTTTGCATTACGGGCCAAAGATATTCAATTGTAAAACCAATGATCAACAGTCCATCTTTGCACTACGGCTAAAGACATACAACTGTAAAATCAATAATCAACAGTCCATCTTTGCACTACGGGCCAAAGAGGACTTTCACCATGTGACAACCCAAGAATTTATACAATTTATAAAATCTTAATTGATTTAATAAAGGTTGAGTAATAAGACCTAGACTGTAAATAGTGTATGGATTTTAAAATTTTTGTGAAGGATTTGTATTAATTATAAACTGTAAGTGAATATCTGATAGCAATGTATATGGTTTTGTGTATGTGCTTATATGTGTGTATATGTATTTGTTAAAGGGTCAAGTATTGAGTAGGATAAGTTGTAACATTATCAAACCCTAATGTTATGTTAAGAACATCAATGTGAGTTAAAAAACCCTAACAATTAGTTAAAAACCCTAATTCTAGTTCTAGAAACCTTAATTTCAGTTCTGGGAATCCTAAACCCTAAGCATGAATTTCAAAACCCTAATTTGGGAGCTCAAAAGTTAAGTATAAAACCCTAAGGGGTAATATTTATGAGATATATGTGAAAAGACCAAATTACCCTTCAAATTATAGGGAAAATTACCAAAATACCCTTAGTAGGTACGAAATGACTAAAATGCCCTTTATCTTATGTTTTAAGCAAAAGATATATAAATCTTGGTGAGTCACCAAGCCTATTTATCCCATGTGCTTTATATCTCTTAGATCAACCAACTTGTGTGCAATGAATCAAAGATTAAAAGATTTAAAGTAAGAACAATCTTACTTTACTTTTCATTTAGCCAAAACATTCTCTCTCTAATTTTCGAAATTGGAGAGGAACTAAGTCATAAAGTTAAGCCATGATAACTTCATAGCAAGCCAAGATCATATTCAAAGGATCAGAAATCAAGATTTGAGCATAAAAGGTATAAACCCTAGCTCTATGTAGATCCTTGTGATTTATGTTAATGATGTGATTTGTTGTTTAGATTAGTGTTTTAAGATGTTATTTAGTGATCTATGATGTTACATCATGGATCCATAACATCTAAGTGCATGAAAATGGGATTTTAAAAACTATCCATGAATCCTAATTTTATTGTGACACCCCCAAATTCGAGTATCTTTCAACCCGACATATGGTGCTACACGGTACTCATAATCGTACAATTATTCCATTGAAACCACAACACAATGAATATATTAACTATCTTCTTATTACAATCATAATAAAATCCTTTCCCAGGTTCATAAACCGATTACATCATTTGTTGTTCATAAGTATAATACATACAACCATACTAATCTATTACAAAATATTTAACTATCCATCTTAGTCTTGCCTTTATCTCTCTTAGAACTTTTAGTATGTTCAGCTTTAGCTGCAATCATATAATTCACGCAAGAAGTTAGTATAACTAGCTCAACAAGTATAACAAAGCATAATATCAATCCCATATTCATGAATTATATGATTATCTTCCATAACTGAACAAATAGTCATGAAATACTATGAAACATTGACTAGTATTTATCAATTCATAACATCAATCCCAAAGTATATAATAGTTTACGAATTCTGAAATGGTCAAAAGACCATCAACATAATCTTTCCATTTTCATACTTGAATAGGACATCACAGCACTAAGACTATACATCCGACATTTCTTACGAGAACTTCTAGGTGATCAGCCTATAGTACTCTATGTTGATCAACATTCATCCGCTAAACGTATTTACGTTTAAGATTTGGCAAACTCGTGTGCCCATCGAATAAACGATGAAAAATACTTTTGTTTGTTCATAGACAAACTTACCATTGAATCCGTACCAAATATTTGGCATAGGATAACGTTATCATTTCTAAATTGAAAGACTTGTAAATAAATCAATCAATCTTTCAAGATTAGTCTAGCCCAGTTAAAACTGGCATCGACCCTTTCTTTAAAACCATTCATGTGTCTCATAACATGAATCACTGAAATCCTGGCTAACACGAAGGTTAGACAAGCGATAAGAAAACTTGCATTCAAGCATCTTCGAATAAAATATTCAACAGTTCTCAGTCTTTACAGAATCTACATAATATATTCACATAGCACACTGTAATTAGCTACCAAACAATCAATCATATTATTTCTACCAACTTCTTTCTCTTCTATGATTTAATTAAAATTATTTCATTAATAATGTCAATCCGACTTACTACTCTTCATCAAGGCTTGTTAAAGTTCTTACGTTACTAACCGAAACTCGATCATCATTGGTGAAGTACTAATGTCAAACACCGTTCACGGTTTACTTATTTACACTTCACGTTCTTCGTTTACTTACTAACAACTCGTGTTCAATTCTTAAGTTTATCATAATATATGTTATTGTATGTAACATAGGAATGGTTTTAGTATGTACATTAAGTATATGAACTTGGCTTATAGTGGTCTTGAAATATTTGAGTTCAGACTGTTGGAAGAATGCATATTTTGATTTGATATTTTAATGTAAATGCTCATGATTATATGTAAAGTCCTTCAAGGAATATATGTACAAGGACTTAGTGATAGATCAAAACTGTTAGGTTGATCTTAGTCTTTAATGTTCACTCGTATAGATAAAGAGATCAAAAATGTTAGGTTGATCTATAACTAAAAAGAAATAAATAGGCCTTGAAGAGAATCATAGTCTATCCAGCTGATCAACAGAATGCAGAAGCTAAGGCAGGATCATAGAGCTTAGAAGATCGTAGTGTATCTGCCTCGAAGGGCCTCTCTAGTAATCGTAGAATGGTTCAGACGTTTGCCGAAGATAACTCAGAGATCGTAGTGTGCTCTCAGAAGCGTAGAGTCTGGAAGACGAGAAAGAAAAGATCATAGCTTGCAAAACCTTTGAAAGAAATCGTAGTGTTGCATTTAACTCAAGCACAAATATGACAAGACACCACGATATGGATCGTAGAGTATCATCTGTCTTGTGTCAGAAGCATCGAGCCCTATCTTTGATTAAAGACAAATTTCAACAAATATGGAATAGGTTTTGAACGTTGAAGCACTCACCAGTCCCAACGGTAGAAAAGATATCCTTAGTATTCATCGAAAAGAACGTGTTCGAGAAGTCAAGAAAAGGACCATTGGGCAGAGGAAAACACCTTTTCAGGTGTTAGGTGAGAAAGCAGTCTGCAGTGTCAGTGAGCCAGAATGCATTTCAGAAGATGAGCAGAAAAGTCTCCATCAAAGCTCAAATTTGTCAAAAGCATTTAATGCCTCATCAAATGACTTCAACGGATAGATTTCAAGAATCACATATATACATAACATAAACAGATGAGAGAAGTAAGCAAGTATTGAACAAAACGCACAAGAACATTCAACGCTCAACTCTACGATCTGAGAAAAAGAGGAAGCTTGCATAGCTACTCGGTTCTTTCGAACAAGTGCTTAATAGCAATTGAGTAGCACCAATCACGATCTCAACAACAACCAATCAACTGAAGTAAGATTTCCAAGTCTGAAAGACTTGAAGAGTTCTAAGTGAACTGTGAAGAACCAAGTCTGCTGGACTTGAAGAGTTCAAGAGTGAACTAAGAAGTGTCTAGATTGCTGGTCTAGAAGGAATCTGTGAGATTCAGAAAGTGTAAAAAGACATCTTTAGTGGATTTCCTACTCGAGGAGTAGAAGAGTGGACTAGGAGCTTTAAGTGCTCCAAACAACTTAAAAACAACCGTGTCAATTTATTATTATAACTCTATAACTGCTATAATTGCCTCACTCTCTTTAACTCACTATCTAAAAGGGTTTTCAAAGAAACCTTAATTTCATGCCGCTTAAGATCTTTATCAAAACAAATTTTATACAAAGAAAAGTTTTTAATATCTATTCAACCCCCCTTCTAGATAACTATTGTGTCTCCTGAACTAACAATTGGTATCGAAGGTGTTCTATATTATAGCCTACAAAGCTTGAGTAGATCCAATGGCACACTTACCAAGCTTAATCAAAGATCGGAGGAGGCAAAGAAGCCATCTATGTGCAACAAAGATAAATTTGCTAACTGGAAGGTTAGGATGCAAGCTTACATGGATTCAATAGATGAAGATCTATTTGAAACTGTTCAAAATGGGCCCTACATTCCTACAAAGCTTGCACTAACTACAGATGACCCAAACAGAGTACAGATCAAGGTCAAAGGAGAATGGACAGAGAATGAGAAGAGAGCTTTCCAGCTTGACAAAAAGGCCAAGAACATCTTATTTCAATCCTTAGAAGATGATCTGTTTGAAAACGTGGTCAACTACAAAACAACAATGGAGGTTTGGGAAGCATTACTCATCATGCATGAAGGACCAGAAGAAGTCAGAGAAAACAAACAATCTCTATTGACTCAGCAATATGAGATGTTTGCTCACTACCACATACGAGAGATTTAATATTCTGCTCAACTCTCTACGAGCCTATGGAAAGATCTGTCCAAACAAAGATTTAATCATAAAATTCATTAGAGCCTTGCCAAGAAAGTGGGATGCCAAAACCACTGCCATTAGAGAATCAAAGAATCTACATGAAATGAATGTTCAATAGCTATATGGAAACCTTCTTACATACGAACTGGAACTGACACAACGAACAGAAACGTTGTCCGAAGGAAGAAAGAAGGACAAAGGTGTTGCTCTCAAAGTAACTGAAAACACCTCCAAAGTCAACACTGAAGTTGATTCTGACTACGATGAAGATGATGATGAAGACTTTGCAATGCTGGTGAAAAGACTAAGAAGATTCATGCGACAAGGCAAAACCAGTAAGCCAAAGAAAGTCAAGAATCTACAAAGCAGCCTGTGAGCAAATGAATGACCTATGCTACAATTGCAAGAAACTCTAGCCACTTCATCGCTAATCGCAACAAACCTCTCGTAGAAGAACTCAAGAAGAAATCACATGCAAAGAAGGAATACAAAGGCAACAAAAGGCCACTGAAGAAGGACAAAGGCCTTGTAGCTGGAGGATCGTGGAGTGACTCAAATAATGACTTAACTCCAAAATCTAGAGATGATGTAGATCCGCAAATAGCAAATCTCTGCCTGATGGCCAAAAATCCAAGGGACAAACAGAACTCCAACATACATGAAGTAAGTATTGATGAGGTATTTGACTTCAACTCCCCTGATGTAGATATTAATGACCTTAGAACTGCACTACATGGCATAACATCTGATCTACACCAATATATGAAGTGGTTTAGAGTTCTGTCTAAAGATTATTCACTTCCTCAGAAGGAGAAAGAAAAAGTTCAAGAAGAATCGAAATGTTTCTTCTCAAGACTAATTCTCTCTCCAAGTTTAAAGCTGAGAATAAGCTCTTGAAACAAACAAATGAGCTCAATGCAAAAAGAGAGTCAAGTCTAACCTCTAAAATTGAGGATCTAGAAAAGATAATCTCTATATGGAACAAATCCTCTTCATCCATGGACTCCCTAATCACTAGCCAGAGAAGTGTCTATGACAGAACAGGACTAGGCTTTGGGGAATCTACCTCAGAGCCATATGTGGAAAAAGTAAAGGAAACTAACACTAGTAATGCCTCAAGTTTTAGTAAAGGCATTATATTTGTGAAATCCTCACAGAAGGATGAGCCTGTCAAACCCTGCTTAGCTGATTCAATCCATATTCCCAGGCGTAAGGGATCTCATGTCGGTTTAGGTTTCATAAAAGAGAAGAGTAACCTAACCACTACTCACCAACCTCGAAGGATCGTAGAGTCCAGTAAGATCAACTCTACGAACCAACTGGGAAGGTACAATAGAGGCAAGGTATACTCCTCACAAATCATGAAACCCAAGGACACATGGAAGAAGGAATATCAGCTTAATAGGAGGATGACCAATAACCCACAAAAGTCCAAATGGAGGAAGAACTTTCACACACACACAAACATGCATCATATCAAATGTTTTGTGTGCTACAAAGTTAGCCACAAGGCTGCAAAATGTCATTATAATTCCATGCAAGTGAGACCCAAAATCAAGCAGATTTGGGTCCCCAAGGGCACTAACAATGTAGGACCCATGCACGTATGGGTACCAAAATGAAGGTTTAATGTTACTATAGGAAAAGAGCTCCACGATCACAATCTGGTATCTAGACAGTGGATGCTCAAGGCACATGACAGGGAACAAATCCCTTCTGTCGAACTATATAGAGAAGGAGGGTCCCTCGATCATCTTTGGAGATAATGGCTCTGGCTAGACAAAAGGCTATGGCTCAGTTGGAAATGGTGCAGTATCCTTCAGCAAAGTGGCCTATGTGAAAGAACTACAGCATAATCTTCTAAGCATTAGCCAACTCTGCGACAAGGGTCATCAAGTAACATTTCTCAACAATCAATGTCATGTCCGAGACTTGAAGACATCTGCTGTGAAGCTAACCAGAACAAGAGAAGGAAATGTCTACACAGTAAATCTTGGAAAACTGAGCTCAGACGAGACAATATGCTTTCTAGCTAAAGCATCTAAAGAAATGAGCTGGCTATGGCATCGAAGATTATCTCATCTCAACTTCAAAAGCATGTCCAAATTAGCTTCAAAAGATCTAGTTGCAGGTCTACCCAAGTTCAACTTCGTTAAAGAAAGGTCGCAATGCCTCACAACTTGGGAAATGCACTGTAAAGCACATTCAAGAGCAAAACTGCCAATTCAATTGACAAACCTTTGCAGCTGCTACACATGGATCTTTTTGGGCCAATTCCAACAACGAGCCTTGAGGAAAGAGATACTCTCTGGTCGTAGTCGATGACTTCACCAGATTTACATGGGTGTTCTTTCTAACCTCAAAAGATGAGACAAGTTCCCAGCTGATCAAGATGTTCAAGCTTGTGATGAACGAGAAAGGTGAGAAAATCAAGGCTATAAGGAGTGATCATGGCAAAGAATTCGACTTCTCAGAAATGGACCAGTTATGCACAAACAATGGCATTAGTCACAACTTCTCAGCTCCACGAACTCCTCAACAAAATGGAGTTGCTGAGAGAAAGAACATGACATTAATAGAGGCTGGAAGGATTCTACTACTAAGAAAGAAATTCATCTACCCGAAAGTACTTCTCAAGCGTAAAGTCATCAACACCGCATGCTACACTCGTAATGTATCACTCATACACTCTACGATTAAGAAGACTCCTTATGAACTGTGGAAAGGAAGAAAACCAAGTGTCGCCCACTTTCATGTTTTTTGGTTGTGCATGCTACATTCTCAACAATGGAAAGCAAGATTGACAAAGTTTCAACCAAAATCGAACGAAGGAATCTTTCTTGGATATGCCATGCATAAGAAGGCCTACAGAGTGTTCAACAAGAAGACACCGAGTGTTGAAGTCTCAATTCACATCATCTTTGATGAGACAGACTTAAACAAAATAATGCCTCAAGACACTTTGCGACTACAATAGCTCGTATACACTACGAACGAGGTCGTCGAGCTCAATACTACGATCGTAGTACCGCATAAAGAAATCGCTTGAGCAAGGAAGTGAGATCGTAGAGAGGCCTATGCTGCATAAACGAGCCTCCTCACCAAGAAGAAGAAATAGATCTTGAAGATCTAAGACAAGAAGGCATATAAGAACCGATGTCCCAACAGAAGCAGATGGGCAAGAGATCACACTCAAGATCTAATCATTGAGATCCGAAAGCAAGAGTCAAAACAAGAGTCAAGCACTTAAAAATGAATGCTTCTATCTAAGCTTCCTATCTCAAATGGAACCAAAGAAGATAGAGGATGCTATGGAAGACTCCAAATGGATAGAGGCTATGCAAGAAGAACTTAATCAGCTCGAAAAGAAGCAAAGTATGGAGATTGGTTCCAAGACCAAAGAATCATCCTCGTTATTGGAACCAAGTGGGTATTCGTAAACAAGATGGATGAAGATGGAGTCATCACCAGAATAAGGCAAGACTAGTGGCCAAGGGCTACTCTCGGAAGAAGGCATCGACTATGATGAGACATTTGCACTGCTGCTGCACTAGAAGCCATCGTAATATTCCTTGCCTTTCTTACGCTCACATGAAGTTCAAAGTCTTCCGATGGATGTCAAAAGTGCATTCTTGAATGGTGAACTTCAAGAAGAAGTCTATGAGAGCAACCTCCGTGTTTCATCAATCCATCTCTTTCTAATTATGTCTTTAGATTAGACAAAGCCTTATATGGTCTTAAACAAGCACCTAGAGCATGGTATGAAACACTTACTAACTTTCTTATTGAAAATGGATTCACTAGAGGTAGAGTAGATACCACACTATTTCTTAGAAAGCATAAAGATAAGGTCCTATTAGTTCAAATTTATGTTGATGATATTATCTTTGGTTCTACTGATGAAAAGTTATGCAAGAGATTCTCCAAGCTTATGCAGAGAGCAAGTTCAAATGAGCATGATGGGTGAGTCAAATTCTTCCTCGACCGCAAGTAAAGCGCATGATGATGAAGGAATTTTCATAAACCAAGCCAAGTACATTAAAGACTTACTTAAGAAGTATGGCATGGAATCAACCTCTCCCATGAAAAAACCCAATTGCTCCTCGCAACCAAGCTTCGACAAAGATGAAAAAGGTAAAAGTATTGATATAACTCAATACGTAGGTATGATAGGCTCTCTTTATATCTTAACGCCAAGAGACTGGATATAATGTTTGCAACATACGCATTTGTGCTAGATTTTGCTAATCCTAAAGAATCACATCTAACTGCTGTAAAGAGGATTTTCAGGTATCTCAAGGGTACACCTCACTTGGGACTTTGGTATCCCAAGGAGTCCTCATTTGAACTAACAGGATACACAGATGCTGATTTTGCAGGCTGCAAAATAGATAGAAAGAGTACTAGTGGCACCTGTCAATTGCTAGGTAATAGACTTGTGTCCTGGTTTAGCAAGAAGCAAAATTCAATATCTACTTCAACCGCAAGTTTAATACATTGTTCATTGCCGGCTTGTCGTGCTCGAGATCTTATGGATGAAAAATCAACTAGCGTATTATGGGTTTGAATTTAAATCCATACCTATTCACTGTGATAACACAAGTGCAATTGCTATAACTCATAATCCTGTCATGCATTCTAGGACTAAGCATATAGAAATAAGGTATCACTTCATTAGGGATTATGTGCAAAATGGAACTATATCTTTACAATATATCCCTACTAAAAATCAACTTGCTGATGTCTTTACAAAACCTTTAGATGAATCAAGATTTAACAAGTTAATAAGTGAGCTAGGCATGCTTAACTTGCAACCATGAAATATGCTCTAGTTTGTGCTAACCATACAGATCTAAAGGTTATGTTCGAAATCATAGACATGATCAAAGAAAGTCCATGATCGCAGTACAAACTCAATGATCGCCGTGCAGACTCAACAATAGCAGAGTTCCATCAGAACAAAGAAGCATTCTGTGATGATGAAATCCAAAACAAAGCATCTCTTTAAACAAGCACCTTAGGAACAAACCTAACCCTTGACTCATTCAATGAGGTTGGCCCTTCCTGAGCTATCTTAAACCAAAAAGAATGCTAAGTCAAAAGATTCATCACAAGGACTCCTCACCGACTCGACGATTGATATTCGTACTCAACGATCACAAGTCGACTCACTCAACGATCAAGCTCGTATATGAAAAAACTCATGAATGTACTCTCAACGATGGTAGAACAGACTCGACGACTCCAAGGAACATCTCAAAGATCGTAGTCCCCTTGAAGAACATATTAGCCCATAAGAAGTTAAGGGCAATTCAGTATAATTCTTCTCAGTCAAATTCGTAGAGCCAAGCAGAATTCGACACCTGTCCCACTAAGCAAAATGGAGAGAGGGAAGCTATTTGTACCATTTAAAAGCGCCTTTTTGAAAATCAAAAGTTCAAAAGATCATCTCTCTCTTCCTCTCTCAAGCAGAAACTCTAAACCAGAAGAAAGCTCAGTCAGTCACACTTACTGCAAGAAAATCAATGGCAGCTTCCAGTGTTATCTCCGGCTACAGACTCTGCTTTGACGAGTTCAAAACATCTGAACCCAAATTTCACAAGACTCTGTCGTTACTGAAAAAAGCGGGTCTCGAAGAAGCCTTGGGTATAGACACATTGATCTACCCGAAGCTGGTGAAAGAATTCTACAATAATGGTGTATTTGAAAACAACACCATCACTCCGAAAGTCAGAAACGTAGAAATCAGACTTAAGGCTGAGGACATCAATCTAGCCCTAGGTCTCAAATCTAAATGGTATCCGTCCATAGATGGCATAGACTTCCATAAGGGACTCAAAAAGATTCATCACAAGAAATCACCCTCTGTCAAAGGATACAAGAAGAAGGAGTTTCCACAGAGGTATGAATTTCTAGCTGATATTGTTGGAAAATGTATATGTTGCAAGAGCTCGTCACGACTCAGAAATGAGGTGCAACTCAAGCTCATAACTGCCATATGTTATGAAATATAACTTAACTATGGGGCTCTATTGCTTGAATGGATTGGGAAGTGGTTAATCAGCTCAAAGAAGACAAAGAGCTCTCAAAAGATGCTCTACGGACGATTTATAAGCATCATCTTACAGGCTGCTCTGGGTGACTTAATTAAGGATGATGAAGGAGAATCCATTAATCCAAATCGTCGAATGACCCAGCAACTATTCGAGAACTGGAAAAGGAATCCAGCTGAAAATGTGCAGATGATGTCTGAATCCAGTGGTAGAACTGGTGAAATAAAGGAATCGGGAGTGCCAGAAATATATGTCATTGTCGAGAAAACCAAGAAGAAGAAGAAGAAGAATAAAGAAGAACCCATTGCTTTGGTCGAAAAAAGCAAGGGCAAAAGAAAGTCGAAAGGCGTAACTATAGATGAGCCTCGTGGATCCACTATCGATAAGCCTCGTAGAGTCCTCGACATCGAGACTCTAAGGATCCTAAGAAGGAAGGAACAAAGAAGTCGAGGCGTAAGAAGATAGAGCTACCATCTCTCAGCTACTGAAGAAGAATAAAATCAGCCACAAATCAAAAAGGCCATCGATCTCTTCGATCGTAGAGTCTCTACCAATCGTAGAGGTCAGACCAAATACATCAAGCAAGGAGGTAGTTATATCAAACATTCCGGTTGATCAACAGGACAAAACCGAAGTTCAAGAAAGTCTTGAGGCTGTGGCTCAGCCTAGAAAGCCAAGAAGAAAGCTGGTTAAGAAATACATTCTTGTCAATGAAGAAGTACTAAAAATGGAAGACAAAGAATTGGTTGCTAAAAGGGAACCAGCCAATGAAAGCCAAAAAGTCAAAGCTCAAACTGAGGGGGAGACAACTAAAGCCCTAATGATAGAGAATACATCTGCTAAGGGGGAGATGTCTCAAGTTCCAATCCCAGAAGGTGCTCCAGTTGAGGGGGAGGTATTGATCTTATAAGAAGATGATCAAGTTGAGGGAGAAGCTCATGACATCTCCATGGCAAAGAGGTTCTTGCAGGAAATGAAGAAGAACCAATGCAAGAACATCATGTGGCCATTGAGATAATGGAATCCTCAAACGAAAACAGAGAAGAGGATGAAGGTGATGAGGTTCAGATCATTGCTGTGGGCATTGATGGGTACAGAAGAGCCAACTATGAGCAACTATTTGCATATCTACCCATGATGCCTTTCCATCAAGCTCAAATTCTAAACTCTTGGAATCACATGTTTTGGAGCTTCAAAGAGTATCCGACCATCTCAATGCTAGCTAATGGATTCCTGTGAGGATTCAACTTTGCCAAGAAGTTACTCACAAACAACTCTTCCTCAAAGAATAATCCTGAGGTACTATCTATCCCAACCCTCTTCAGAGTTAATCACTTGCCATCATCCTCATTTAGTCAATTTTATGAATTACCACGATGGTTGGAAGTAGTTCTTCATCCACTAAATTAATTTCTAGTTGCAGAATCCCAAAAATTCTACAACTGATGAACCAAACTTGACCAAGTCTATACTACTCTCACCTCCCATCATCTCTACGATCACTGACCTAGCCCCATCATAGAGTCTCACCCCCCAAATCGTAGAGCCACCGAACCAAAACATCCAAACGCAGTCCCCTCCATCAGATATTCCCTTCTTATCCAAAAATTAATACTTTAATCTTGATCTTGCTCTCTACTCATTGCAAGATCAATTCAACAGCACACCACCTCCTTCACAAATTCCCCAACTGAATGAAATTCTTTCAGAATTGTCCACAAAGGCTGATTTGTCAGCAATGTCTGTGAAAGTGATCAAGGAACTCGATGAGAGTCTTGAAGATCACACTACACTTATTCAGCTGAGATTAACATCAATGATCAATGCTGCAAATAATCTCCCAAGCTCCCTAAGCTCCGAGCTCTCTAAAATGCTTAAAGAGATCATCAAAGAAATGCTTCAAAGCATAAAAGACAGGGATGACATCCACTTTCTCGCAGCTAAAAGACATAGGGATGCTGTCTTGATCTTACAAAAGGCTCAAGAATCTCAGAACGAACTAATGATAAAGAGTATCACAAGTCTCCAAACTGCAGTCAAGGAATTTCAAGACTTCTCCATGGGTCAAATGCAATGCAAACTGAAACTGTCCTAAACATCCTTCAATGACGTGAAACTCGTTCTGATGCTTTGATCCAAGAAAATCGCGAGGACATTGCTCAAACTCAGAGTCAACTCAACGAGCTTGTCCAAGGAGTCACTCGCCTCTCTAAAGACATTCGAACCCTTGATGCTGACATAAAGGGGGAGAATAAAGGAAAGGAGATCCAGGAGGCAAGGGCAGGAGGCAGAGGTCAATTCCAAACTCAATCCTCGAGGAATCCTCCTGCAAGGCAAATCCACCAGCAGACTCCACGATCCAGCCATCAGACCCAACGAGCAAATCAGCAGGAAGTTTTAATGGCTCAACCATTAAGGAGTCTAGGGCCAACTACCAGCTCTCATGAGGTAACAACAACAGGCCTAAGAATGCCAATTGGAGATCCTGCATTCATGAATAGGCATGATCACAATCCTAGACTAAGCCCAAGTGAGTCGGAAGATTTAGCCGTAAGGGATGAAGCTAGCAGAAAAAAAGAGAGAGCGAGGAATATGCAAATCCTCCAAGAAGCAAAAGGCCGAAGAAATAGAGATAAGTTAAATTTTAAGTCGTATTGATGTAATCAAACTTAAATGTAATATCTATCTTCAATACATCAATAAATTCATGCTTATTCTCTAGAAATTTTAGCTGCTCACTGAAATTCTAAGTCATGTTTACTTTTTTTCAAAATCACATATAAAATCTAATAATCATGACAACAAATCTCCTTGGTTATGTCAACATCAAATAGGGGAGATTGTTGAAGAATGCATATTTTGATTTGATGTTTTAAAGTAAATGCTCATGATTATATGTAAAGTCCTTCAAGGAATATATGTACAAGGACTTAGTGATAGATCAAAACCATTAGGTTGATCTTAGTCTTTAATGTTCACTTAAACGATAGATAAAGAGATCAAAAATGTTAGGTCGATCTATCGATGACTAAAAAAGAAATAGATAGGCCTCAAAGAGAATCATAGTCATCCAAATTGATCAACAAAATGCGTAAGCTAAGGCAGATCGTAGAGCTTAGAAGATCGTAGTGTATCGCCAAGAAGGGCCTCTCTCAAGAATCGTAGAGAGTGGTCCAGGACGTTTTCGTAGAAGATAACTCGTAGATCGTAGTGTGCTCTCTCAAACGTAGAAGACGAAAGGAAGACGAAGCAAGCAAAGATCGAAAGATCGAGTGTGCAAAGATCGTAGCTTGCAAAACCTTTGAAAGAAATCGTAGTGTTCCATTCAACTCAAGCACAAATATGACAAAGACACCACGATATGGATCGTAGAGTATCATCTCGCTTCAGGTCGTAAGCATCGAGCCCTATCTTTGATTGAAGACAAATTCCAACAAATATGGAATGGGTTTTGACGTTGAAGCACTCACCAAATCCAATGGTACAAAAAGATATCCTTAGTATTCATCGAAAAGAACGTGTTCAAGAAGTCAAGAAAAGGACCATTGGGCAGAGGAAAACACCTTTTCAGGTGTTAGGTGAGAAAGCAGTCTGCAGTGTCAATGAATGTAATGCATTTCGAAGATGAGCGTAAAAGTCTCCATCAAAGCTCGAAATGTCAAACGATTTAATGCCTCATCAAATGACTTCAACGGATAGATTTCAAGATCATCATATATATACAAACACGCATATGAGAGAGAAGTAAGCAAGTATTGAACAAAATGCACAAGAACATTCAACGCTCAACTCTACGATCCGAGAAAAGAGGAAGCTTGCTCACCTACTCGGCTCTTTCAAACAAGTGCTTAATAAAGAATCGAGTAGCACCAATCACGATCTCAACAACAACCAATCAATCTGAAGTAAGAGTTCCAAGTCTAAAGGACTTGAAGAGTTCTAAGTGAATCATGAAGAACCAAGTCTCGGACTTTGAAGAGTTCAAGAGTGAACTAAGAAGTGCCTGAGATTGCTTGGTCTGTAGGAATCTGTGAGATTCGAGAAAGTGTAAAAAGACATCCTTAGTGGATTTCCTACTCGAGGAGTAGAAGAGTGGACTAGGAGCTTTAAGTGCTCCAACCACTTAAAAAAAACTCTATTATTTATTACTATAACTATATAAATCGCCTCACTCTCTTTAACTCACTATCTAAAAAAGGGTTTTCAAAGAAACCTTAATTTCCGTCAGCTTAAGATCTTTATCAAAACAGTCTTTATACAAAGAAAAGTTTTTAATATCTATTCAACCCCCCTTCTAGATAACTATTCCCTCAGCTCGTATTTTACATACTCTAAGTGTTCATATAATAATTTTACATTTCTGAATCCATTAACTCAGAATTCACTTTTAAGTTCATTATCGAGCATTCGTTTATCGTTCCTGAGCGTTCAATACTCGTTTTCTTCATTCTAAGTCGAAATTCGACGATTCTTGAGTCCACGACTCTTGAATACCTTAACTCAAGCGTTGACATTGAAAACCAGCGTTTCCAAGTCACACGGCAACTTTTGACTACTAATCCAAGATTTCTACATTTTTGACGTTTAACGTCTAATTCTGTAAAATTCGCCATAACTTCGTTACTCGAGTTTTATATGCCAAATCAAATGGAACAACTCCATTGATTCATTATCTTCATCCTAACCAAGCAAGATGCACATATTCTATCAAAGATGGTTTTCAATTTGTCCATCAACAACCAAGTTAATGATCAATGGTTTCTACAATTTAAATTTACGTAAACCCTTAAGATTTCTACTTAAACATGACTTATCAATTTTTTAATCATTAAAAGCCATCTTTATTCCTCCATAAGAGGCATGCTCCACCAATCTACAATTCTTTACGAATAAGGAATCGAAAATTAGAAAAGTTAACGTTTTACAAAAGTTTACCTCTTCGTTCTTCACGTTCTTGCTAAAACTTCTTATGTTTTGCTTTAAAGTAAGATGATTGCTTGTTTCTAGCTTTCTCTCTCTCTCAAAATAAGTTGGACAATTCTTGTAAAACAATAAATGACCAACTTAAGCTTTCTTTTATAGATAAACCTAATGGAGGTCATAATAGTCTTTTTCCCACCTCCTTACTATTCATTTCTTCCTCACCAAGTAAATTTGCTTTACTTGGTCATCAAGTAGCCGGCCCACATGGCCTTGTGGGTCCCCCTATGGGTTTCACCATGGGTTTTACCCATTCGGTGACCCATCGATTCGATCCGCGGTTCGATTTTTTGGATCGGGCTTAATTAAACTTAATATCGGGCCTTAACT